>RJVU01059775.1:282146-311013 GCA_003731715.1 Anabarilius grahami | reverse complement strand
GTGAAAAGCAACGGTCCTAGTACTGAGCCTTGCGGTACTCCATATTGAACTTGTGATCGATACGACATCTCTTCATTAACTACTACAGACTGATAACGGTCAGATAAGTAAGATTTGAACCATGCCAAAGCAATTCCACTAATGCCAATATATGTTCACAATAAGTGCTTTTGAAGAAAGTGATCTAATATTTAACAACCCAAGCTTTATCATTTGTTTATCATTATTATCTCTATTTTTTATTTGTTGAACATCAATTAAATTTTTACCATTAAATTGGTTTGGAAGTTTTTTGTTTTTACTAATTCGGAGTACAGACACAGTCTCTATGTGATAATATCTAGGTGCGAGAGTTTCTATGTGTTGGGAATTATCTGACTTCTGTAACGTGAGGCAGCTAGCAGATGGTCGGTTTAGCCAGTCTGTCTGCTTCCTGTCCTGGGCCCCAGTTTGTCATGTTTTAGTTCTAAGACTATGTGCCATATTACTAGAGAGAAGAGCAGCACCATCCCGAGAGGGATGAATACCATCTCTTTTCAACAGGTCAGGTCTGCCCCAAAAACTTTTCCAATTGTCTATGAAACCTATATTATTCTGCGGACACCACTTAGACAACCAGCCATTGAGTGATGATAATCTGCTAACTATCTCATCACTCCTACGAACAGGAAGGGGACCAGAGCAAATTACTTCTCCTGACATTGTACTTGCGAGTTCACACACACCTCTTTAATGTTAATTTTAGTGATCTCCGACTGGCGAAGTCGAACATCATTTGTGCCGACGTAAATAATAATTTTAGAGTATTTACGATTAGCATTAGCCAGCACTTTTAAATTTGCTTTGATGTCAGGTGCTCTGGCTCCCGGCAAACATGTGACTATGGTGGCTGGTGTCTCTATTTTCACGTTCCGTGTAATAGAATCGCCAATAACTAGGGCACTTTCAACAGGATTCTCAGTGGGTGCGTCACTGAGTGGGGAGAACCTGTTTGATGTTCTTACTGGAACGGAAGAGTGGTGTTTTCCGCGGCTAGGCCGCCTCACCGTTACCCAAGTGCCCTGCTGCGCGGGCTCTACAGCCGGAACTGAACAATGTTCAGAGTTCACTAAGCTAGTCGCATCCAAAACAGTATCTGAAGCCCCTGCATTCTTACTATCCTCGATTAAAGTTTGGATGCGTGTCTCTAATTCTGAGATTCTCTCTGTCAGCCTGACTATTTCCCTGCATTTATGACATGTAAATCCCTCGTCGCTGACAGAGAGAGCTATGCTAAACATGTGACAAACTGAACACGAGATAACACTGGGAAAGGATGACATAACTCACCGTGTTTGTAGACTGATCCGAGTTACCACAGCTGTTTGATGAACGCATTGAAAAAGGAGCGCGCGAGACTGATGACAAGTTAACAAGCTAGCGAGATGCAAACGCGTTGTAACAGCGATTTAGATTCAAAGATTACAAGCTACCGACGTCAGATTAATGTGGTAGGCAATAATATTAATATAAGCAACAATGAATAAAAGTAAGAGATTCAATAAAAGTAAGAGAAAACAAAGCTATACGGAGACGCAAAACACCAGCAGCGAGGCAGAGGCAGTCTCCACAGTGTGCTCTTAAAGGGCAACAGTCTCCACCCTTTCCTT
Organism: Anabarilius grahami; assembly: GCA_003731715.1. Taxonomy (NCBI): domain Eukaryota; kingdom Metazoa; phylum Chordata; class Actinopteri; order Cypriniformes; family Xenocyprididae; genus Anabarilius; species Anabarilius grahami. Next base: position 309,364 of record RJVU01059775.1, on the reverse strand, counting down.
AATCAGCCTATCACGCTGGCATACGGATTAGTCTACCAAGAGTTTGTCAAGGAGAGCAAAACATGACAATACACAGACACTGATAAATAACAATAAAAGTACACAGATCATAATGCATTCATATAAAAACATTTCAATAATACTTTAGTCCCATAACATACACACATTTTTGTTTGGACATTCCATTGACTTGTATTGTTCTCCCCCACAATGTAGGTGAATGTTCTTTTGTTACAGTATAATATCCTACTTCATCTATGACTTCTTTCTCCTTAAAAGCTTTTTAGGTAGAGCATTGGACTATGACATACCTTTTAGAAAACAAAACAAACAAAACAAACAAAAAAACAAACAAATACATTGTTAACAGAAATTTGATTTAATTCATTTATGATGTTATGACAATAAGTATTACAAAACACTCTTCCCAGGGCTAGTGGAGCCCCTGAAAAACTAGGTTTGGTTGCTACAGAAAGTTAGTATTTTTTTCTTGGAGACTCCAGGGGCCTGTTTCAGAAAGGAGGTTAAGTGAAAACTCTGATTATGTTAACCCTGAAATGAGGGAAACTCTGGGTTTTCCGTTTCAGAATGGGAGGTATGTCAAACCCAAGAAAGCAGGGTAAGTCATGCCCGTTTCTGAAAGAGAGGTAACTTATACTCAGAGTCAGTTATAATGGCAACTTACTCTGTGAACCTAACCTGGTCAGGAGCAGGTTTTCTTCGGTAAACCCAGAGTTTCCTTCGGTCTCCTCCTTTTTAAAGTGCAAGTGATGTTTAAATAGTTCATTCATTCGTTCATGCTGCAAAAATGCTTTTCTTGCTGAGTATTTTTTGTCCTATTTCAAGTACAAATATCTAAATTCTTAAATCAAGATGGATTTTCTATATAAGAAAATGATATAACATATTTAGTCTTGTCTCCTAGGGGGAATCCCTAGGAGTTTCTGAAAGGACAGAAACTATACTTCAACAAGTTCAACAAATGAGGTAAAGACACACAGAGCCACCAACTACTTGCTACCAACTACACATCAAGTCTGGGGTTGCAGATGAGACCTCAAAGCTGTTGCACACGTAAAGCCACCACCAACACTGCTCTAATGATAGCTGCAGCTTAAATACTCTCTCTCCCTTCCCATCATCCAATCACAAATGGATTATTGAAGTCAGGTGGTGACACTTGGTCTGTGGGGAGACAGAGACAGAGAGAGAGAGAGAGAGAGAGAGAGAGAGAGAGAGATTTTTTTTTATTTTTAGAAAAACTTTATTTACATTAAATGTACTTATACATTAATTATATATTTCACATATCCAAAAATCACATTCTATTTCATCTTAAACTATCACCAAATATTAAAAAACTGTTTTCAATTTTACAGAGTACTTCTCCACAAGTCCAAATCACTTCAAAATCCAATAGATTTTTCATACATAAATAAAAAGCAAAATCATGTCTAATTCTTGTTTTTACAAGTCCTTTAAAAGCATTCACTACATTACATTCAGTTCCACGCTCAACTTTCTGTTTTCTACTTAAATAAATAGACATTTTTGCTTTTCCTATAATAAAATTTAACAAACGGCCTTTTTTTTAATTTGCTTTAAAAACCTTAAAACCATAAATAAATACAGGTATACTGAACATTTCATTGAAATCATCAAAAATCACTTTCAACACTTCAAATAGAGATTGCAACCTTTCACAGTATATATAACAATGAAAAATAGTTTCTCTCTGCCCACAAAAAACACAACTATCTTTTACTTGTGGATTCAAGATAGAAATGAAGGCATTCACTGCAACAATGCCATGCAAGATCTTCCATTGCAAATCTCCAATAAATTTCGTCAATGGTGGCTTGTATAACATACCCCACATTGGTTTAAAATTAGAATCAATACTCAATTGACTACGCCATGGATTATCAGAACGATGTACCAACTTGTCTTTATTCATCACCTTTACACACATTTTATATAAACATTTTCCTCCAATAAATTAAACTATTCGTTCAGAGTGAATTCCAAGTCTTTGAGTCAGTGCAACAATATTACTTAGATTCCACCCAGCCACTTCAATTAGATCCTTCAATGTTATAATCTGTGCATTCTTCAATTTTTGTTCAATCCATGCTGGTATCTCGCCAGGTACATTCAGACGAAATCCATTAATCAATGGTTCTAGCAACAACCAATATAGGGATTTTACATCATTAGACCTTGTTATTTTCATCAAACACCATGATTTTCGAACACCTTCATAAAAAAAAGACATTTCTTTCCAATCTATTTTCTTACAATTTATCCAAAATAATTCTTTACTTAATTCAAACTTCCCAACAACACTTAACAGTTTAAATGCTACATTTGTCCAAGGCAGCTTTTGATACAATAATTTTTTTACAAACTGCAATCTAAAAGCTGCTTTCCTACTTTCAAGATGTATTAAACCTTGTCCTCCCTCCTCTAGGGGTAGATACAACACACTTTTAGGAAGCCAGTGTAACTTATTCCAAAAAAAATTAACAAGGGAAGTTTGAATCTTTTCTAACAGGAGGTTCTAATACTGCTAAACGGTGCCATAACATGGATGCTATCAAATTGTTAATTACAAGGACTTTCCCCCTAAAAGACATTTTGGTTAACAACCAATTCCACCTTGCCAATCTTCCTTGTACTTTTTCTAAAACATTTTCCCAATTCTTTTCCACTGTTATAACATCACCTAAAAACACCCCTAAATATTTAAAACCTCCTTTTATCCAAAACATTCCACAAGGTAAAGTTGGTTTTTCAGCTTGCCAATTACCCACTAACAGGGCTGAACTTTTTGACCAATTAACCTTTGAAGACGAAATTCTACCAAAGTCTTCAATGATTTTTGTTAGTTTATTTACATCTTCTTGGTTATTAATCAACACTATTACATCATCAGCGTATGCTGACAACTTTACAGATATATATGCACTATCATATTTGAAACCACACATACTCTCCCTTATTTGATTTAAAAGAGGTTCCAAAGCAATAGAATATAACATTCCAGACATTGAACATCCCTGTCTTATTCCTCTTCCAACTTTAAACGGAGCACTCAAGCCACCATTGATCTTCAATATGCTTTCAATGTTTTCATAAAGGACTTTTATCATATTTACAAAACCAGGAGGAAACCCAAAAGCTTCAAAAGTATCCCATAAATAACAGTGTTCTACCCGGTCAAAGGCTTTTTCCTGGTCCAATGAAATAAGACCACATTTAAAGCCAAAAATCCTTGAAACCTCTAAAACATCTCTGATTAATGAAATATTGTCAACAATTGACCTGTTGGGTATACAATATGACTGATCCATATGTATTATCAGTTCCATCACTTCTTTTAATCGTTTAGCCAAAGTTTTAGACAAGATTTTATAATCAGCACATAATAATGACACTGGTCTCCAATTTTTGATTTCCTTTAAATCGCCTTTTTTTGGGAGCAGGGTTAAAACTGCCCTTCTACAGCTCTGTGGCAGCTGTCCTCCATTCAAGCTGCTATTCAGAACTTCAAGCAAATCATCTCCCAAAAAATCCCAATAGGCCTTATAAAAATCAACAGGAAGACCATCAATTCCTGGTGCTTTCCCATTTTTTAAACTTTGTAAAGAAGCATACAACTCCTCCTTTGACAATGGTTTCATTAATTCCTCATAACATTCTTCAGACACCTGAGGAAGATCTTTATAAAAGTGTTTTGCCATTAGATCATTTTTTTCATGTTCACTTAAATAGAGCTCTTCATAAAAATCAACTGCTCTTCTCCGTATGTCAGACATTTTAGTGATTTCTTTCCCATCATTGGATTTTAAACAATGAATTAACCGGCTTTGGCCATTTTTCCTTTCCAGGCCAAAAAAAAATCTAGACGGGGCATCCATTTCGGATACATTCTGAAATCGTGATCTCACCAAAGCCCCTTGCGCTCTGACTCCTAATAGATCAGTTAAAACTCTTTTTTTCGTTTTCAAAGATATAAAATAATCTTGATCTCCTGTGGCCCCACATAAATTCTGAAGCTCCACAATATCATCTTCTAATTTTTTTATATATCCAACAATGTCCTTTGTTACATTGAAAGCATATTGATTACAAAACTGTTCTATTTGAAGTTTTCCAGTATCCCACCATTGTTGCAATGAAATAAAATTTTCTTTTTGCAATTTCCATTTTTCCCCAAAAAATCTAAAACAATTTCTAAAATGAAAATCTTCAACAAAAGCACAATTAAAATACCAATATGCACTTTTTCTTTCTTATAAAATTAATAAAAACAGAAGTAATCACCATAGAATGATCTGAAAAACCTACTGGACATATGTGACAACTTTTAAAACATTGAGATTGAAATTTATAACAATAAAATCTATCTAATCTTGCCAAAGCAATATGATTTTCTCTTACATGTGTCCATGTATATTGTGTTATATTGCTATTCAAATTCCTCCAAATATCACAGAGTTCATTTGATACAATTAATTGTGACAATCTACGTCTTGAAGCACAATGAGGCTCTAGATGATTTCTATCAATATCGTTGACAGTACAATTAAAGTCTCCACCAATTATTAAATAATGATCTTCACATTGCTGAATTGTATTAGCAAGTGTATCTAAAAAAAACATTCTTTCATATGCTTTAACTGGAGCGTAAACATTAATCAATACTAGTGTTATCTTCTCATATTTTGCTGTAACTTTTAATAACCTTCCTTCTATTACTTGTTCTATCTTATATGAATCCGGCAAAAAATTCCTTGAAAATAGAATGCCAACTCCTGCACTAAAAACACTTTTATGACTAAAACAAATCTGACCATCCCATTCTTTTTGCCACTCTACAACGTTATCTGGTGAGCTATGGGTTTCTTGTACAAACGCTATATCTATACCTTTTATTTTCAAAACATCATATAATTGTGCTCTTTTAGCAGCATCTCTCGCTCCATTCAAATTAATGGATGATATTTTAAAATAATTCATTAGGAGAGAGCATATCAAAAAGCACAAAACAAGCAAATTTGTATTATTATTCCACCATTTGATCACTTTCATTTTGCCTTAGTTGAGAACTCAATCTTTGTACTATTTTTTTCAGCCGATACACATCTGGATTAGACAAACAGTTATCCCCTCTTTCTCTCATCAAAACTCTGGCTGACTCAATAAACAACATCCGATCAGGAAAATAATCAGTAACTTCAACATTCCGCTTCCCTTTAGTGGACTGTAAAAAGCCTCTCATTTTCTCTAAACTATAGCCACTAAAGTCTTTTTTCACATTATTGAATGCTTCAAAAGATTCTTTCTCACTATCCGAACCTGAAACTTCATCAGCGCTGCAAGACTCTCCACAAGCCCCAACCTCCTTAATAGCGTCACTGTTCTGCATTTTTTTCTTTGATTTGGGCACAACCTCACATTGATTTGTTTTTCTTTTAATTGTTGGAACTTTAAAAATCGTTTCATCATCTCTGATCTGTTCTTCTTCTAGCTCATTTAGATCCATTTCTTCACTTTCCTGTGTTTCCTTCGCGTTTTCCTCTATATTTTCACTTACTTCCTCCCTTTCCATCATTATTTCTTTCTCACTCTCCTTTCCATTCGTACCACCATCATCTAATTGCTCCGTGTTGTTCTTTTCACTATTTCCTACCTCTACAACCCTTTCCACACTAGGTCTACTATCATTCTGAGTTTCTTTTTCTGGACATGAACGCATCAAATGTCCTTCCTTGCCGCATCCAAAACACTTCAAGCTTTCAGTTGACGCAAAAATCACATAGTCAAAACTATCGATCTTAAACTTCAGAACAATATTCAAATCCTCTACCTCATTCTTCAGAACCATATATACTTGTCGCCTGTATGAAACGACATGCTTCAACAATGGCGATTTGCAACCTAAAGGTATCCTTTTTATGTTTGAAACTATCTGACCATGTCTTGAAAGTTCCCTTTCTATAGTTTCATCCTTAACGAAAGGAGGCACATTGGACAACAATACTTTCTTCGCTGGGTTAACAAGAGGAAACACTTTCACAAAACTATCATTCAAGGTTATTCCTTTTTCAACCACCTCATTCACTTTGTCAATTTTGTCTAAAAATAAGACAACAGCACCATTCATCCTAGATGCAGACCTTATACTATCACATCCAACAATATTCCCAATCGCCAAACTAACCAATTCCACTGAGCTCTCAACACCAACCGGCACTTTAACTCCATGTCGCCGAGTTAGCTGTTCAAAACTCGCTCCTCCTGAACTCGCCATGGCCGTCAGTAAAAAAACTGACGAACACTCCTGAAACCCACCCCCTTCTTACTATCACTCAAGTACCAACACCACAAGATATAGCAACAATACACACATAAGAAAAAGAATAGAAAAACAGACCGTAAATAGTTGAAAAAAAAGACTTCATCCACGCTCTGATTCACTCTCCACACTCACTCCACAGACGCCACGCATGCGCAAACGCGAATAGAGAGAGAGAGAGAGAGAGAAAGAGAAAAACACATGCAAAACATACTTGGGCACGACAACAAAACCCTTTACAGCTCTGGACATAACAATGACCATCAAAAATCTTATACAGAGATAAAAATAAATCCAGATTGTGAGCGCACCAGTTGTCTCATATGAAAACGTATCCTGACTACGTTGGTCCAAAGTGCAAAACGTAGAGGGGTTACAATAATGGCCCTTAAATTGTATGACTGTTACATTTTTTTTGCCTATTGTTTTGCGTCCAAGTCACGTGACTTTAGAGAGCCCGGCCGGACGTTTCTCTACTTTTTAGTGAAAAAAACAATATTTTGAGTTAGTTTCTGCATAAAAATAAGGTTTGATTACATTTTTTTTAAGGTTTGAAAAAATAATGTGAAACTGCTACGTTTTGGTTGCTATGGACGCTACTATCGCCTAAACATAGCTGTGGCCCCAGATTCCACATACTCTTCCTTACAATTTCGCTCCGTCTGACGGATCAAACCCCTGTCTACTGTATGCGTTGCGTCGGAGGTTGATTTGCTGATCAACACATCAATCCGTGGCAACGGGTGTAACTAATGTTGATAAGTTACGATCAATGGTTTTAATGTTGACATCTACCGGAACCTCCGTGCATTTAACTTCCTGTCTGGTGCGAGCTCATTGACGGGATTTGGCGCGTAAAGGCCCCACGAAAAAGGAAAAGCAGGAAAAGTTAAACAAGGAGGAAAAGGAAGCGTGGAAAAATTAATAATCTTGACCCGGAGGATGCCATATACCTGGTTGATGCGTTCCTGGATGAGTACAAGGTAAATAACATTATTTCAGTAGTGGAAAAAGCATACTAATTGCATGTCAATTACAAGGTCTAAGACCATAATAGACTAGAGGTATAGCAGGGAAGAAGTATCAACACTCCAAATGAAAATTGTGCAATTATACAGTTCAATGTACTGTACCTTTATTCAAATGAAAGCTATAGTGCTGAGCTGAGTTCACATGTTAGAGCCAGTCAGAGTTTAATTCAATATTCTATTTATCTTTTTTTTTCTATTTTCTAATGTAGAACAGGTTTTCTAGATCTGTCTCTACAGTACAGGACCACAACCGTTAGACTGAATTTTTACAATCCAATATTATAACATTAGTTTTATAATGAGATGTTTATAGGTGGTGATAACCTTGGTGGGTGGTGGTTTATTCTGTGGCTAAATTGTTTATTTAGGTGGATCAGCATGGACAATCTAAAGGAGACTCAAAAAAATCCTCAAAACTTTGTGTTTGGATTGACGAAGACAAAGATGGACAACCTCGGCCAAAAAGACATAGAGCTGGGGAGAAACGGAAGCGAGATTCTGCGACTGGTTGTTTTTTTGTTTTTCATCATTAGTTGCATTCATTATTAATTGAGCAAGTTCTGAATGGATAAATTATATTTTTGCCATTTCAGCAAGCATTAAAACCGTGTCCCGTGCTCCGTCTACCAGAACAGCTGAAGACTCTGTAATCATCGAAAATGTTTTTTCCCCTTAATACATGTTTCCTCAATTGTTATGTGGTAATTGCCCAGATTTACCGTTGCCTTCTTCATTTTCAGACTCTCTCATTCAAGATGTCAGAGACCTCTTGGGAAGCGGTGCTGAACAACCTTGTCCCTCAGACTGGAGGAACAGGCAAACTACCTCTTTGGAGAGTTGGACAGTTATGAGGCCCTTCATGCTGAACAATATGCTATCTTCTGAGAAGCCCAAGGAGGGGGTTTGCCATCATTGTGGACACAATGCAGCACTCTACTGCACAGCTTGTGACTTTTCTACACATGAGGCCCTGGTGCTTCATAACAGAGCATCCATGGTGGAGGAGTTCTTCAGAAACCTGCCGCCATCTACTTTTGTTCAGGAGGACGAGGGAGGAAAATTCTCCTATAATGAAAAAGGTAGATTCAAAGTTTCAGCTTATATAGGCTGTTTTACATTTTACACAAACCATCGTTTACTTCAACAAACATGCTGGATGAAGTTTCGTTTGATAGAAACAACACCCTCTCTGTTGAGTTTTTTGTTTCATTTACTCTTAATATCTAAACTAATTCTGCTTCTTAGATTGCATGTTACCAATCACTCCTCCGTGCTGCGACTGCTCCACTGGGCAAACAAGCTTTTCAAAGGGAAAGCAAGTTATTTTAATTGGAATGAATGGTTCCAATTAAATTTCAGGAAGATACAACCTCTTTCTTCCATCAATAAACTGTTCCTGTGGAAAAACCTTGCCAGTGACCATAAGTGATCTGGTTGAAAGTGGTTACTGGCCAGCCACTGTCAATTTTGAGACCTTGTACATGTTGGACTTGTTCACCACGTATGAGGATCTAAAAATCACTGCCCCAGGGATGTCGAGACAAGCTTTTGTCAGCATCCTCGAGTGTCGCACAAAACTCTTCGGGCGAGTGAGTGGACTCCTCATTTAAGTTATCTTGTTTGGATCACCTTTTAAATAATGGATTAATTGTTAGGACTTGTTCTTACAAAGTTTTCAGAAGTTTTCAAAGTTTCAGCACATATTTCTTGACAGAGCCCTTTCTTTGTCATGACCACGGTCTAAAGCCAATCTTTGAAACAGTTACTTACTGTTTTTTTCTTTTTTGCTCTAAGAGTGGTAAGATATGTGGGGACACAATGCAGAGGGCCTTCCTCGAATGGGCCTATGCCAAATTTGAGGTTGACAAGATGTCTCAGGTCCAGCATTTTCAGTGCCCTGCATGCACACCCTCCATGTTGGCAGTTGCAGTGGATGGGAACCGCAAATTATATCGTTTCAAAAGCCAACCAGGGTGTGTAACATTCACTTACAAAGAAATGCTAGTAAGCCACAAATTACTTTTGTAAAGTAAATTTAAACCACATCTATATATTTCTTTCAAGACCTGATGGTTTTTTTGATGGAGTCTTTTTGGCCAATGATGCTGAGGTGTCCTCCTTTGTTGATTACATCCATGGAACAACTGGACATATAAGCTAAATTTATATTTCTTCATGTGTAACACCACAGTTTAAATTTTTTACGAATGCTTGCTAGTTTTTTCCCCAAAATTGAAACATTATTTGGTTTGCATCAAATGCCATTATACTATGATTTACAGCTTATTTTGTAAAATGTAACTTTGTAAATGTCTGTATTTGCCCTCATCTGTTTAAGAATCCAGGGAAAGGGAGATGTGGTGCGGGTCAGTGGACTGCAGCACGAGAGTCCGCTAACAAGTCTGCAAGCAAACTAGACGAGGAAGGTGTTGAAGTTGCTGTCTGCCGCCATGGGGTTTTGCTGAAGGGACTGAATATGTTCCGTGGAGAAATATTTGCATACCCATTATATCTCCAGAAACAGCTAGCCTCACAGAACGTCCAGTTTTTTTGCTCCGATGTGGTCTGCAAATATTGGCCATATCTGCAGAAAGCTGTGGACCACTGTCCAGAGTTGGAGGACTTGATGAATGTAACGAAGTAGCGCGTTCGTACAGTTATTAATCAATTTATGGGTGGAATATGAATATAATAATTCATAAAGTTTTATGAATAATTATTATGCACATACCGACCCAAGGGGGAATTAAACATATATGGTTAATTAATTACAACAAATTATAATCAATTATGTATATGATTAGTACTGGTTTAATCATTATTTAGAGGAACTGTTCGTTTGTCCAGCAAACTAAGCTCCTCATAGAATATTAAAATGGATTTATTCTTTTGGCCACAAGAATAAATTCCTATCATAGCATCAAAGCATAAAGTGATCGAAAACGTTAAAGTGACTTGGTCTTCCGTTGAAAGAACAAACAGAACAATTCTGACGGGTATAATGCATTTAATATGTAAACTAATACTACAAAGGTTATACGGTTAAATAGGCACAAAAAGGACATGCATATACAAAACGAAAGTAAAGGCAGAAGAGAGAGAGAGAGTGATCAGAACAGTGGCAATTTACAAACAGATACCTCTGAGAGCCAGCAAAGAAAACAGTTAAAATGAATCTTAACAGGTTACTTGCATGAGTTTGGTCAGCTCGAGTGCTGGAGTTCGCATAGTTTCAGTGCGCGGGCTTGGCGTGATTAGTCCTGTTTTCAAACGCGGTTTTAAACTGAGAAGTGATATTGCCGGAAAATAAAGAAGAGAGTTGGACTCCGTGATGGACCGTCGAGAGCTTGACGACAGGAAAACTTGCGTCCTGACGACAGGTAAAACTTGTTCTGCCAAGGGGCGCGTGTCATTGTGTTTTAAAGACAACAGACCAGACCGCCTCCTGGGGAATCGTCCGCCAATCATAGCGTTGCCATTTTGGCGGGGAAAAACTCTCTTTGTCCTGTCTCGAGGTTAATCTACATAATCTATGAGCTTATCAAATCGGTGATTAATTTCCTCTTGGGACCATTAAAATCGAACCATGCATCTTACCACAATGAAATGTACATGGGTGAATAAAGGAGAGCAAGGATGTTACAGCGAGTCCAAACTCGACATATAAGGGAAGCATATCAAAGGAGTTATAGTTTCAAGTCAAAAGTAATCGTTAGAAATGACACCACTACTGTCATTTAAACTAAGTCTAAACACTAAGAAAACATGCATGCACTTAGACATACAACTCAGGTACAATTTCAGCATAGTCATATTAGTATATAAAGTCCTTATGCGTGTGTGCGTGTGTGTGTGGGTGTGTGTGTGTCTCTGTGTGTGCGCGTGTTTGATATTGATATGCCGTGTCGCCACATGGCCCATGATAATGTGATCCGAGACAATCATGATTGTTTGAAGTCGCACTGGAGGTGTTCGGGGATCTATCACACAGTCATAAAAATGTCCAGGAGATCTGTAAGTGTCCGCCAGATCGGCGCCAAGCTTTGATTTGTAATTCAAAGTTCAGTGGGTTAAAGCTTAACCACAGTTTATGGTGCACCCGCTAAATTCTGATCGATTGCAGACGCTACAAACTCCCCCCTTTGGCCACCGAGGTTCCCGTATGGACCTCGTTGGACGGTAGCAAGTAGGAGGGCACATGGATCAAGATGGGCGGGCAGCAGGTGGTTCCTACTGGTCCTCGGCCTTCGGGTCTTCAGAGGGGGAATCCATCTCGATGAGATTTGGCACATTCTCCGTTTTGGGGCCTCCTCTTCTTGGTTTCCTTTTGAAACCTCGAGGAAGGGCCGGCAGGCACTTGTCCATGGACTCTCTCATCCCTTTCATCTTCTTGAACAGTATGAAAGCTAGGGCCAGAGTCAGTGCGTACCCGATTGCCATGGAGAGGCAAAGGGCGGAGTCAGCAGCAGTCCAAGCCTGGGCTATAGGTGAGCTGGTCAGGATGGGCAATCGGGACAGTGCTTGGAGGGCGGTGTCGACGGGTGTGATATCAATTAGCTGGGACCCCCCTTCCTCAATCCTCAGTTCCAGCCCGGGGGCTAAGGTGAGGTTGTGGTCCTTGAAAAAGGATGGGATTTCCAGTTCCGACTGGTACTCTTCACTTGAGAGATGGTACAATGCCAGATCATCAAGATGGAGGATGGCACCCGGGGGTACCTGGATCCACATACTTGGATTGGGCAGGCTGACACGGGTGGCAGTGTCGTGCTGATCATAGGTCAGGGTTGCAGTGCGAGTGGAGGTGTTAACGAGCCATCGATTGCCCACAATTTCGGCTTGTGTTCCGATGACTTGGGTGCGAGGCTTGGCCTCGGCAGGGCAGCGCGTGTCACTGACCATGGGTTGCAGCCTGCAGATTCCTTCAGTATTGTCTCTAAGGAAAGATTTGCTGGGGCAGAGATAATGGATGTCTTTGGTCAAGGTACACATGCGCAAATTGGGTGCCAGGTACAGCTGGGGATTGCTATCGTGGTAGGCAACCATATCTGGAGTGTGTATCTTGATATGAGTGTTACCCCTCCAAAATCCAACATTGACAACGTCTTTAAGTCGGTAGATGTTTTCTGATTCGATGATGGGTAGGTTTAGGAGGAAGGCCACCTCACTGTGCTCGGGGTCGACGTGCAGTAGGATAGTACTACCCAGAGAGTAGGCGAGGTGGATTTGAAGGGAGTCCGAGGGTCTGACGGCAGCAGAGGCCAGCACAGTTTGTACGAGGCTCAGGGGCACAAGGTATGGAGGGATCCTACCCATGGCCAAGTTGTCCATGGAGGAGCTCACCTCCCGCAACATGTCTGTCATCAGAGCTGTGACGAGCTGAGTTTGGGCAAAGTCATTTTGGAAAACGGTGAACAGTTGCTTCACTGAGTTCACTGTTTGGTTCAGCATGACACTGTGAGTGTTGAGAACGACCACTGTACCTTTCAGGGTTTTGCCGATGCTTTGCAGGGTTTGACTTTGTGTTGCCAGTTGTTCTCTCAGCTGTGGGATCTCAGTCTGGATTTCAGCCACATGCCGTCTGACGGTGGCTAGGCTCACTGCGTTGACACTAGACATGCTGAGGTTAAACAGGGTCCCGACGGCAGCTGCGGCTCCGAGCAAAGCTCCCAGGAACCGTTTGGTCCGTCGGTTGTGTCCACTTAACTCGGCTTGTGTGACAGTCATTTTCTCCAGTTGGGTGAGCATGTGTTGGACATCGGCCTCCGCATGAGTGAGGGCATTCTCTGTCCATAGGGCCCCTGCCCAGCTGTATTGTGCGACGCTGCTGGGATAGTGTGCTTTGTAGACATTGCGGGGGTCAAGTCGCACATACACCTTCTGAGTGTAAGTTCGGCAGTTGGTGATGAGAAGTCCAGGTTGTTCCCTCAGTACGATGCCTGATGCTGGGCCTGGTGCTGTGATGACTGATTGCGGCTGTCCTCCGGTTGGCAGGAGGCACACGAGGCTGAACCACAACAGCATCCTGTTACAGAACAGAGGGGAGGAGAGAGAGAGAGAGGAGAGAGAGAGCATGGTTGGTCAGCGAGGGATGTCCGTAGTTGGTGGGGACAGTTTTCTTGAGGATTACAGCGGCGTTTAGCTTGCATTGTTCCCTCCCTGCCTTTCCCTGTCAACAGCCACATGTCTTTTAATCTGGTTGCGGTGAACCCATTTGAAAATTGGTTCTTTCTGTCCCCGATTCAGCTTGATTCGGTACGCCACCGGTGAGAGTTTGTCCACAATATCATGAGGTCCGGTCCAATGGGGGAGAAATTTCTTTGACAGCCGTTTGGATGCCGTCTTGGGTGGCTGAGCGAAACTGTAGTACNGAATGCCAGGCAGCAAAGTCTCCACAGCTTCCCGATCTGGCGAGGACAGATCAGAATAACATACATCGGATAAATCCGCCATTAGATCGACAAGGAAGGTTAGTTTAGAGGGAAAAAAAAAAATAATAATAGACGGTAGCTAGCCGGCTAGCGGGCTATGGCTGACACTAGGTGGTAGATTACTAGTAATAAATCGTTCCGTTCAGTAATACTATGCAATAGGTTAAGTAATCTAGTGAAAAACAAGAAAATTATATTATGTGAATAGGAATAAAGAGAAGGATTTAGGATAAACTCCACGAAGCTCCGTCAGACAGCAGGCAGCAGCGTTGCACCGGAACCGGAAGTCCTGATCACATCCAAGTCTTTCTGGTTGGTTGACACATATTTTCTTAGCATGCTAACCACAGTCTTATTGGTCCGTTCTACTTGCCCTGAGGCGATTGGATGGTGACTGATGTGCAGCTGGGCGTGTACGCCCAGAAGTCTCCAAATTTTCTGCATGATCTCGGCCGTAAAGTGAGTGCCTCTGTCAGAATTGACTTTTAGTGGCAGTCCAAACCTGCTGAAAATGTGGTTCATCAGGAGGTATGCTGTGGTCTGGGCCGTGTCGTTAGGGGCTGGAAGGCACTCTACCCACTTGGTAAATTGACACACGACCGTGAGGAAATACCTGTTTCCTCTTGTCGATCTGGTCAGGGGCCCCACCCAATCTATCTGGAGGTCTGACCATGGGAATGTGACTCCTCTGCGTTGCAGTGGAGCTCTGTGAGTTGGGTTTGCCGGTTGGAATTGACAGCAAACCAGGCATCCTCTCACATACTCTGCAACATCCTGCTGCATACCAGGCCAGTATGCCACTTGCTTCAGTGTCTCGTACGTGGCTTTGGTACCATGGTGTCCCGCACATGGTGCGTCGTGGGCATACATGAGCATGACCCCCCTTTGGCCGTGTGGTACCACAAGCCTTGGCACAGTGAGATCATCAGGGACATACCACAGAATATTTTATTTCACGCGCAGCATGTGTTTGAGGTCGTGCAGTCGTTTGAGGCCAGGGTTGGCGGTGAAATCAAACTGCGTGATTGGGGTGGGGGTGGGGTCTGAGAGGAGGTTTCTCATCATGTGGATGGACGAATCAGAGGCCTGAAGGTCGGCTATGTCGTTGTTTGAAATTTGTGGAGCCAGTGATAGTGGCTGTGATGTGGGAATTAGTGCGGTAGCAGTACGTTGGCTGCGGGTGACTGCTGCCACATCAGGGGTGGGTGTTTGGGAGGGGGGTGACCACAGATTGCCCTGCAGTGCACCAGTCTTGGCAAGGGCATCAGTTTGGTCATTTAAGTCCTTGTCAATGCCTGGTTGCTTTGAGTGTCCCTTCACCTTTTTCCAGTAGACAATCATGTGGTGTGTTTGTGTGATGTTGTCACATGCTTGGAAGAGGTGTTGGTGTTTGACCGGCTTGTTGTTTGCGGTCTTGAAGCCATTTTGCTTCCAGCCTGGGAGGTGGCATGTGAAACTGAGTCTTGCATAGTTAGAGTCTGTGCAAATGAGGAGTTCTTTGATGTTATGGGCCTGTGCGAGTTGGAGGGTTATGAGAATAGCTGCCACTTCTGCATATTGGGGCAGTCGTGGCCTAATACGGGGCAGTCGTGGCCTAATACGGGGCAGTCGTGGCCTAATACGGGGGCAGTCGTGGCCTAATGGATAGAGAGTCGGACTTGTAACCCAAAGGTCATGGGTTCGAGTCTCAGGTCCGGCAGGGATTGTCGGTGAGGGGAGTGAATGTCCAGCGCTCTCCCCACCTTCAATACCACGACTGAGGTGAGACCCTTGAGCAAGGCACCGTACCCCCGACTGCTCCCCGGGCGCCGCAGCAATGGCTGCCCACTGCTCCGGGTGTGTGTTCACGGTGTGTGTGCACTTGGATGGGTTAAATGCAGAGCACAAATTCCGAGTATGGGTCACCATACTTGGCCACATGTCACTTCACTTTCACTTTCACTTCATATTGTGATGACTGGGAACCCAAATTGAAGTGTTGTGGTGGGAAGGGTTGGTTGTTTAACCATAGCACCCCTGCACCTGCCTTTAGGATGCTTTCCTGTTTGTAGGAACAGTCATCGACGTAGGCAGTGGGCATGCCTTGGCACACAGTCTCATCAAAGTACCTGTGACAGGTTGGTTGATTTTGTTGGGGTACCTCTGTTTCCAGGGTTGAAGCTGGTGTGTCATCGGAGCAGTTTTGGCAGGCAGCCAAACTGTTGCCCAGGGCAGACTTGTGGTTTTGAGCATATCGTGCTTCCACGTTGCGCCCCTGGAGGGCCATTAGCCACGTGGCTATGCGTGAGTTGGTGACTACACCATCTCGGATGCGTTGGCTGTTGAGGAAAGTGACGGGCTGGTGGCAGGTCTCTATGATAACCTTCTGTGCCCCAATATAGTTGGAGAACCTTTGGATGGCCCACACAGTGCAGAGCAGGGCCTTTTCACAGTCTCAGTATTTGCACTCCGGTGACAGGAGTGTTTTGCTGGCATACGCTACAACTCTTTTGTCTTGGTCATATCGTTGGTAGAGACCAGCACTCAGGCAGTCTTGGGAGAATCCGGCTTCCAAGTAGAACTCCTTCTTTGGGTCGGGGTAAGCCAGACATGGTGCTGTGCACAAGTGTCGTTTCAGTTCGTTCATTGCGTTTGCGTGGGCTTCTGTCCAGGCAAATGGGCAGTCCTTTTTCAAGAGAGCAGTTAGGGGTCTTGCAATGTCCGAATAGTTCTCTATGAACTGTCGTGAGTAGTTGCACACACCTAGAAAACTGCGTAGCCCTGAGATGTTAGTGGGAGGCTTAATTGTTTGAATAGCTTGGATGCGGCTGGACTGTGCTTCAATGCCCCGGGAACCGACGAGTAGCCCCACGTCGTTGACTTTCGTTCTGCACCATTGTCCTTTGTGGAGGGCAATCTTTGCACCAGCAGTGGTCAGTTGGTTCAAGACGTGGTCTATTTCGATCAGATGATCTGTCACTGTCATACTTTTCATGAGAATATCGTCCACATAGATAAGATTCCCTCTCATCCTCGCATCTGGGCATGCCTTGTTCAGGAAGATGTTGAATTCGGCTGGTGAGTTCGCATAGCCGAATGGGCACCTTGTGAAAGTATACTGTTGGTTGCCAAAAGT
This sequence comes from Anabarilius grahami, assembly GCA_003731715.1. NCBI lineage: Eukaryota > Metazoa > Chordata > Actinopteri > Cypriniformes > Xenocyprididae > Anabarilius > Anabarilius grahami. Next base: position 292,429 of record RJVU01059775.1, on the reverse strand, counting down.
GAAGGCCAGCTTGTGTTGATCTTCTGGGTGTACGGGTATGGTCCAGAATCCTGACGCCACATCCAGCGTAGAGAAGATAGTGGCCCCTTTGATTCTAGGCAGTTCTTGCTCCAGCTGTGTCATGGGCCACCGTGACAGTGGCACCTGCTGGTTCAGCTTTCTGTAGTCAATGGTGGGTCGCCACTTGCCGTTTGGTTTGAGAACCGGCCAGATGGGGGCGGAGTAGGTGCTGTTGCATGGACGGATGACACCCTTTTCTTCCATGGAGCGAATAATCTCTTGTACTGGTTCGTGTGAGGCGATGGGAATTTTGTACTGTCTGACAAAGGTGGGAGGAGCGGTTGGGTGCGTTGGAATGCGCATCGTGTGAAGGTTGGTAAGGCCACAGTCTAAAGAGTCTTTGGCAAATGATGCTTTAAATTTGTACAGGACCTGTCTGAGTTTCTGACGGTCTGCCTCGTCTTTTAGGGCGTCGGCATCCTTCAGGATTTGTTGGACTTGCGACTCAAATCCTGGGAATGGCTCCTCTGTTGTGGTGTTAGCTGTCAGGCTGGCTGTCAGTGGTGCGGTGTTTTCCTGGTTCTCACAGGCAGGCTGGCTGGAGACTGTGTATACTGCAAGGTGTTGGTCCTCCATCAGTTCTATTCTGCACACCTGTTCTGTGGGTACCGGCCTGATGGAAGTGATGGAGATGATCTTGAAAGGTGCGGTGAAAACATTGTTGTCTGAGCTTCCTTCTGGGATCATTGCAGCTGGTATGGAGCCAATGACTGGTAACGTAAGTTCAAAATCATGGAAGTCGTGGCTCACTAGCCATCCCAGCTGGTAGGCCTTGGGAATTCTGATGTCAGTAGCTGTGCAGTTGTTGAGTAAGATGTAAATTATACGGGATGATACTTCAGTGAGGGGTGTAGCTTCCAGCGTGAGTCCAAGTTCCATGCTTTCAGGTGAAAGTTGGAAGAAGCCCAGTGTGTTGTTCAGGGTTTGACCCCGTCTCATGTTGAGCCGAACAGCGACCCCTTTGGTGTAAGCGGGTACTGCAACTTCCTGTTCGTTGATCAGGAAGCAGACTTCTGGGATTGTCTGGCCAGACATGAGGTTCTCAAGGTTGACAGGAACAACGGGGGGCTGTGGAGTCATTGGAGCCCACACTACCTCATTAATGAGGTCCACATGAGCTCTGAGGCGAATCAGGAGGTCTGCTCCAATGTAGAGGTCATGTGTCAGGTTAGGGAGGACCAGGAAATAATGGGTTAACGACCGGCCATTCCATGTCAAGTTCAAAGCACAGATGCTTTTGGCTGTCACCATGATTGACAGGTGAGAGTCTAAGGGGAAGCGTGTGCTCTTGTGAGCAAATGGGAGGTCCGGTGTGTTTCCACTGAGAGCCTGGAAGAGGGTGTGACTGATGGCTGAGTTGTCTGCCCACAATGCGAGAACAATGTCTGTTGTTGTTGAGCCGTTCAGCTGCAGGTCTGTTATGACCTTGGGGCAGAAGGCGTCAGATTCTGTGGTGAGTTGTAGGGTGCAGAGGAGCGAACTTGAACTTTGCCTTGGTGTTGAGACGGGGTTACCGCGGCTAGCTGCGAGATTTCCCGTGACCTCTGTGACCTGACAGTCTGGCTCAGGTGGTTTGGGTGACTGGAAGGGCAGTGGTTCTCGTACTTGAGCCCAAATTTTCAGCTGTCTGAAGTCCAACAAGGGCTCAAAACGATCTAGCAAGTCTTTGCCAATGAGCAGGGGAAATGTGTCCATTGGTGAAATGTACACAGGATGTACCAAGCTCATTGGACCGATGGTTAGATGGATGGGCGCGATTTGTTCAAGTTGGACCTCATTTTGGCTGTACGACTGTACATTTAGCTCGCATTTTTGTGACTTGAGAGTCCGATTCTGTCTCTTTGCTTCATGCCTGAGTCTTTCAAAAAGGTTAGTTGACATTAAAGTTAGGTCTGCTCCAGTGTCTACAAGGGCTTCAATCTTGACATCATTTTCCACAGTGATGGCTATGTACAGCTTTCGGGCCACCCCCTTTTCGATCAGGTTTCCCAGGAGTCTTGGTGCCGGGGCTTGGGTGTTGACCGATAAGCAAGTGGGGCTAGTGTCATGCGATTCGTTTGGGAGGCAGACAACCAAAACAGCACTTTCTGGTACCGTGGAGTCCTGGTCGTCGGTGGGTTGATGTGAGTTGGTTTGCTTTGAGTGTTCAGTCACCGGCTGAGGTGACTGGATACTGAGGTCACTTGGTGATGCATTAACTGATTGTGTGGCAAGTCTCTGGTCAGCCGTGGTTTGGGTGTGAGGCTCTGTTAGAGGGCTGTCAGGGCAGACATTGGGGGCAGACCTTTCTTCTAGTCATAAGGAGTCCGACTTGTCTTCCTTGTGTCCTTTTTTTGGCTTTTTCTGAATCAGTTCTCTCAGAACCTTCAGAATTTCAGCAGACTCGGACATACCTGCGTCGCTCGGCTCCTGTGAGGGCTCGGACTTGGGCTGGTTCGATGCCTGTCGAGAGGTGTTCTGTCTTTGGCGGTTGGGACTTGAGGCTCTAGCCGATGAAGGCCTGCCATTTCTGGGTCGCCGGCTGGCTTCCCATGTGGCGCCGCCCTTTTGGTTGCTGGATGGATGTGGCTTATCCCAGAATCTTTCAGAGCGTCCGTTCTGGTGCTTGGGACGGGCCCCCTCGTGGTGAGGCTGCCCTCTGCTGGCTGGGAACTGTCTTGCCTCTCGGTTAAACGGTCTGTCACTGTGGTGTGCGTGCGCGCCCTCTAGGGCCAGTTCTGGGTAGTGATCAGAGATGGTTGGATTTTTAACAGTCTTTTCAGATATAGCCTTTTGCTTGGAAAAAGCTTTGTGGGCTAAGTCTTGCAGTTGCTGAATAGACATACTCCGTGGGCAGGCCAGAACTCCCAGATGCTGACTTACTGCCGGGTGCAGGTTTCTAAGAAACAAAGGCTTAAAGTTGAAATCTTACTCCATTCCTGGCTCGTTACGTGCTCCGAAGTAGGCCTTTCGTATGCGGTTGTAGTATGCTTGTGGGGTTTCCAGTCGGCCCTGTTTAAGATCCATGGTCGCGAGGAGCCCTTGATCCGATTCAGGGTCAGAAAACTCTTTTATCAGAGCCTGTCGCAGCAGCTGGTAGTCTGATTTGACAGCTTCTGGCTGCCGATCTATGAAGCTGCACACGTCACGGCTGGACGTGATGCGGAGTAGATACAACTTGTCCCATGCACTCACGTTGGCCACATTTTGCAACAGGAAGTCAATGTCTTGCAAATACGCGTGCACGTCAACACCCCCTGCAGGGTTTGGAGTGAAAGTGGGGATATTCTTTGCTAGCTTGTCCAGCTCTTTGGGAGCCGTGCCGTAGCTCGTGGCACGGCTTTTCTGGGGCGGCTCCCATCCCTTGGCTCCTGACCACGGTTCTTGGATGCTGAACGTTTTGGGCTGTGGGCTTTCACCCCCCTCACGAACTAGGGACTCTTGGCTGGGGCACTTAGGCCCAGTGGCCCGAGGGAGCTGCATGGCGTGCGAGTCTCCTCCCAGGTCACTTTGCAGTTTATAGGAGTGCTTTAGTTCTCGGTGCACCGTATCCACTTCATCTTTTAAATAGTCTCTTTGCTGCCTCAGGGCAGTAATCTCACTTCGAGCCTGTTTAAGATGATTCTCGCAGGCCCGGGCTTTCGCATCTCTTTCTTTTAGTTCGATCTCTGCCCTTGTTAAGAGAGCTTCGCCATGCTGGAGCTTTCCAGTTAGTTCCTCTCTGGATTGCTTCTCCATCCGCTCTCTGCGGCCTGTCTCCAAGTGGAGCTCTTCGAGGGCCTTTTGGAGTCTCTCGACTTCCTCCTGTAGCTCAGGGTCAGATTCCTCCGCCGTCCCACGCTGACCCGGGGTCTCGTGGAGTAGCTGATCAAGATGATGTTGGGTCTGAGCCTGATTTCTCCGGGCTTCCTCCGCCTGGAGCTTGAGCGCTGCTATTTCCTGCTCCAGAAGGGCGTTGCTCCTCTCGTTGAGCCTTGCCTGGGCGATGAGGTTGTGGGCGAGGCCTCCGATGAGTTTCGCCCATTCTTTGTGGCTGTAGCTCTGCATCGGATCGTGGGTCATCAGTCGATTCAAGTCCTCGTCCAAATGCTCACGGCTCAGGTGCTGGAGGTCGCCGGCCATGTCGGGCAGGAACGGGTTGGTCATGACGCCCAACCAGGTCTCGAGGTGGTCCTAGTGGGTGTCAGGGCTGGATGCTTGAGACATAGTGGCTTTTACTGTTGACGAGAGAAGGACAGCACAACAAAGACTAGAACCAATGCAAGCTTGTGCGGAGACTAGCGGTTACGTAACACGTGATTAATAATTATTTGGTGTGGTTCCAGTTAACTGGTGCAGGCAGTTAGTGGAACGTAGGCTAGACACTTATCGTCAATAGCCAGAGGGCAATTTGTGTGGGTGAGGGCCAGATGTAAATAAAGATTCTGACAGGTGGTAGCTCTATGAGTTCTCTGAGGACTCTTGGCTGCTCGTTCGTCTTATCTATTATTCAGCTTTCCGTGGTGGCTCTCACAGGCTGTGTTTTGCATGAACTGAAAGAAACAAACACAGTAGAAGGGCAAAACAAAACAGAAACAGTATGGATGCAATCGCATGAAATAGAACAGTAGGCAAGGAGAAAGGAGTAGAACTAGAATATCAATGAAACAAGAAGGCTAGGGGGAATAAGTGAAACTGAAGCTCCCTATCACTGCTGGGTTTATGACGGGCCGGGCGAGGGCACTGCTGAGTCATAAAACCTATACGGATAGTATGGCTTAAACTTAAAAGAGTTGGCTAGCGCTTCGAGGATCACAGAATATGTAATATTCTGTGGTTTTTACTAAGGGAAGGGGTCGTATATTGTTACTCTAACCCTGGGGTGAATTGCTAGTGCCCAGATGAGAACTCAATGAAGGGGCCGCCTCTCCTAGACGTTCCCACACCGGCTGCGGTGTTCGCAGACGCTCTGCCCCCCTTATACCACGACGCAACCTCTCAAACAGGGACCTTCAGCACGATTGCGCTTTCAGGTGAGGTATTAACGCCAACGGCCAGTTGGCAGGTCAAAATTGAATCTTTCCCGACCCCCGAGTCTGACCCCGCAGGCAGTTACTCAAAAGGCGGTTCTGTCGAGCAGAAACAGGGAAATTAAACAAAATTGCCTTGGGTACCCAACTGGACTCATTGCCTCCCTGCACCTGACGCACCCAACCTGCTGGGGTCTCTGCGTGCTGCCTGTGGTATGAGGCCAGTAACGTCCTGCGATTCACGCACAGCTACGATGCAAGATTCGCCAGACCAGGCAACTCCACTCACTGGAACTCACTGGAACAACCGCCAACTCACCACAGGGCGCTGGAGGGGCCCTTTCGGTGAAATACATAAATGGTCAAGTAGACACAGCTTAATTGTAAATTTAAATCTCAATTTAACTCTTGTTTAAATTTAATTTAAATAATCAAGTGTGTAGGACAAAAGACTGGTTGTTGAAATGACAGTCAGAGTGAACTAGCCAAACTAGAACAGAAAATGAGCAGCCGGGGTAAAATAAAAAAAAAAACAGCAAAGAAAGGGAGAAATAATAAAATAATTTGGATGCACTTGATTCAAATTTTGAATTAAACTCTGTTTAATTGAATTTAAACAAGTGCATAGAATAGTGGGATGGGAAACACAGGAGCAAACGAAGACAATTCAGAGGCACTTGATTCAAATTCGAATCGAACTCTGTTCAATTGAATTTAAATAAGTGTATAGAATAACAGAATGGGAAAAGAAAAAAAAAACAAAGAGGACAATTCAGATGCACTTGATTCAAATTTGAATTAAACCTTGTTCAATTAAATTTAAATGAGTGGAGAGAATAACAGGACGGGAAATGAAAAAAAAACAAAGAGGACACTTCAGATGCACTTGGTTCAAATCTGAATTAAACCTTGTTCAATTAAATTTAAATGAGTGCATAGAATAACAGAATGGGAAAAGAAAGGAGAAAGCCTTCCCTACTTGTGAGTCTCTAAAGAGAATTGTGAATGAGCAAAATGCCAACTGATTGACACTACTTAATTTTAAAATTCAATTTAAATGTTATTTAAGTGAAATTTAAAATAAGTGTATAAAGTAAGGGAGGCTTGGGTGTGCGTGAATGTTATTGCCAGCCAATAACAAACAGGACACAGAACTAAGAGTGAATACAATTAAGTAATGCAAAGGAAGGAATTTCCAAAGTAAATAAAAACTCAAGAGAAAGAGGGGGAGAAGAGTAAAAAGGGAATAAGTTAAACCGAATAGAGTCAATCAGTAAACCACATTCCGAAAACGATTGGAAAGCATAACCACCAAAAGCAAATTACTTTTACAAACTCCCCGCAGTATAGAGCAGCAGAGATAATTTGGAGATAATTCAGTTCAAAAGAGCAGCTTTAACTCAGAATGTCCACACGGTGGCGTCAATGAGTCCACCCAGCAAATAAGTAGGGAGGGATGCCGCACCTGAACAGACTGCCCTCTGGCGTCTGGTCAGAGTTACTGCATCCACTTTCTCTAATTCGTGATATAAAAAAATTGAGCGCATCTGTAGGGTTCTGACCCTTTACGGCTGATTTAACTGCACGATCACGATTACAAACTTTTTAGAATCTCAGCAGATTCTTTGGTGCCGATTTACCGTACACAACTATGCAACATTTAATCACGAGTACACAATTTCTGGAATCTCGGCGGATCCTTTCATAAATATATATGTACCGTTTTACTCACGGGTACACAACTTTGGCAATCAGTCCCTTTTCGGTGCCAACTTAGTGCACGCGAATATGTAACAGCGGGATTCTTTTCCCTGGTGTTACGGTTCACTTGGGATCAGGACGTGAATGGCTCCAAATTATTACACACCAATCGATAAATCAGATAAACTGTTTTCCGCTTAGATCTGTAAGGGTCACGTGATTGGGTAGCTAGGCCAGCGACGTCACCCAGGAGCACCAACTATTTGTGAATTATTGGACGACACAAGTAATTCAGATTTAAATAGTGGCAGATAATAAGGCCTTTGAGAGAGAGATAGGACTTCGCTACAACTCTCTAAACTCGCTGAATACGATTCAATTCGTTTATTCAAGCGGAAATTAATATTAAAACTGTATTGCAAAAGACTGTCGCCCTCTTGCATACGAGTCTGAATATTAATGATTATTTCACAGCTATTTCACGGTCAACAGTTCACTGCAGTGTCTTCAGACACAAAGCAGCTTGTTAACGTATCTTCAAAATGAGGAGGACGCGTGCGTCTTGTCTCACTGAATAAAGCGCGCATGTACACATTAAATCATACACAAATTATTCTACATTGTTCGTTTACCAAAAACCAAGTTTAAAACGTGCCTTTAAATTCTCCACCAAATACTGTAACGAAGTAGCGCGTTCATACAGTTATTAATCAATTTATGGGTGGAATATGAATATAATAATTCATAAAGTTTTATGAATAATTATTATGCACATACCGACCCAAGGGGGAATTAAACATATATGGTTAATTAATTACAACGAATTATAATCAATTATGTATATGATTAGTTCTGGTTTAATAATTATTTAGAGGAACTGTTCGTTTGTCCAGCAAACTAAGCTCCTCATAGAATATTAAAATGGATTTATTCTTTTGGCCACAAGAATAAATTCCTATCATAGCATCAAAGCATAAAGTGATCGAAAACGTTAAAGTGACTTGGTCTTCGGTTGAAAGAACAAACAGAACAATTCTGACGGATATAATGCATTTAATATTTAAACTAATACTACAAAGGTTATACGGTTAAATAGGCACAAAAAGGATATGCATATACAAAACGAAAGTAAAGGCAGAAGAGAGAGAGAGAGTGATCAGAACAGTGGCAATTTACAAACAGATACCTCTGAGAGCCAGCAAAGAAAACAGTTAAAATGAATCTTAACAGGTTACTTGCATGAGTTTGGTCAGCTCGAGTGCTGGAGTTCGCAGAGTTTCAGTGCGCGGGCTTGGCGTGATTGGTCCTGTCCCAAAGAGGCTGTTTCTTCGGCGGGTTTTTCAAATGCGGTTTTAAACTGAGAAGTGATATTGCCGGAAAATAAAGAAGAGAGTTGGACTCCGTGATGGAGCGTTCGAGAGCTTGACGACAGGAAAACTTGCGTCCTGACGACAGGTAAAACTTGTTCTGCCAAGGGGCGCGTGTTTTAAAGACAACAGATCAGACCGCCTCCTGGGGAATCGTCCGCCAATCATAGCGTTGCCATTTTGGCGGGGAAAAACTCTCTTTGTCCTGTCTCGAGGTTAATCTACATAATCTATGAGCTTATCAAATCGGTGGATAATTTCCTCATGGGACCATTAAAATCGAACCATGCATCTTACCACAATGAAATATACATGGGTGAATAAAGGAGAGCAAGGATGTTACAGCGAGTCCAAACTCGACATGTAAGGGAAGCATATCAAAGGAGTTATAGTTTCAAGTCAAAAGTAATCGTTAGAAATGACACTAGCACCACTACTGTCATTTAAACTAAGTCTAAACACTAAGAAAACATGCATGCACTTAGACATACAACTCATGTACAATTTCGGCATAGTTATATTAGTATATAAAGTCCTTATGCGTGTGTGTGTCTCTGTGTGTGCGCGTGTTTGATATTGAAATGCCGTGTCGCCACATGGCCCATGGTAATGTGATCCGAGACAATCATGATTGTTTGAAGTCGCACTGGAGGTGTTCGGGGATCTATCACACAGTCATAAAGATGTCCAGGAGATCTGTAAGTGTCCGCCAGATCGGCGCCAAGCTTTGATTTGTAATTCAAAGTTCAGTGGGTTAAAGCTTAACCACAGTTTATGGTGCACCCGATAAATTCTGATCGATTGCAGACGCTACATGAACATGCGCCCATTTCTCTCCATCATGCATGCAAAAGCGCATTCATGGATGTGTGAGGTAATAATGACTATTAGATGCATTTTTTACCATTTGCACCACACATTATGATTGTCTGTCCTCTGCCACTTCTTGTTGTTTTCCAAATCATAACATTTATGTAAATGTGTTTTACAGTTAAAATGGGGGGGGCGTAATCAAGTAGGAGCTGGAACAACAATCGGGGAGGAGGTTGAACAGGTTAACAGCTTCCTCTCTCGAGCAGCCATATGTTCCAAGTACATGTCAAAAGCCGGTAAGCATTTTTCATGTATAGTGGTGTCCAAATTGAGCCCAAGGGGTTTGAACACTGATGCCCAGCCTTTACATTTTAGAATTCCATGCATAGGTGCTCCCTTAGAAAACTTCTCTCTAGTCAGCACTTTTACACTGATCAGGATTCTCTTTATAATAATTTAACTACTGACACGTTAATCAAGTGTATGATTATTTCCAGGTTTATGTGACAATATTAGAGAATGATCAATGTAGTATCTGACCTGTGGTCCTCACTGTGTACCTAAATTACTGCACATACATTGCGTGTTAAGTTCGCACAGACATGCTAACAATCCAGGCTAGTGGCTGGAACAAGCGAAAGGCAGAAAACCTTGACCGGACACTGGCCAAAAGATACATCAAGGTACTAACTAGAAAAATATTTATAATAACATTTTTGTTTTTAAATTGTGTCTCAGCATTTGTTAACGATATTTTTTTTGGACAGACTGTACAAAGGATTGCAGAGGCAACAAAGGACCTGGAGAAACTCACAGCTGAGTTATCTCTACAGCAAGACACGGTCCAGCAGTGGGTGACTGATGTTCAGCAGTGGACCTCAGGTACTTTTAAAAAAATTATTTGATGGGATATTGTAAGAATCATTGGCTCTGCCCTTGTACAAGGGATCTGAAACTGGGCTGATTGTAAACTGAAATTGGCATTAATTAATTTGATTGTTGTCGTCCAAAGGACCAACAATCCAAAATGACTTGCAGAGGACCATTGAGGGGCTATATCTGGGCATCAAACAGCGAAAATTTCAGCTGTATCGTCAGTCTGGTAAGAGCAGAATAGGTCACTAGTAATGCAGATTTGTGAAAAAATTTATTCACTACTGATTTATACATAGTAAAAATAGCAAAGACTTTCATTTGAAAAAAAAAACATGTTTTGAAGTAGGTTTACTACAAGTCAGGGCAGCATACTGAAAAACTGTCAAAATCATAATAAGTTTGAGTGCAATATCCAAATATTGCCAATATATCTGCATAGTGCAGAGATGTCCTGACCTACCAGTTTTGTCTTCTATTT
>RJVU01059775.1:261452-275587 GCA_003731715.1 Anabarilius grahami | reverse complement strand
TGGCTATTGACGATAAGTGTCTAGCCTACGTTCCACTAACTGCCTGCACCAGTTAACTGGAACCACACCAAAAAAATTATTAATCACGTGTTACGTAACCGCTAGTCTTCGCACAAGCTTGCATTGGTTCTTGTCTTTGTTGTGCTGTCCTTCTCTCGTCAACAGTAAAAGCCATTATGTCGCGAGCATCCAGCCCTGACACCCACTGGGACCACCTCGAAACCTGGTTGGGCGTCATGACCAACCCGTTCCTGCCCGACATGGCCGGCGACCTCCAGCACCTGAGCCGTGAGCAGCTGGACGAGGACCTGAATCGACTGATGACCCACGATCCGATGCAGAGCTACAGCCACAAAGAATGGGCGAAACTCATCGGAGGCCTCGCCCACAACCTCATCGCCCAGGCAAGGCTCAATGAGAGGAGCAACGCCCTTCTGGAGCAGGAAATAGCAGCGCTCAAGCTCCAGGCGGAGGAAGCCCGGAGGAATCAGGCTCAGACCCAACATCATCTTGATCAGCTACTCCACGAGACCCCGGGTCAGCGTGGGACGGCGGAGGAATCTGACCCTGAGCTACAGGAGGAAGTCGAGAGACTCCAAAAGGCCCTCGAAGAACTCAACTTGGAGACAGGCCGCAGAGAGCGGATGGAGAAGCAATCCAAAGAGGAACTAACTGGAAAGCTCCAGCATGGCGAAGCTCTCTTAGCAAGGGCAGAGACCGAACTAAAAGAAAGAGATGCGAAAGCCCGGGCCTGCGAGAATCATCTTAAACAGGCTCGAAGTGAGATTACTGCCCTGAGGCAGCAAAGAGACTATTTAAAAGATGAAGTGGATACGGTGCACCGAGAACTAAAGCACTCCTATACACTGCAAAGTGACCTGGGAGGAGACTCGCACGCCATGCAGCTCCCTCGGGCCACTGGGCCTAAGTGCCCCAGCCAAGAGTCCCTAGTTCATGAGGGGGGTGAAAGCCCACTGCCCAAAACGTTCAGCATCCAAGAACCATGGTCAGGAGCCAAGGGATGGGAGCCGCCCCAGAAAAGCCGCGCCGCGAGCTACGGCACGGCTCCCAAAGAGCTGGACAAGCTAGCAAAGAATATCCCCACTTTCACTCCAAACCCTGCAGGGGGTGTTGACGTGCACGCGTAATTACAAGACATTGACTTCCTGTTGCAAAATGTGGCCAACGTGAGTGCATGGGACAAGTTGTATCTACTCCGCATCACGTCCAGCCGTGACGTGCGCAGCTTCCTAGATCGGCAGCCAGAAACTGTCAAATCAGACTACCAGCTGCTGCGACAGGCTCTGATAAAAGAGTTTTCTGACCCTGAATCGGATCAAGGGCTCCTCGCGGCCATGGATCTTAAACAGGGCCGACTGGAAACCCCACAAGCATACTACAACCGCATACGAAGGGCCTACTTCGGAGCACGTAACAAGCCAGGAATGGAGGAAGATTTCAACTTTAAGACTTTGTTTCTTAGAAACCTGCACCCGGCAGTAAGTCAGCATCTGGGAGTTCTGGCCTGCCCACGGAGTATGTCTATTCAGCAACTGCGAGACTTAGCCCACAAAGCTTTTTCCAAGCAAAAGGCTATATCTGAAAAGACTGTTAAAAATCCAACCATCTATCCGGTCTCTGATCACTACCCAGAACTGGCCCTAGAGGGCGCGCACGCACACCACAGTGACAGACCGTTTAACCGAGAGGCAAGACAGTTCCCAGCCAGCAGAGGGCAGCCTCACCACGAGGGGGCTCGTCCCAGGCACCAGAACGGACGCTCTGAAAGATTCTGGGATAAGCCACACCCATCCAGCGACCAAAAGGGCGGCGCCACATGGGAAGCCAGCTGGCGACCCAGAAATGGCAGGCCTTCATCGGCTAGAGCATCAAGTCCCAACCGCCAAAGACAGAACGCCTCTCGACAGGCATCGAACCAGCCCAAGTCCGAGCCCTCACAGGAGCCGAGCTACGCAGTTATGTCCGAGTCTGCTGAAATTTTGAAGATTCTGAGAGAACTGATTCAGAAAAAGCCAAAAAAAAGGACACAAGGAAGACAAGTCGGACTCCTTATGACTAGAAAAAAGGTCTGCCCCCAATGTCTGCCCTGTCAGCCCTCTAACAGAGCCTCACACCCAAACCACGGCTGACCAGAGACTTACCACACAGTCAGTTAATGCATCACCAAGTGACCTCAGTATCCAGTCACCTCAGCCGGTGACTGAACACTCAAAGCAAACCAACTCACATCAACCCACCGACGACCAGGACTCCACGGTACCAGAAAGTGCTGTTTTGGTTGTCTGCCTCCCAAACGAATCACATGACACCAACCCCACTTGCTTATCGGTCAGCACCCAAGCCCCAGTACCAAGACTCCTGGGAAACCTGATCGAAAAGGGGGTGGCCCGAAAGCTGTACATAGCCATCACTGTGGAACATGATGTGAGGATTGAAGCCCTTGTAGACACTGGAGCAGACCTAACTTTAATGTCAACTAACCTTTTTGAAAGACTCAGGCATAAAGCAAAGAGACAGAATCGGACTCTCAAGTCACAAAAATGTGAGCTAAATGTACAGTCGTACAGCCAAAATGAGGTCCAACTTGAACAAATCGCGCCCATCCATCTAACCATCGGTCCAATGAGCTTGGTACATCCTGTGTACATTTCACCAATGGACACATTTCCCCTGCTCATTGGCAAAGACTTGCTGGATCGCTTTGAGCCCTTGTTGGACTTCAGACAGCTGAAAATCTGGGCTCAAGTGTGTGAACTTCTGCCTTTCCAGTCACCCAGACCACCTGAGCCAGACGGTGAGGTCACAGAGGTCGCGGGAAATCTCACAGCTGGCCGCGGGAATCCTGTCTCTGAGCACAGTTCAAGTTTGCTACCCGGCGCACTTCAACTCACCATAGACTGTAACTCCCTCTGCTCCAAGGTCAGCACAGACTCACAGCTGAATGATGTGGCTACAACAGACATTATTCGCACACTGTGGGCAGACAACTCAGCCTTCAGCCACACGCTGTTAAGTGTTCTCATTGAAGGAACACCGGACCTCCCATTCGTCAACAAGCACACACGCTTCCCATTGGACTTTTGTCTGTCAACCACGACGACTGCCAAGGACACCTGCGTTTTGAACTTGAAATGGAATGACCTGCTTCTAACCCAACACGTCCTGGTCCTTCCGGACCTCCTGACGCACTCTAAAGCTCATATGGACATTGCTAATGCGTTGGTGTGGGCCCCAATGACTGCACAGCCCCACATTGTTTCTGTCAACACTGCCGACTTCCTGTCAGGCCAGACCTTCCAAGAGGTCTGCATCCTGGTCCACATGCAGGAACCCGTAGTACCACCTCACACCAAAGGGGGCGCTGTTTGGCTCCACATACAGCAAACTGTAGTACCACCTTACACCAAAGGGGGTGCTGTTTGGCTCCACATACAATGTGGTCAAACCCTGAACCACATGCTGGGCTCCCTCACACTTTCACCTAAAGGCGTGAACGACCAAACTAATGCCCTTGCCAAGACTGGCACGCGGCATAACAATCTATGGTCACACCCACCCCATTCACCCACCCTTAATGTGGCAGCAACAACCCGCAGCCAGCATACTGTTCCTGCAACAGAGCCTACCTTACTGCCACTGCCACTGACAACTAAACTTTCCAACACTTCCATACGGACTGTTTTGCACCTCCACTCAAACCCCTCCTTCCTCCCGATCACAGCATCTGGTCCCATGGCGGCCCCTAGCCACAGACGGCTGCATGGGATCAACCACATGCTGCGTGTAAAACTGAACATGCTAAAGTATGCCCCTGATGACCTCACAACGCCAAAGCTTGTAATGTCACAAGGCCAAAAGGGGGGTGAACTGATATATGCCCACGACACATCATGTGCCAAACACCATGGTACCAGAACCACGGATGAGACATTAAAACAAGTGGCACACTGGCCCAGCATGCAGCAAGATGTGGCAGAGTATGTCAGAGGATGTCAAGTTTGCTGTCAAGTCCAGACTGCAAACGCAAATCACAGAGCTCCACTGCAACACAGAGGAGTCACGTTTCCATGGTCAGTCAACCAGAAAGACTGGACTGTACAATTTCCTCTGATGCTCATGGCCATCACAGACACCATGCAGGAACCAACTCGGGTGTCCCCCACTGAACTAGTGACAGCATGGCAGGTGACACTGACATTGCACCTGTACCAACCAGGAGACTCGAGTCTCATCACAGCCTACTCCACTCATCAGCATCTCAACAAGCTCCGTCTACAGCTGAGAGAACAACTCGCAACACAGAGCCAAACCCTGCAAACCATCTGCAAATACTGGAAAGGTATTGTGGTGGTTCCCTGTACTCACAGTTTCCTGCTGATCCAAACGGTGAACTCAATGAAGCAGCTGTTTACAGTCTTCCAAAATGACTTTGCCCAAAATCAGCTGGTTATGGCTCTGATGACAGACCTGCTGCGAGAAGTTAGTTTCTCTATGGACAGAGTGGCTATGAATAGGATTCCTCAGTATCCTATGCAAACTGTGCTGGACTTTGCTACTGACAGACCCACCTGGACTGTTCCAGCCCACCTCGCTAACTCTCTGGGTGCGGCCATCCTACTGCACGTCGACCCCAAGCAGAATGAGGTGGCTGTCCTTCTCAATCTACCCAGCGGTGAACCAGATAACATCTCCAGACCCAAAGACAAGGTCAATGTCAGGTGGTGGCAATGTAACACCCATGCCAAGAAACACACCTCAGATGTGATAGCCTACCACAACAGCAACCCACGGCTGTGCCTGGCTCCCCACTTTTGCAGGTGTAGTGTCACCAAAGACTTTCAGCACTTCTGCCTTAACCAGCTCTTCCTCAGAAACCACACTGAAGGAATGGGCCGGTTGCTACTCATGATCAGCGACACACGCTGCCCTGCCGAGGCCAAGCCTCGCACCCAAGTCATCGGAACACAAGCCAAGATTGTGGGTGATCGACTGCTCGTCCACACCCCCACTCATGCTGCCACCCTAACCTACAATCAGTACAACACTACCACTCGTGTCAGCCTGCCCAATCCAAGTACGTGGATCTAGGTACCCCTGGGTCCCATCCTTCACCTCAACCGTCTGGTAGCGTACTGTCTCTCAAGTGAAGAGTACCAGTCAAAACTGGAAATCCCATCCTCCTCCAGGAATCACCATCACACCTTAGATCCAGGACTGGAACTGAGGATTGACAAAGGGGGGTCCCAGCTAAGTGACAGTACTCCCATCGATGCAGCCCTCCAAGCACTCTCCCGACTGCCTGTCCTGACCAGCTCACGTATAGCCCAGGCGTGGACTGCTGCCAACACAGCCCTTTGCCTCTCCATGGCAATCGGGTACGCACTGACTCTGGGCCTAGCTTTCATACTGTTCAAGAAGATGAAAGGGATGAGAGAGTCCATGGACAAGTGCCTGCCGGCCCTTCCTCGAGGTTTCAAAAGGAAACCAAGAAGAGGAGGCCCCAAAACAGAGAATGTGCCAAATCTCATCGAGATGGATTCCCCCTCTGAAGACCCGAAGGCCGAGGACCAGTAGGAACCACCTGCTGCCCGCCCATCCTGATCCATGTACCCTCCTACTTGCTACTGTCCAACGAGGTCCATACGGGAACTGGAGTGGGAGTCTTCCTGGATGATGTAGTCGTATGGGGTACTACAAGGGCAGAACATGATGAGCGACTGAGGAAAGTGATGGCACAAACACGAAAAACAGGAATGAAACTGAATAAACAAAAGTGTCAGTTTGGGGTGAGAGACATTACTTACCTGGGAGACAGACTTTCTGCTGCAGGGATACAGCCAGACCCTGAAAAAATAAGGGCTATAAAAGAAATGCCACAACCCAAAGAAAAGACTGAGCTGCAACGTGCATTAGGCTTAGTCAATTATGTGGGAAGATTTATTCCAAATCTGTCGGCTAACACAAAGGCATTGCGCAGTTTGCTGGAAAGCGGAACTGAGTAGCGATGGGAGCATGAACATGTGACTGAATGGGACATGCTCAAGAACAGCCTAGTTAAAGAACCAGTGCTAAAATTCTTTGATCCTGAGCTTCCAGTGAAAGTATCTACAGATGCTTCAAAGGATGGACTTGGAGCAGTTCTGCTTCAAAAACATGACTTGGCATGGTTTCCAGTGGCATATGCATCACGTACGATGACAGAGGCAGAAAGAAACTATGCACAAATAGAGAAAGAGACATTGGGAGCAGTTTTCGGATGTGAAAAGTTCCATGAATACATTTATGGACGAGAAGTGGTACTAGAAACTGATCATAAACCACTGATAGCGATCTCAACAAAGGCATTAGGAGATGCTCCTCCTCGCATCCAACGGTTAATGCTCCGTCTCCAGAAATACAGTCTGACGTTTGAGTTCACTCCAGGGAAGCACCTGGTTATGGCAGATGCACTCAGCAGAGCATCTTTGAGCCATACAGGATCAAGTAACACGGAACATGATGTGCAGGTCCATGTAGACTGCATACAAAAACACCTACCAGTGTCTGAGGATAAATGGAGACAGATTGCTGAAGCAACGGCAGATGACCATGAGCTGCAAGCTGTAATAGAAAAAATCCACCTGCCAAAAGACCAGAAGTTGTCAAATCCTTATCAGAGCTTTAAAGATGAGCTGTCAGTTGTCCATGGGGTGCTCCTGAGAGGTGAACGGATTGTCATACCTACCTCCATGCGCTCACAAATGGCAAAACTCACACATGAAGGGCACTTAGGCATTGAGAAATGCAAGAGATGTGCAAGAGTTTTGATGTACTGGCCACACATGAATAGGGACATTGAAGCACTGGTGCAGCGCTGCGAGACATGTCAGCGGCACAGGTACCAGCAACCTAAGGAACCCCTTATGGCCCACAATAAACCTGAGGAACCATGGAGAAAGGTCGGAACAGACTTATTTCACCTAGCAGGGAGGGACTACCTGGTCATCATGGATTATAAGTCAAACTATCCAGAGCTGGCGATGCTGACTAACACAACAGCACAGCAGGTGATAAAACACACTAAAGCCATCTTCGCGCGACATGGAATTCCGGTGACTGTGGTGAGTGACAACGGACCACAGTTCAGCAGTCAGGACTACAGAGACTTCGCAGAGACTTATGGGTTTGAACATATAACATCAAGTCCCCTGTACCCACAGTCAAACGGCTTGGCTGAAAAAGGAGTACAGATTATAAAGCGTCTGCTAAAGAAAGCTGCTGAGACTGGAGAGGATCCTTATTTAGCGCTGCTAAACTACAGAGCATCCCCTCTTGAATGTGGACAGTCTCCAGGTGAAATTCTCATGAACAGAAAGCTGAGAACACGGCTACCCTCAGCAGAGCACCTGCTTCAGAAGAGATATGGAGATTATACAAAGATAAACAGCCAGAGCAGAACCTATGACAGGAATGCCAAACAGTTATGCCCACTGGAACAAAAGGACACGGTACGTGTCAGATGTGATGGAAAATGGGGACCGGTTGCTAAGGTCATCAAAGAGACAACACCAAGATCCTACGAGGTACTTACAGAGTATGGTAACACACTGCGAAGAAATCGCCGTCATCTGCTGAAAGTACTAAGCACCTGTATTGAAAGTACAGACATAGTTATCTCTGATGGACTAACGGAGCAAACGCGAGTAGAAAAAAACTCACCTAGCTCTACAACCGTCACGGAAAACATCACAGAAAACTCACCTTCCACTGAGATAGGTGGGGGAAGACCACGTCGTCACGCAATGAAACCTAAAAGACTGATAGAAGAGTGTTAAGTTAGTTAAAAAAAAACAAAAAAAAAACATAGTATTTACTGAGTATTGACTCATATGCAACAAAGTTTTGTGCAGTTAATGTTAGAAATAGTGAACTAACAATTTTTTTTTGCTGTTGTTGTGAGTAAGTGCTGTTAAAGTTGACAGACATTGTTTAAGTTCTTAAAAAAAAAAAAAAAAAGGGAGATGTATTGATACTTACTATAGTAACAGTTAACCAACAGAGGGCGTCATTTAGCTGTGTTGCTTTATGTTGCTTGTAAACGGAGGTTGAGCAATAAAGCACTCTTGAGAATGGCAGTCTGTGTGATGAGTTCAGTCAATACAATCCTGTCAGGGTTTATTTCTTTATTGTAGTAGTACAATATGCAAAATATCTTCTGTCCCAATATTTTTATAGGAGGTTGTAAGATAACACTTTGATGTAATTTATTGCAGGTAATGGTGATATGGAGCGGAAAAAAAATTTTTTTGACAAGGTGATGCTACTGGCTAGACTGAAAGAAGAAGAATTTATTGTGGTTCGCGAAGTCAAGCAGCACATGGAGTACATGAAGAGTGTTGCTGGACAGATTGAAGAGTTTACCTTTCAGCTCACTGAAGACACCAATGGAAAATGTAAGAATAATACATTGTAGGTCTCTTTCTTCTATTTCCTTCTTTGGTAAACTTTGGCTCATTTCTTTAATGTCACATTCTCAGGCAGTACAGAAGGCTTAATGGAGAACGGACGTGAGGGACTACTCTGTGTGCTGAAGAGAAGATTGTGTGAAGTTGCAGCACAACTGGCTACAGCACGCACAACATACAAAAGTATTCTTGGACTGCAAACATTGCCCTTAGATGACTTTTCTGAAGAGGAAGACTCAGAGAATACTTCCTCAACTGATGAGGAACTGGGAGAGTAGTTATTAGGGAGATGATGTGTATGACTCTAAGAAGATGTCTTCACATTGTGTTGAACCCATCAGTGCTGTGTTAACTTGTATGTGAAACCTAAGGTTATTTTACTGCTGTTGTACGATTTCTTTGTGTTTAGAGAATGTACTGCAAATTCCTCTCATCCCCATTAATCCCCACCCTCTGCCCCAACCCAATCACTGGTGATTCACAACTGTCAAACATGTTGTTTTTTTTTTGTTTTATTTAGCATTACATTTTTAATCGTTATGTATTGAACATCCCTACATAGCTTCGCTATAGTTTGTATATATTGTACCTACTGTAGTTTACATTGTCTATTGTATTGTTACTCTCTCCAACAGTGTGCTACTCTAGCTTATTTTTCCACATGTTAGTATATTAATACTCACTCTCTGTCTCTTACACACTCACGCTCTCTCTCACTCGCTCACACACGCACACAGACACCCCTACCTATCTGAAGATATATAGTCTTTATTTTGAACAGGGCATAGTCTCTTAGCTCTAAAAAGCCTACATTATTTATTTCACCCAGTAAAGTGAACTGTTTCAATTATAGTCATGTCTCTTTTGTTTGATTCATGAATGGTTTTCATTTAAGTCAGTTTACTGTTTTATCCTATTGTGCGAGTTGTTCCTTTCAAGTAAGTCTGAAGTATTAGGCCTATATTCTAAGGCAGGCAGTGTAGGGTCATCAACTACACTTGTCAGAAGGCCAAAACATTTCTCGCCAGACACTATAAGGGCCAGACGTTTGTATTAAAATAAATATTGTATCCTATAAGTCATACATTATTAGATATTATATTAATTATATTATTAGATATTATTTAGGCTTTGTCATTGTTAACTTATTCATATTACCTGTACGATATCAAGCCACTAGGGCGAAAACGTTATTTTAGGCTTCATATTCATAAGGCTGTCAACTGCTCACGTGGGGAAGGTAACGGCGAGGCGGCCAATCACAAACTGATTGACATCCAGGTTAGGACTGCAGACATAACAGCTGTCAAGCCCGATGTTAAAAATATTTTTTAAATGTTTTGTTTTGTGTCTCAATCATGTGACTTTCGAGGTTCCTGTCGAGAAAACAAAAATGGCTGACATTAAGTGGAAAATTAAATATCTCTTGTCTTAAATATATTTGTGTTTTATAACGCAGCACTTTAGAAGATTGAGTAGGTTATGGTCGTTACTATGGAGACGAGAACAGTCCATTTTGCGTCACGTGAGCAGAGCAGTTGGCGCACTGGTCTCATGTTTAAGTCAAACTATCGCCATTAAACTAACATTTTTGTCTTTACTTAGCATAGATCAGATACAAGCAGTACAATTATTTATTAGAAAGTTTGTAATATTTGATATATTGGGTAGATATGTTTTCACAACCCTAGCACAACCCTAAAACGGAAGAACTACAATTGGGATGCTGATGTCTACACAAGTACTAAAGAGGGGTCTAGGGAGTTGTAGTTTTTTTTAAAACACATGGTTTTCCTTAAAACTGGAAGTTGTAAATACTTTATTGGTGGCATTCCAGGGGGTTGAGGGGATGTCAAACACATTTTTTGGCATCAGACTTTAAATATTGTCTTATTCAATGGGGAATTTTTACACCATAGCACCCCCATCCCCCCCACCACACCCCTTGGTAACTATGCTGAATTCATAACCCATGTCAACACCTTTCTATAACAGTTGGTCTCATGTTTGTAACCCTTTTTGTCCCATAATTATAAGCCTTCAAATATGCCCTGTGGTTAAGGTTCAAAGGTCAATATCTTAAAGCTGGAGTAATATAGAACCTTGAGATTGATATATGTTACTCTCCAGGTCAAGACCTTTCCAGTGATGCATTTGGTTAAGCACTATGACAAAGTTTTATTTTTTCACATTTTGGACATGTTCCCTAACAGGCTGTGGTTCAGAGAGTACTTTCAGGGCTTCAAGTGTGTGTGTGTGTGTTCTTGTTTATATTACATTGTGGGGACCAAATGTCCCCACGATGTAATATAAACCTGAGTTCAACCACATTGTGGGGACACAGATGGATTATTAAACATACTAAATGATGTTTTTGTGAGAAAGTAAAGGTATGCACAGTTTCCTGTGATGTTAGGTTTAGGGATAGGGGTAGTGTAGGGGGATAGAATATACAGTTTGTACGGTATAAAATGCATTACGCCTATGGAAAGTCCCCACAATCAACCAGTGTGTGTGTATGCACGCACGTTTTTGTGACATATCTGGAAACAATTTTTTTATAATGACATGGGTATGATATGGGTATTACAAGAGAAGGTGACATATGAGGAAATTACACCATGTTCCCACTTTTTAAAAGGCTTAAAAATCACACAGAATGAGTTTTTGTGAGGAAGTAAAGATGTGCACAGTTTCCTGTAAGGGGCAGGTTTAGGGGTAGGGGTAGGGGTAGTGGTAGTGTAGGGGGATAAAAAACACGGTTTGTACAGTATGAAAACTATTCCACCTATGGAATGTCCCCACAAAGATACTAAAACAAACATACGTGTGTGTGTGTGTGCAAGCGTATGTGCATGCATGTGAGAGAGAGATTGTGTGTAAGTGTGAGAGAGTTATATACTAGTTTACCATCCAATAATGCACTGCACACACTTTTTTTGTCTACTTAAATCTAACTAGATGCACTGTGTAGCCTATTTGCTGTGGCAGATATAAATTATTTGAATGAATGTGTTGGGGTCATCCTGGCATAAAACCCTCCAAAATCATAAAGATACAAAAATTCTCAAACANCAGGTTTGTTTTGCTATCTTAGTGGGGACTCTCCATAGGCGTAATGGTTTTTATACTGTACAAACTGTATTTTCTATCCCCCTACACTACCCCTATCCCTAAACCTAACCATCACAGGAAACATTCTGCATTTTTACATTTTCAAAAAAACATCATTTAGTATGTTTATTAATCCATTTCCCTCGTGGGGACCACTGGCTGGGCCCCACGATGTAGGTGATCTCAGGTTTTTATTACATCGTGGGGCCACACTGCAAAAAATGCTGTTCTTACTTAGAGTTTTTGTCTTGTTTCTAGTGAAAATATCTTAAAGTTCTTAAATCAAGAAGTATTTTCTTGACAAGTAAAAATTATTTTCTTGTTTTCAGGAAAAATAAGTCAAAATTAAGAGAGTTAAGGAAGAACTCTCTTAATTTTGACTTATTTTTCCTGAAAACAAGAAAATAATTTTTACGTGTCTAGAAAATGCTTCTTGATTTAAGAATTTTTAGATATTTGGACTGGAAACAAGACAAAAATTATAAGTAAGAACAGCATTTTTTGCAGTGCACGATGTAATATAAACAAGAACACACACACACACACACACACACACACACACACACACACACACAGCAGGCCCTGACAGGAGGGAGATAAAGGTACACAGGGCCTACAATTTCCACACTTTTATTAGCCCCGGGACCCGAACATCCTTTGTGTAATATAAATGTGGTGTACAGTGTGTGGTCAGATATATTTTCTATTGTAATATTGTATTTATTTTTTAAGTAGCTTTGGTAAAAAGCATCTGCTAAATAATTAAATAAATTTATATTCTTCACAGAAAATGAGCCAAGGCCAAAGTGTCTGAGTTTTAACAAATAATTAATCATATTATTTTTCTTTTGAAAAAAAATGTAAACGGTCAAACAGACCCGAACAACATACATAAGTGGCATCACGTTTTTACATGTGGGTAACGTAGCTGCGAGAGGTAATTGATTGACACGTGGGTTGCCCTATCACAGATGCACAGAGGTCAAGCAGATTGACAAGAGATTGAGGGGGTCGTGTTCGCTCTTTCAGCCACCCACCATTTAAACTTGTACATCCTCAAAGGTAGGTAATGAATAGGCTTATACGTTGTGATATATACATATACTAACGGAACCTGAATAAAAAAGTTAGTTAGCGCCGTCTACGCCATCATTCGTTAATTATTTATCACCATAAATTTATAGGGATGTGTCCAATGACATAGGGGTTTATTGGGAATTATATTAGCCACCGCATTTAACATTAGCTGCAGTTGGCGGCAATATGCTAATCGAGGTCAGAATAATATGATAAATTGAAAACTTTAGGAGCTACAGTAAGAAAAGTGGTAAAATCATTCACCCAAAAATACAATGCCTAGATGAAAACAGAGATCAACTTGGAGCTATATGAAACTATGGAGTATAGGTAATTGTTGCATAGAATCTGTAGTTGGGCTGTGCGATATGGACTAAAAGTCATATATAGATATTTTTCCGTGTCTGGATAATTTCATACATCTATTATTAATGGCCTGCGGTAAATCGCTCTCCCACCACTCACTCATACTACAAATCCCACAATGCACTGCAACTGATGACACACAGGTCATCAAAACGAATTGGCGGCTCAAGGGCAGAAATTTATTGTCATTTAAAATAAACTACATCGACATTAACGATATCTCGTGCTGTATCGTGTTTAAAAATGTAAAACACACATGAAGTGTTGATATCTGACACCTGCCTATGCCTACTGATAATGCTGAAATAGGCCAAATTACAAACATTTATAATGTAACACCTAATAAGGCAGATCCTTTGTCTCTTTGGTTATTAAATCTTTATTGTTTTTTATTCTAGTTTTAAGATGCCACGAGGGTCAACAATAACAACATGTGTTGGTTGCAAAGCAGCTATTGGTGTGGCCACCAAGACCTAGCAAATATTGCCAATCAGTGCAGCCAAGAAAGCAAAGACTGGCAAAAAAAGAAAGGAGACGTGGTTAAAAAACCAAAACAAAAACCAAACCACCTCTCATGTTATTGATGAGGCATCTGTCTTGGTATGCGTTTAACGTCTGTAGCCCACAATGTTTAAGACATTTATAATTGCTTATATTTCTGTATATATTACATAATATATATCTTTATTTTCAGGTGGAAAAGTTAAACACATTGGGGTACAAGGCCATAGTCTTTATTGGAAAGAAAACCAAAAAGCAGAAAACCTGGTCAGCACAAGTCCTCCAGCCAAAATGGCAGCTGTCAGACCATTCTGAAAAATGCCTTGACAGGATGAAGGGTCTCTTTGAACTGTTAATTAATGGTAAGTGTGTGCGATTATTTAAAATCTTACTCCATAGTCAACATAAAAATAAATAGGACACAGCAATTACAGTTGGGCATTTTCTTGGTACTGCTGTCACAGGGCAAACCACAATGGGCCAAAAATAGCTATTCATCTGTTGCTTCATCAAATTTGGTCTTTGTTTTATCCAATAGGTGTTTCTTTTAGAGCTGCAATAATTAATTGATATTTTAGATTATTAATATATATATATATATATATATATATA
>RJVU01059775.1:171222-240338 GCA_003731715.1 Anabarilius grahami | reverse complement strand
CAGGGATGAGACGAGAACAGAAGATGCTAGGTTGGAACCCAGAGCACAGCCAGGACAAATGACCACGGTGGAGTAGAGGGAGGGAGGAGCCATGGTGGAGACTTGGCAGGCGGGATGACAGACTGAGACGGAGCTGATGGAGGTGGAAACCGATGGATCTGGAGACCAAAGTGGAGACAAGCATCCGAGGTGGACCAAGGCAGAGCCAGATTGAAGGCGGGGCCAACGGAGCCGTAAGGGTGGAGGGACGAAGCGTAGCTGAAGGCCTGGAAACGACATCTGAACAAGGTGGAGCCAGAGGGATGAGGGAGCCCAGTTGAGCCACAAGGATGCCACAAGGACGAGGGAGGGAGGGAGGAGCCAGGGTGGAGTCGACAAGTCGAGGTAGAATGACGGGCTTGAAGCCTGAAGTAGAGTGAAGCCAGGGGATCCCCTTGCCAAGGCAGAGCTGGAGACCAGATGACCCATGGCAGATCCAAGCAGTAGAGTGGAGTCAACAGAGGGGGAGCCAAGGGACTGAAGGAACCCAATGGAGGCGGTGCTGGAGACTGGCTTGCGTATAGTAGAGTAGGTAGGTGAGGGAGGCTGGGTGGGATCACTGGAGACCAGTGAAGTGACATCTGACCAAGGTAACATCAACGTAACAGCGAACAGGTGTAGAACTCTACTCGGTAACCAAGGCAACTAACAATGACTACATTTACATGTGCACCAATAAATGCGATTATTTCTCATAATCAGAGTAAGGTCTTAATCGCAGTAAGATTTTACATGACACGAGCAGAACTCTTCACTCCAGTTTACATGGAATTTTCATTACTCTGATTATTCACTAATAAGTATAATTATACAACATTCAGATAGGCATACAGTATGCATCATGTTACTGGCCATTGTTTTAATTTGCTCACATCAAATTCAAAATACATTTTAATGGACGTACTGGATATTATTTGGTGCCATGATGAACATCGCAATGCCGGGTTTGCCTCGTGCAGCGAGTTGAGTTGACAGAGTTTAGCAATTTAGTGAAGAGAAAATTTAAGAATCATGTCATGGAGTTAATTCATGAAGTTGTGTCAACAACACACGGCATCCAAGCACACTTTGGTCAGACTGGGAGTAATGCGATTAAGGTGTTTACATGCCTGTTTATTGCGATTAAAATCAGCGTACACCACCTAGTTTAATGCGATTATGCTTACTATGATTATGAGCTTATTCACATTACTTTAATCGAGTATTCCATTGAGAATAGGGGAGGGGAGACCAGGGGGCAATTGTAACATCTTAAATTACACCAATCATAGACAAAACAGAACCATGAAACTCATTTTGCATGTGCTCTCTGCATGCCAAAGGACAAGCTTCTAAATCATACTTGGTAAAGTTTTTCTACAAAGACTTTTTTGAGGTATAAAAGTAATTTTTTTCATCCACAGTATTTTCCTCATACTGTCTTAACCATTAATGTCTATGAATTTAAATCTGTCTTGTTTTGATGACCATTCTGTTGTCTAACATTTGATATCTTTGTCAAACATTAGCTTTGTTGTTTCTAGCTAGCCGGGTAGCTTGTCACAGGGTGATACAGTGATACACCATCAAAATAGTGTCCAGCTTAGTAAGGACATCAAAACAGATAATTTTTCCAATAATTTAAGAAAAGTGTTTTTTCCTCTCAATCTGGGGATCCATTTTGTTGAGTAGTCCCTGTACACTCTCTGTTCACAGCATGTCTAGGTTTAGACCAAGGAAAACAGCAAGGGAAGTTAGTTAATTGGTCTAGATATGGATGTTGTGGATATTAAATAGTTTATTGTGGTCATTGGTATTTATATGAAGGTATTACATGTGTTGTTACAATTGCCCCCATATGCTGTTAAAAATGTGACATTGCTCTTAAAACAGTTCTATAAACAAGTAAATGATATTAAGTAACTTACCTTTCAGACAATTTGTATTTTTATACTTTGCTAACGAAAATAATTACAAAAGAAGCCAAAGAATTGTGCTTTGCCTGTCACCAAGCAACACAGTGAAAGCAGGTTTGAAACAGCTTTTATTGAGTTGAGTGGAGTGACAGAGATTTCCCTTTCCCCGTTCCGGGTTTTCTATCACTCCTTGCTTAGTAGTGAGAGAAACCCACTCCAAATGATCATGGAGCAAAATAGAACAAAGATGGGTAACACTTTATTTTACAGTGTCCTTGTTTCACATTACATGTAGTTACTGTAACTATAAATTATTCATAATTACATGCAACTAATCGTAAACTAATCCCCAATCCTAACCCTATAGTAAGTACATGTAGTTCTCTTTCATCATCTCATGTTCGAGATCCACCTATGGAAAGGGCATCCGTACCTGACTTCTGCAGAAGCATCCAATTGCACCAAGTCTGGCTAGACAGACAGAAGCGCGTGGCCAATGCCAAGTAAGGCCCCTTACCTGAGAGCATATAAGGCCTGCACACATCGCTATTCTCCAGTTGAAATTCTCTTCTCGCGATCTCTGCACCTCACAGCTCGGGTTGGATTATCACTGCTCACTTTCGTGTCTTCAGGAGGACATATTGTCAAGATCAGCCTCCGCCAGACTTGACTCTTTTATTCAGCCCAGAAAAGCTGTTTTGCATCCTGTGCCGCCCACGCTCTGTGATTATTTTCACCTTTCCACGGCTGCCCACCATGGATTTTACTGAGTTTTTCGCCGGCATGTCGCTCTCTAAATCTACTTCTCTCGAGGGCTGCGCATCACGGGCCTGCCTGCCCGCGTGTGGCACGCTGATCGCCGTCAAGGATCCGCACTCCTTCTGCTTGGTCTGCTTGGGCCTTAAGCAGGCTGAACAGGCTTTAGAGAAACCGGAAAACTGCAGCCATTGCCTCATGTTGCCTAAAAAGCCATCTCAAAGTTGCCGCGACCCAGTGCGTTGAGCTCGGCCTTTCAGACTGGGGGACACGGTGATGATGACGTGCCACTGGGGGCCTCCCGGGGTGCAACGTCTCTCAACTGGGCTGACCAGCCCAATCCTGCTTTTCCCAAAGAGGACATCTTCGCGGGTAACCTCCCGTTTACAATACTGGTCTCGGATGAAAACAGCCATTGTCCTATGTTCTTCTCGCTAAAGGTCGAGGACGCGCCCCTCGGGGTGGACAAACTGGCCCACCCATGGCCCAAAGTGCTGCTGTATGCTTTTCCTCCCTGTGCCTGATAACTCCCACACTGACCAAGGTGAGAGAGAAGGGCCATTCTGATAGCACCCAGGTAGCCCAAAGCACCATGGCTGGCAGAGATAATTCCTCTGTTATATGCCCAGCCATGGCGCCTCCCCCTCCGCACAAATGTTATCTGTTATCTCCACCGAGGATCAGAGGCTGAATGCTCTGTGTCCAGTTCATGCATTACAGATGTATATGACCAGGACCAGTGCTTTCCAGAAGAGCTACCAGCTCTTTATTTCATGGGGGTCCCCTCACAAGGGGTGTCCCATATCTAAGCAATGCCGCTCACATTGGCTTGTGGAAGCTATTGACTTGGCATATGAATCGATGGGTGTGCAGCCCCCAGGGAACATCAGAGCTCATTCCACGAGGGGCTTAGCCGCCTCTTGGGCCTTGTTCAGGGGAGTGTTGCTGCAGGACTTCTGCTCTGCTGCCAGCTGGGCCCCTCCTCATACGTTTGTGCGTTACTACCGACTGGATGTCACCAAAACTTCAGTAGCACATTCTATTTTAGGGGTGGGGTCTGCATTGCTCCTTGTTACCTTCCTTCTTCCTTCCTATTTACACGTTGTAGTAAAGGAACGGAGGGTGAGTGGTTTGGCAGGCCACGCACATTCGTGTCACCAAGCATGCATTTACATTCCTGCCTGGGTGTTCCATATGTGTTGCTGAATTTTTTACATGTGTGGGCCTCATACATGTTTCATGTCCTGCTGGTGCACAGCAGTCATGTGTGTGTGTCAGGGTTGCCAGGTGCATGATTATGGGACGTGTCAGGCACCGCCCCCTTGGGGTGACTGTCCTTCTCTGGCTTACGGAACCCTACTGTGAGTGTATTGGGCAATCGGGGAGCTGTCCATGTCTCTCCCATAGGTGGATCTCGAACACGAGATGATGAAAGAGAACGATAGGTTACTGGATGCTGGATTGGATGCTTATGCAGAGGTCTGGTATGGATGCCCTTCCCATTGGTGGATCGCTCCACTCGATGTTTCAGAGAAAGTAACCTATTGTTAATTGTTATTACTTAAACGCATAATTACACTGTAACACTGACACCTTAAAAATAAAGTGGAACCCAAAGAGGCTATCGGATATAACCACACAATTCTGCATTCATCTGTGAAAAAAGGACGCACTGACTTTCCAAAAAAAAAAAAAAGAATTTGGTCGCACCCAGTCTTCACATAGGCCTGTCTGTGACAGCAAACATTAAAGCTGAGTGATACAAACAGTGAAAAGTCCTAATGCTGTTAGACTAAATAGAGTGCTACAGGGATGACGTATTTTTCCCAAAACCTTATCATTTTAATATTTCCAGTTCCATTGACCTAAAGTCAGTAAAATCTGGAAAACATATCTCAAATTAAGTGCAATTTTTCAGTTTAATAATAATAATAATAATAATTGTTACATTTATATAGCGCTTTTCTGGGTACTCAAAGCGCTTTACATATAGTAGGGGAATCTCCTCAACCACCACCAATGTGCAGCATCCAGACAGAGTGATGAAGCCAATCAGTGTATGGGGATGATTAGGAGGCCATGATGGACAGAGGCAACACTCTTGCAAACTATTCTAACTCAAACATTCAGGGAAATATGTTTTTTAAATAAAGACTTAAAAGGTTGTCACAAGCTCAGTGCTGGTGACTTTGAAGTCATGTGACCATGGTGTAGTTTGCTTATAGCCTATGTTTAGCTTGTTACTTCTGGCAATTAGGCTTCAAAACTTATTGAAGTTCTATTAATTTTTGAAGATTATCATGATTACCAAAGTGTGTAAATCACTTTTGTTGGTCACAGAGCTTATTTTCTGCAACAATCCAAAAGCCAAAGAAAAACCTTATTGAGTTTTTGTTGAGGGAACCGGGTGATGCTAACTTCCTGGTTGGCCTACAAAAATACATCATCACTGCAGTTCTCTACATCAAAGGTCAAGCTTTTGAAGCCCTACTTGTGTTGTGAGGCCTACACAAATGTATTTTAATGTTTAGCTTTACAAATACATTTATATTTAAAACTGTTCTCAGTATAGGCTATGTTGCACTTGAGTCACCTGACAGCACTTGTAATATTGTTTTTTTAGAAGGTATAATTCATTCTGGTGACTGTTATGAGAAAACAATATTGATATTATCAATATATAATGATATTATTTTGTTAAATTTGTATAAATTTATTTTCAAGACAACCTGCGGTCCGACCAGTGGTGTATAAAGTACTCGAAAACCATACTTGAGTAAAAGTATAGTTATCTTACCAGAAAATGACTTTGGTAGAAGTTAAAGTCACTGTTTAGAATGTTACTTGAGTAAAAGTTGTAAAGTATGTGATATTTTTTGTACTTAAGTACGAAAAGTATTTTTTTGATATTAAACGTACTTAAGTATTGAAAGTAAAAGTAAAAGTAAATGTAAAATACAAAAGGAGCAAAAAATTAGATTAAAAATTGTTCTATACACAGTTTGAGCAGCAAGATTGTGTTCAGTTTTAACTCTCTTTCTTACATTTTGTTTCTTTGAATTAAAAAAATGGCTAAATGTTTATTGTAATTTTTAAATATAAAAAATACTAATATATTAATTATACATTGATCGTTCATGTTAATTCATAGTGCATTATAACTAATGTAAGAGACAACTTTAAAATGTTAAAATGTAAATGTTGGAATTAAAAATGAACAATACTTTTATTAACCTTATTTAATGTTACAAATGGACTCTTATTGTAGTGTTACCATTTCATATAAATCCAGTCATGCTTAAAAATCACCTTTACACACAAAGGCATAGCCTAAGTCTATTATATGTATACTTTCACACATGATTTGCCTCTATTTTAGAAAACATGATGATGATCTAATCAAAATATGTGTTGCAGTGCCGATAAAATAAGAACTGAAATCGAATACATTTCTGATTTATGTTTCTGTCGCTGCATGATGAGGATACAGTTTAAATATACAACTTCACTGGATAATGAATGCATAACAGAGAACAAATGGATATAAACTGATGCAAATGAATGGAAACAATCGTGACATTAAACAGTTGGTGTTTTTGTCACACTGTTTTAACCGCTTGAGGTACTGTTAGCATCCTCTCAGCCTCGACGGCAAACATGCTACTGTTCTCCACTAATGCAGCATCTACTCAACAAACGAATTACTTTATAATTTTATGAAAACATGTACTGCAGTGTGCACTGTATAACATACCGTTTTGTTGTCCGTTTTAAATCCGTTTTTAAGTGTCCAGCTCTGTGCAGCAGCCTCACGTCACGTTTCAAAACTAAAGGTGTGTTCGACATCGGCTGCGGCTGGATGCAACCGATCGGCGAGAGTAGCCGTGTGCAGGCTGGAAAGGGGCTGAAAACGGAGACGTAAAGCCGGACACTTTCTGCTTCTCGTAGTGACACTCACGTGGTGTTTGCATACTTTATCACAGCTGAAGTTAAATAAATGCAATATTTGACTAATACACTGATGTTTCAGAGACATTTTCATTCAAAACTTTATGTACTGCTTACAGCGTCTGTTTTTACAAGAATAAAGTTCAACATAAGCATATGTTATTTAAATAACAATGTAGAGGGGTCTTTGTTTTTTATCAGTTTTATTTAGATAAACATGACACAATACAACATCGCGACTACATGAAAAGAGCTTTAACTGTTATAAAAAGACAGATTTTTGAGCATTAGTGGAGCTGAAGGCGTAACAATAAACACGAAACACACGTGATCGTTGTCATGCGGTGAATCCGGCCAATCGTGAAACAGCTGTGTCGTCATCAGCGCTCGTGCAGCTCCCATAGACAGTAAAAGAAATGGACACAGCGACCCCATTGGAACTCAATTGAGACAAGTGAAGCCCATTTTTAGCGATTTTTAGCACTTCCGTTTCTGACGCGCAGACTCAAACTAAGCTTGATGACGTCAGCAACCTGTCTGACAGATGTACATCTTCTAGTAGCTGTGCGTGCAAACTGCCATCGTTAATCTTGCAGAGACGGCGAGCTTGAGCGGGGAGTTCTTTGGCGTGAGTGAGCATAATATATATAAAATATATATATAACAGATAACAAAGAACATGTACAATCATCCAAAATTATTAAAAGTGATTCAAATAGCACATGCACACATACGCACACATTAAAAAAATGTTCGTTTCCTTCTATCTACATCAAACCGAATAGTAACCCATCCAAAACAGACATATATAATCCCAGGAACCATACTGTCAGTATACAATATCCCCTCGAGTCATTTTCGTATAGATTCAATATAGGCTGTTCATTTATAGTCTCTTAAAATTGCTTATTGTTCTACATGATTTCATCTCTTCACGTAAAACATTTGCCCATAGGCTAATATTCAAATAATTGTGAGCTAGGTGTTAAATCATGTAGTTTTGGCTAATAAATCATGGTCAAAAACACTTGAACAAAAAACTTTTTTCTTTATTTCACGTTATGTAGGCTATGACATTTTGTAGATGGCTTCCGACCAGGATGAAAGGGATCACATTCATCTTCAAGCGTAGATCTGTAAATAAATAAAGGAACGTTAACCGCGATTGACATTGAGATTTTTCTTACACTGCCTGTATAATTTCCTGATAATTTCTCCATTCCCCGTCAATATACCGGCCGTTACCCATACTTCATTATTTAATGAAGTAGATAAATTATTAAAGTTCGTGGATAAAAGCTACTTCATATGTATTCATTGCCACATACCGAATTATTTCCAATTCCCCAAAAACGTTGTTGAAATATTTTGTTCCGTTGCTTTTATGGACTCTATATCTATGGGCTTCTCTCTTGACATCTCCCCGATTGCCTGCGAGCTTCTCCTCCTGTCTGTACGGTAATTTCTCTACTGTGCGTACTGAGAGTCGAGTGGTTATGACGCAATCGTTAGCTTATTTTTACAAAAACTGTTTCTACCGGGCCATAATGTAACATAGAAGGTAATGGAGCCCTTTATACATTGTCGTGTATCTTTAGAAATAAATAATGGACAAATGGAGTCTTTAAACGCCTCAGATGTAAAGTTATTCGCTGTCAAAGTGACGCCAAAATGAATGGGAGTCAATGGGATGCTAACGCAAGTGAAGTTCTGCTACAAGATGGCGGCGCGCGGCCGACTTCAACTTCCGGTCGACTTCCTTCCCGCTTGGCAGCTCCTCTTGAGAAACTGCGCTGGCTGCCTCAGGCGGCTGATCTCGAATCGCTCTCGCGGTACTTTGAAGTCAGTCACATGGCGTCGGCGCTGTCTCAAGTCGGACAAAAATTTTTACCGGCATGCACTGCTTCAAGTCAGCCGCCGATCGGTCTGTGCGGCGCTGCATGAGCTCGAACACACCTTAACTCTCCTAGGCATCAGTGATAGTTTTTATTTCGCCTCTAGAGGCCGCTCTCGTACTGTATAATGACAGCGCACTCTTCTCAGCCGCTCCAGCAACGGACGCAACCCGGAAAATGAAATCAACCGCGGTTGTGCGAGCACTTGTTTGCACATGCTTGCTTGCAGTCTTGTGTTCTTCCGCCTTTATTTTGTAGTAAGTAACGAAAATGCTTTGGGAAAATGTATCATAGTAAAAGTATACATTTTATTTAGGAAATGTAGTGGAGTAAAAGTAAAAGTTAACAGAAATATAAAAACTCAAGTAAAGTACAGATTCTCCCAAAAACTACTTAAGTAGACTGTAACGAAGTATTATTAGTAGGCTTATGTTATTTTTCTTATGAAATCAGAATCGATTATCATATAGCACTTATGCATTCAAAGCGAACACCTAAACAACATGTAAACGAAGAATACAACGTGGAAACAAATATTTCTTAGGTTTTGAACTTTGTTATTGTGGCCAGCTCTCTTTGAGCTGGAGTCTTACACCTGTTCACGATGACGTCGATCCCTAGACCCAAAAAAATGATACGTTGGATTTACTTAATTTTTTTATGTCAACAGGTTCCACATAATTTGGTTATGTTGAATTTAATTAACATTATTTATTTCAGTTAACTTAAATTTATTACATAAGGTTAACTCAATGCCATTTAGTTGAATCAGGTTAACATTCTTAATTTTGTCCAAAACTATTAAGTTTAATTATCCTAAAATAAATATCAAACAGAAATTTAAAAAAGTAACCCAGTTTAATGGATTAGTTTATTTAGTGGATGCATTCAAGAACAATTTTCACATCTTTTACAAAATCTTTACTCGGTAAAGACTCTTATTTTTAAGTGTTAGCCAGAAGATGAGAATCCATTTATGGCATGCCCAATATAGTTGTTTTTATTATTAAACAACTTTAGTTATTGTTAGATAATTGTTAGATAACCCAAGCACGTTCTACACTTCACCACAATGGTAACCCCAAAACTATTAACATAACAGAAACTTTTAAATACCAACATAATAGAAAGTAAACATTAAAAAGTCCCTCCATTTTCTCATGTTGCTAAAAACTGCTTAAAATAACACTTTATTTCAACATTTACTCTCCCAGATCAGCCCCTTTGCAAAGCATGATGGGAAGTGAAAGTCCTGTTTGATTGAGTCCTGGTTGAGTTTACTTGATTGAAACATGTTATTTTAATATGAAAACAGTAAGTTAAGTTGAAAAGTAATCGTTTTAAGTCAGTTTAACATGAAGCAATTAAATTTGAACCAGAAACCTAATACAATGGTGTTGAATCAAAAGAAGTTGTTTAAATAAAGTGAACAGCATCAACAAATCATTTTTTTGAGAGTACATAATGGAAGAGGGTTGCTGAGGGAAAAATTTATTAGATTATAAAGATTTCTAAAGGTCATTAATCCTTTGGTAAACGCTTCTAAAAGTAACTTACATCGAAGTGCGCAGAGAAACGTAATGCATTTGTAGTGCGCGCGCAATGCAGCCCATGAACGGGATTGAGAGCGCTTCATTGTTGATCGTTTGAAAACCACACTGTGAAGACACTACGTATTTACCGGGGTTAAACAGTTGGCATTATGGATGCTGTTGTCGAGGCATTGGCTTTTTTCTTTGATTTTCTGGCTTGGGTGATGGTCTGGGTTGCTTTGCCATATAGATACTGGCGGGTATCAACCGTAGACGGCAACGTCATCACCACATCCACGATCTATGAGAATTTATGGATGTCCTGCGCCACTGACTCTACTGGAGTCCACAAATGCCGGGAATTCCCCTCTTTACTGGCTTTATCAGGTATGACAGCATGAGATATTAAGTAAACCTTTATAGCCTATATGATGTTATAGCTGCGCTTTGGACAAAAGTTTATGAATTTCATTATTAGGTAACAAAATGTCATACGAAGTGATGGTTAAATGGAGCTTAAAATTAATCTGCTAAAATCTGCAGAGTAGCCTAATACTGTGTATACTAATTTGTATATTTATTTTAAATGCATAAAGTGTGTTAAAAAAAACATAACATTTAAATTATCCACCTTACTATGGAGCACTAAAGGAACTTTTGTGTTCGCTCGCAAAGAACTCAAAAGTTTTGCGAGCGAACGCTAAGTTTCTCGGGGGAACGAAAGACATTTGCGAGAGAACGCAAAAGCATTGACATATTTTCCTCCCATCTCATATTTTTTCCCCATCAGCATGTCCCTAAAATTTAGAGGATCCATACTAATCAGACACTCAAGCATGCGCGAGATGTCACACAAACTGGAGGTGCGTTCCAATTGACAGGGTCCCTACACAGTGTTCCCTGCTCCCTACTTCCTGAGCACAGGTTATCCGTTGAAGTGGACTTCGCTAACAATAAATGCTATTTTGGAACGCCCTGCAATATCAAAGAAAGGCAACAATGGGGTTGTGCAGATTATGATATAACTAGCCTATAAATAAATAAATATTGTAATTTACTTTACTTTGAAATTTACATATAATATATTATATACAAAATGCACATTATGTACACATTATCTAATAAAATAATCAAAACATGTTTTTATATGTATATATTAAATTGACTACTGCAGTTATTCATTGATTATTAACATATAAGCTGTCATTCGATATGAAAATTTTTATTTGGGAAATTAAATGTAGCTATAGGCCTACCAGGCTTATGTGTTCTTAATCCATGGTCATGCATTATAGCGGTCTCATCTTGTAGGCTTTCTTTCCCATGCGCAGCCACGTAACACTCTTGAGGTAAAGTAAAATAAAAAAGGACAGAGCCTCAGCTGCTTCTCAACCCTTTTACTTTGTCATACTACTCAAACAATAGAATATGCAAATGTAACATTTATTGCTAATGCCATAACCATATGGAGTTACTTTTGTGTCTTTTTTATTCAACCAAACATACTGTGATTGAGAGCAAAAATAATTATATTGTAATTAAGAAATAAAAGATTGCAATAAAAAGTCTTCTTAAAGCTGTTTTGTAAAAAATAAAAAAAAAGATAAGCAAAACTCTTTGCAGTGCGAGTAAATTTTTGTTTTTCTTTCTGCAGTTTTCATCATGTATGCACAAATTTACTCTCTGGTCTGCTGTCATTTTTTGCGACTAATATCTTTGCTTCATGGGACGGTATCTAGGGCCTAAGAAACAGAATGAAAGACCTGTTTCTATTGGTCGCTCTACTTTGGCGCAAAAATGCCCACTACGGGTCCTGCCAGTCTGACAGTTGTAGCAGCTGTCTGGCATCGCAGGGTGCGTTAGATATAACACAGGGGCTCAATAATGACCAAATGAAAAATAAATTTTGATCATTATTTACATCAACATTTTTATGGAACTTACCATTGCATAATACAGTTGCATCAGCCATTTCGGAGAGCTCAGTCCTACCTAGCCATTTTCAAGGGAGTGCTAAATATGACCATGGCTGATGACAAAGACTATAATGGCCTAATAAAATCCAAAGTTTGATTATATTTTATTGTACCAACCTTTTATGAACTCCTGAACTCTACACAGATGACAGTAGCTGCTTTATTGCACTTTCTGCCCATTTGGCGCAGGCTTTCTTTGCCATGTCCCTTTGATCCTACATATCTCATATAAACATCCTTTATAAATACCCCAAATCGCATTTTTGTTCCATTACAACTAATTTGGTAATTGTTTCCATTTGATTTCCATAAAAGTATATTGGGTGATGCATAATGATCCTCTACATGCACTACTCGAAGTGAGCTGGTCGGTACGCACCTGGTAGGTTTTAGGATTAGGTGTGGGGGAGGGGTTAGGATTAGGGGTTGGGGTGGGGTTAGGATTAGGCAATCCGGTGGCGATCTTCAACGAGGGGGGTAATAATTTGGCAGGGAGTCGAAATTAGGCACAACAAACGGCACTTTTTTCCCCCACTTCAAGCACTGTCTACATGCTAAACTCATTTTTTAAATGTGTATGCAGTGCAGCGCTATCAGTCTTGACCTACATTCATTTTGCCTAGTCTTGTCATGTTGTGTTTTTGAGGCCAAGTGCCGAAATTTAAACAATAAATACCGTTTTGTGGCTCTTTATTTATATCTGGATACGTTAGATCGGTAATCTTTTGAGATCAGGTGACCGGTTCGGAGCTTTCAGAAAAAAATCAAACAAGATGGCGGCCTCTCAGCAGCAGTGGAGCGGAGAAAAAGAGCGTGAACTTATATCTTTTTACGCTAAAAGTTGTCATGCGTCAACCCAAAACGGAATTTACCTCATATAAGGCTTAAAATACCAACAACTGTCCAAAGTCATGCATATAAGTTGTAATTAAGCCATTTAATATTTTCAGTTAAATACTAAAAAGACAGGGTCTATTTAATGTCTGAAGTAGCAACATTGCTCAAAAAGTTGCCACGTGTATCATCACCTTAACTGCTTTGTCAGACATAAATGTGGATACGGCGTTATGATTGGTTAGATCGCCTGTCAATCAAACTCAGTCAAAATCATGCACGTCATCAGACAGAGAGCGCAACACGAGCAAATTGTCAGTAAAAGTTAGAAAAAAAGGAAAGGCCATGGAGAAAAGGTTTGAGAAAGCTAAAAAAGGCGCTTAAGTCCGACGCTAACTGCCTAAAATTAACCAAACTCTTTTTAAAGGGTTTAAATTCGGTTGCTGTAGAGGTAAGAAAAAAACTGAAAACACAGCTAGCTCAAGTCATTTTCATGCAATTCACGCTACTTTGCCCCAGTGTTTTTTTTTTTATTAAACAGTGGTAAGCATAGCATAGCATATTTTAAAATGTCATTGCTTCGTGATAACTGGTTACAAGTGTTAGCTAGCCTGTTACTGAATTACATAACTGAAATATCAGCAGATAAGGTGGGATTTAGGGTAAACAGACTGCTGTAGGCTACTTGCAATATAGTCAAAAACACGTCAAAAACGTATAGCAACCCAGGTGAAAAAAAATACACTGCCATAATGTACTTATAGTGCTCTATTTTTGCGCACTAATTTTGTACTTAATAGATTGTTCTTAATTTTGAACTTCCATAGTATTTTTTAATAAAATTCTTCTTTAGTACTTCTTAAGATAATCTTAAGAACATCTAAGTGTACTCAACTGTTCTATTTTGAGACACCATGAATTAGAACTAAAATGTGCTTTTGACATACTATCTCTGTATTTGTAGTGTTATGGGTTCAAGTGTACTACAGGTGGTAACTAAATGGTGTCTCAAAATAGCACAGTTGAGTACACTAAGATGTTCTTAACATTATCTTAAGTACTAAAGAAGACTTTTTAGTATATTAAAGTACAAAATTAGTGCGTGAAAATAGAGCACTTTAAGTACATTATGGAAGTGTACTTTTTTCACCTGGGAATGCACGTGTCCGTGGGTGTGGTAATGTGGGCTGGTGTGGCTACAGTGCCAGGGCTGAATTTTTGTCCCAGTCCGCCCCTGCTTGTGTTCCTGTCATTTTTTTGTGCTTGTTGAGGATAAGTGAGAACTATTTACAGTTAATAAGTTGTTATAAAAAAAAACTCTAACTCTTTACATATGAACTAGCTAATTAAACAATAATAGTGTTAATTACAGTGACAATGATAGAAGAACTCAATAGCCTATTAATATATTAACAATGTAGAGACTACAATATATTTACTATGAATTAACTAATTATATAATAAACTCTGGTAGAGCGGCTGCCATTTTGGAGGGAAAATGCCAACTGGACAACAGCACAGATACACAGAAACAACAAATGACAACGAAAGAGAAGTCAAAGTGGAATAAAAGAAAGCAATGTTCAGCAATCCACCGCAAAAACTATCAGTGTGACAGTACAAATCTTGCCTTTCATCATTTTCCCAAAGACACCGACAGGTAATTATTCACAAAAGTGTAGAAATAATAATACTATTACTAGCCTATTAATAGTTACTGTTACTCCACTTGGTCCGAAATATATATTGTACGTTTTTGTCAGGAAATGAACACAGACAGAGGATCCAAGTGCAAATATTAAAACATTTATTGACAATTCGCTGTACAATAACTTCACTCCAAATGGACAGTCGATGCAGAGACTGTGGCGTGCAGAGACGGTGGCGTGCTGAGTGGCAACGAGCCGGGTGGCGCAGGGCTGCAACGGGCATCAGAGAACCAGGATACTCCAGCCCAGAAAGCAGGGCACACGACGACAGTCCAGAGATCCGAGAACCAGGGAGAGACAAACAGAGAGCACGACACCAGGACAGCCTGCAACGAACTGACAAAGACCACATAAAGACACTCACAATATATAACAAACATTAACAAGACACGGCTGGCAACAGATCGCAATCAGACCATATTGGGTGACGCCCACATAATCATTCACTCACACACATCCACCCACAACACTGGACCGGAACCAGTGGATTAATGTTTGAAT
The DNA here is from genome assembly GCA_003731715.1 of Anabarilius grahami. Classification (NCBI taxonomy): domain Eukaryota; kingdom Metazoa; phylum Chordata; class Actinopteri; order Cypriniformes; family Xenocyprididae; genus Anabarilius; species Anabarilius grahami. The sequence goes on along the minus strand of RJVU01059775.1, from coordinate 225,253 downwards.
GAAAAACGGGTTTGATCTTAGATACGTGAAACACAGGATGAACACTAGTAGCCGACACTGGTAACGAGTTGTGCGCGTACTCCACCCAAGGAAGCTGCTGACTCCAGGAGGAAGGATTCTGTGCTCCCCGACATCGCAACGTTCTCTCCAAATCCTGGTTGGCTCTCTCAGCTTGCCCGTTACTCTGTGGATGGAACCCAGAGGACAAACAAACAGTCGCACCCAGTAAACGACAAAATTCCTTCCAGAATTTGGAGGTAAATTGGGATCCCCTGTCAGAAACCACGTCTACCGGGAGGCCATGAATACGGAAGACGTGATTGATGACAGTAACCGCTGTCTCCTTGGCAGTAGGTAATTTAGGCAAGGGAATGAAATGTGCCGCCTTCGAGAACCAGTCCACTACGGTCAAAATCACCGTATTGCCCTGTGAAGGAGGGAGGCCTGTGACGAAATCTAGCACTATGTGGGACCAGGGTCTCGAAGGGACAGACAGCGGTTGAAGAAGCCCCTCTGGGGAATGATTGGAAGTCTTACCACGAGCGCAGACAGAGCAAGCCAAAACAAAATTGCGAACGTCGCGAGCCATACAGGGCCACCAGAATCGTTGCTTGACCAAAAAATTGGTACGACTAACCCCTGGATGACAAGCCAGATTGGAATCATGACCCCATCGGATAACTTCTGAACGTAACCTCTCTGGCACAAATAATCGACTCGGCGGGCACCAGGGCGGAGGCGTTACCCCTTCAAAGGCTGTGCGGACCTTCGACTCGACCTCCCATGTGAGTGAAGAGACAATGAGTCTCTCAGGTAGAATACACTCGGGAGTGGACGGGCGCTCGGAACGATCAAAAACACGAGATAAAGCATCGGGCTTGATGTTTTTAGACCCGGGACGATAAGATAGCGAAAAATCAAAACGACCGAAAAACAGAGCCCACCGAGCCTGCCTAGAGTTTAGTCGTTTAGCGGATCTGATGTACTCTAAGTTCTTATGATCAGTCCAGACTATGAAAGGTACCCCTGAACCCTCCAGCCAGTGATGCCACTCTTCCAAAGCTAGTTTGACTGCCAGCAGCTCCCTGTTACCAATGTCGTAATTACGTTCGGCAGCGGATAAACGATGGGAAAAAAAAACGCACAAGGATGCATCTTATCGTCCGCGGCGGCACGCTGGGATAGAACTGCACCTACCCCCACCACTGACGCATCAACCTCCACCACAAACTGACGTGACGGATCAGGAACGACGAGAATGGGAGCCGAAACAAAGCGGCTTTTGAGGTTGGAGAATGCAGCCTCGGCTGCATCCGACCACCTGAACGCCGTTGCGGGGGAGGTCAAGGCAGTCAGAGGAGCGGCTAGTTGGCTGAAATTGCGAATAAAATGCCGGTAAAAATTAGCGAATCCCAAAAACCTCTGCAGGGCCTTGCGGGAATCTGGGATTGGCCAATCCACCACAGCCTTAACCTTGTCAGGATCCATGCGCACCCCCTCGGTCGACACGATATAACCCAAAAAAGGAACTGACTGTGCGTGAAAAACGCACTTCTCCGCCTTGACAAAAAGCCCATTCTCTAACAGCCTCTGGAGCACTCGTCTGACGTGTTGCACATGTTCCTGGAGAGAAGAAAATATCAATATGTCGTCCAGGTAGACATAAATGAACTGATCGACCATGTCTCTCAACACGTCATTAATGAGTGCTTGGAACACGGCGGGCGAGTTGGAAAGGCCGAAGGGCATAACCAAGTATTCAAAGTGCCCTCTAGGGGTGTTAAAAGCCGTCTTCCACTCATCCCCCTCCCTAATGCAAACCAAATGATAAGCGTTGCGCAGGTCCAATTTCGTGAAAAGAGACGCACCATGCAGCCGTTCAAAGGCATAAGACATCAACGGCAAAGGATAAGTATTCTTTACCGTGATGTTGTTCAGTCCTCTGTAATCAATGCACGGCCGCAGCGACCTGCCCTTCTTACCCACGAAAAAAAAACCTGCCCCCGCGGGAGACGAGGAAGGGCGGATGATCCCAGCTGCCAGAGAATCAGAAATGTATTTCTCCATGACCTCCCTTTCTGGATTAGAAAGTGAATATAACTTGCCTTTAGGTGGAGAAAACCCTGGCACTAAGTCTATAGCACAGTCGTAGGGACGGTGCGGAGGGAGAGAAGCAGCCCGGGACTTACTGAACACTTCCTTCAGGTCGAGGTACTCCTCCAGCACGTTTGACAGATTCACCAACTCCTCCTGTAACACAGAACGAGACACAGAAGAACAAGCAGACAACAAATAAGACGCATGACAGTGCTGACTCCACTCCGCCACGGATCCCTGGCCCCACTCGATCCTGGGCTTGTGTTCCACCAGCCACGGATGTCCCAAAACAACAGGTACTGATCTGGAAATGTAAAATGACAACTGTTCAGTATGGTTACCGGATGTGATGACGGTTAACAGCTCCGTGGCGTGTGTGATGGTGGATAGTTTCTGTCCGTTAAGGGCAAGAACAGTTCTGGCATGTTCCAAGGGGCAAATGGGTATGTGCAGCCGCGTGGCCAGATCGTGGTCCATGACAGATGTGATGCCCCGATACCCATTGCAGTCTCACCGGGAGGAGTGTCGCAGACGAGGATTTCTCCAGGGAAAGACCACCCGACAGCCACCTCAGTCCTGCTGTCGGGATCTGTCCTTTTACAGGACATTCCTTTAAAAAATGTCCCGCTCCACCACAGTACAAACATAGTCCCCTCTCTCTCCGGTGTATCCTCTCCTCCCGGGAGAGCCGAGCTCTACCCACCTGCATGGGTTCAAGATTGAAAGGAGGACCGACCGTGTTACATCCGCTGGCTCCCGTTTTCTCCAATACTTCGAATCGCGCTACTGGCCTTTTACACTCCGCGCGTTCTTGTAGGCGGGCATCCACTCGTAGCGCGAGCTCGATAAGTCCGTTGAGACTGGTGGGCAAATCCAACGTATAAATCTCCTGTTGAACACGGTCGGCCAACCCATGCAGGAACAAATCCCACTGCGCCTCCTCGTTCCACTTGCATTCCGCCGCCAGGGTGCAGAACTCGATGGCGTAGTCCGGAACTGGTTGAATTCCCTGCCGCAGGTCCGCGAGTTTGCGAGCGGCCTCCCGTCCCGCAACCGAACGGTCGAACACCCGCCTCATCTCCTGCGACAGGCCGTGGAACGAGGAGCAGCACGGAGGGTCGTTCTCCCACACTGCTGTTCCCCACAACGCCGCGCGTCCCGCCAGTAACGTCATTACCAATGCTACTTTCGATTCCTCAGAAGAAAACGTATTAGGTTGCAAAGAGAATTAAATAGAGCACTTCGTTAAAAAAGCTCTACAAGCATCTGGTTCTCCAGCATACCTCTCAGGTGCAGGAATCCGTGGCTCTTGTTGACTGCTGATGTTGGCGGATGGGTGGGGAACAGACGGTGGAGCTGGCACAGTGGGAGATGAGAGATGTTGAATCCGGGTAGAAAGCTCAGCCACCTGCGCCACCAATGCTTGAACGGCACGAGCAGTGGCCATCACTCGCTCGTCCTGATGATCCATCCGTTGAGCACTCCTGCTCAAATATTCCTGAAAATCCGACAAGCTTGCTGGATCTATTCTTTGGTCAGTTCGTTCTGTCAGGAAAACACAGACAGAGGATCCAAGTGCAAGTATTAAAACATTTATTGACAGAATTCGCTGTACAATAACTTCACTCCAAATGGACAGTCGATGCAGAGACTGTGGCGTGCAGAGACGGTGGCGTGCTGAGTGGCAACGAGCCGGGTGGCGCAGGGCTGCAACGGGCATCAGAGAACCAGGATAATCCAGCCCAGAAAGCAGGGCGCACACGACGACAGTCCAGAGATCCAAGAACCAGGGAGAGACAAACAGAGAGCACGACACCAGGACAGCCTGCAACAAACTGACAAAGACCACATAAAGACACTCACAATATATAACAAACATTAACAAGACACGGCTGGCAACAGATCGCAATCAGACCATATTGGGTAACGCCCACATAATCATTCACTCACTCACATACACCCACAACAACCACAAGAGGGCGAGTAAGTGAATCCATGAACCGTGACAGTCTTAATCCCCGGGATCACACTACAAACATGATGATCTTATAGTACAACATGATGCTGTGTCATCCTATAATTGCCACTTTTGGAAACAGTGGCTGTGTTTTTTTGTTTACATAGTCTTGCTTTAACAGACATTAATATAAGATAATACTACAAAAACAGTTTACTGTCAAGCTGTTATATTAGTGTTATATATTTATTGTCCAACATTCCCAATTTTTCTGATGCATGTCCTTAATTTAATATCTTATGTTGGTATTAATTCAGTATTTATAATGCTAATACTTGAACTTCAAGGAATATCAACCCAAACTAACATGGTTTCTAGAGAGCAAAGGTTTTGTGAAAAAAAGTGGAAGACTTAAAAACAAAGTCTGTAAAATAAACTTTTAAAAGGATTTGATAATCACCAGTCTAGTGATTGTACGTTTTCTGTGTTGGCATCGTTCAGGTTGGATTTCAGCCTTAAAGTGCTTTTTTTCTAAACAAAGCAGCTGATATTGCCATAGCGACAGCAAGAAGCTAGTGGACTGTCGAGTCGCTTTCACTCCAAAATGGCGGAAGCGTAGGGCTGCTGCTGGGTGCTGGTGTTGCAATGGAACGTTCTATTGGCTTTCACTTCTTGTCAATATAAGTTCTTTGTCCAAAGTGAAAAAAGGGCTCAGAAATATCACTCTGGATCTCTCACATCCAAGCCAACTTCTCTTTGAACTTTTGCCATCTGGCCAGAGCTACAGGCACTGAGAACCAGAACAGCTAGGCACAAAAAAAATGTCTTCCCCCAGGCAATTTACCTCATGAACAGTTAAATGTTCTCCCCACTGTGCAGTGATAACTATGTGCAAAACCACTTACATTTATTTAAAAATACCCTAACTCTTTTTATTCAACTCACTGTTTATTGTTTTTTTTCTATTTATATATAGCACACCTGTACAAATAAATTTGTCTGTTTTATTTATGTATATACATATTTGTGTATTATTAAACTTATCTTTATTATTTATTTTACTATTTGTGTACAGTTGTTGTCTCTGTGCACTGAAAGCTGGAAGTTACACCATCTGTAAGATAGGAAAATGCAAATAAATAAATAAATAACCTCCCCAAAACTCCCAATCCCTTCAGCTGTCAGACTTGTAACTGTTCCTTCTGTGTTTTCTCAGGTTATATCCAAGCATGCCGTGCATTAATGATCACATCCATTGTGCTAGGCACATTCGGACTGATGGCAACTCTAGTGGGTATGCAGTGTTCTAAGATAGGAGGGGAGAATTACATAATGAAGGGTCGGATCGCTGGGGCTGGAGGCGTCTTCTTCATACTGCAAGGTAAGAACGTTACCAAGTGACGTCTTGCCACCTTTCATATACAGTAAAATATAATGTTCAGTTTTGGTTTCTGTTTCATTTTCCTGGACTTTTAGTTTGTAACTCTTTGTTTCCTATGTTTCTTTTCTGTTCCCATTGTTTCTAGAATGTTTTCATTTGTTTCCATAGTTTGATTTGAACTCATTGTTTGATTTGATTCACCTGTTCCTGGTTTAGCTCTTTTGTTACCTTGTATATAGCTTTCAGTTCATGGTCTGTTCAGTTCTTGTCTATGTTCTTGTTGGTTCTGATTCACCTGCATTCAAGTATTCTCCTGTGCTCCAGCGGGTTTTTGTTTATTGTTAAATAAAGTGACTGCTGCATATAGATAATGCCTCACTACTCTCCTTGCTGCAACTAACTAACTGTGACAGTTAGGGCTAGTGTCGTACTTTTTACTCCAGTGAATATTTCTCAGAGTGAGAAACACTGCACAGAGCACACAAAACCATTGGTAACATAAAAACCAGGCCAACAGAATTTTTTTTTTTTTTAAGAATTCTCTATAGAACAGTTGACAACTTTCCCCAACTTGAATGTCCTTTTTCCTCTCAGTTAAAATCTACTCTCACAATATAATTGAGTATTGTGTCAGTTTGCTTTTATTGTGTTTACACAAGAACAACTATGGCAAATATACACTGCCCGGCCAAAAAAAGGCAGCTGTTTGGATTTAAATAGGCATATGCTTAAGAGTCTATGACTGGATCATTATTGCAGATATTATTGTTTCTAGCATGTTATATGTTTGGCAACAGTTCTTTTAACCCTAATTGGTGGAGTATGTAGCTTTTCATTTCTTAAACAACCACGTAGGAAGACACATCATGGCCATATTCCAAGATGACAAAGCCAAGATTCATCAGGCTCAAATTGTGAAAGAATGGTTCAGAGAGCATGAAGAATCATTTTCACACATGAATTGGCACCTCTGAGTCCAGACCTTAAATTCATTGAAAGTTTTTGGGATGTGCTGGAGTAGACTGTACAGAGTGCTCACCTCTTGCATTGTCAATACAAGATCTTGACCAAAAATCAAGGCACCTCTTGATGGAAATAAATGTTGTGATGTTATTTCCATCAAGAGGTGCAACAGTTTTTGGTCAAGATCTTGTATTGACAATGCAAGAGGTGAGCACTCTGTAAAGTCTACTCCAGCACATCCCAAAGACTTTCAATGAATTTAAGGTCTGAACTCAGAGGTGCCAATTCACATGTGAAAATGATTCTTCATGCACCCTCCCAACCATTCTTTCACAATTTGAGCCAAATGAATCTTAACATTGTCATCCTGGAGTATGGTCATAGCTCCTACATGTTTGTTTAAGAAATGAAAAGCTACACACTCCATCAGTTAGGGGTAGAAGAACTGTTGCTAAACATATAACATGCTATAAACATAATAATCACCGCAATAATGATCATAAACTCTTAAACATTTGCCTACTTTTTTTGGGCCGGGCAGTGTATAATTTTTTTGTTTGTTTGTTTTGTTTGGAGATTAGAATTCTCAATAGAAATACTGTTTTATGCAGACCTAGATAACTGTCAATGTTGTTGTACAAAAAGAGCTGGTTAACACATTACAATTGGATTCAATTTGATAAATTTAGTTAATTCATTAGGTATTGTCACAGTTATGTCTAGTTTGTCTTAGTTATCAAGGACTTTGTATTCAATTGTATTGTATTGTATTGTATTGTTTGTTTTTATTCATCACATGTGTTCCTTTATTTGATATTCCCGCCACTCCTTTGTTACCATGGTCAACATCATTATGAGTTCATTTGGTTCAGCTGTGTTCTATTAATCATCTTGTTTGAGTTCCTATTTAAGTTGTACTCTCACGTTCATTCTCTGTCTGGTCACGTTACATTTAGTGTGTGTTGCCCTGCTGTGTGGATCATTATCATTAAACTTTGTTTTGGAACTTTATTCTTCTGTCTTCTTCGTCTGCCTGCAACAACCTGTGTGTCACAGTTATTTTCTGTTAGTTTCTGTTTTCACGGACTTTCAGTTTGTTTTCGTTTGTCATGTGTCTTCTTTGTTCATTTGCCGCCACTCATCAGTCACCATGGACACTAACCATTCATCATAGCTGTTCGTCTTTTAAGTTAATCATCACCGGGTATTTAATTTCCTCCCTTTCTTCTGTTCATGGTCGGTTGTTGTTTGTGTCCTGTGCACACTGTCTCGCCTGCTGGCTTGTTAATCTAGTTCGTAATAAATCTTTTTGTTTGTTTTTTCATCTTCATTGGAAACTGAACTTTACACAGTGACGGGTATCATCAGCTAACAATAAACAATTTTTATATTGGATTTATTACTCTTATTTATAATGGTAATCTATAAATATACTATTCAAAGTTAATTATTGTTTGTTCATAATACATTAATTTATACAAATTGCAATGTTAAAAATATATTGGTATATGTAGAAAGTAACATTAACCAATATTAGTAATTACTGCATAAGTGTAACAATGCTGTCAGCGAGCTTGAAGAACCCAAGTGCAGTTTGTTAAGATCCAAACATGAACAAAATAAACCAACAAGACTTGACACATGAACATGAAACTCAACGAACAACAGGTTACAAAGCTAGACCAGAGAACAATGAAACATGAGGGCTATTTATACAAAGAGACTAATGACAAACAAAAAACACCTGTGAACAATCAAGACACTAGGGGTGCTTCTCAATATCCCTCCTCGTCTCCTCGCTCCTCCGTCCTCCATCCTATGACCCGGAAACCGTTAGAGCTCAGCCATCTTGAAGGACATCTCAATTCTCTAATTGCACCGCGAGGAGGCGAGGATCGAGGAGTGAGGAGGCTTCTTGAGGAGTCTTGAGCGAGGATACACAGGTGCATCCTTTGCGGAAGTCTTTCTCGTTGAGAAACCTGACGCACGAATACATTCTCCTCCCCCTTCATATCTGTCGCAATAATTTAAATGTATTCTTTACTTTTACAGTTTAAATAAACTTAATATATCATACATTTCAACGGGGCATCTTGCTTTATTAATATTTATTATATATATTTTTAAATAACCAAACTTTAACAACATATGGGTAGATCCCTCGAGCGCAGCTGATGACGCTTTGAAGTGACGCTAAAGGGAGCGAGGATATCATTTCACTTGATTAAATTCCTCCGTCCTCGCTTCTTTTCCTTGCGTCCTTCCCTCGCATCCTGAAGGGGTGGAGCTAAGACGCGAGGAAAGGAAGCGAGGAGAGGAAACGAGGATGCACAAATAAGAATTGAGAAGCACCCTAGGTGTGTTCGACATCGATTGCGGCTGGATGTAACCGATAGGCGAGAGTAGCCGCGTGCAGTCAGGGTGGAGCTGAAAACGAAGACGTGAATTTGGACACTTTCTGCTTCCCGTAGTGACGCTCACGCTGCGTTTGCATACGTTATCACAGCTGAAGTGAAATAAATGCAATATTTGACTAATACACAGTTGTTTCTGAGACATTTTCATTCAATACTTTATGTACTGCTTACAGCAAGAGTAAAGTTCAGCATAAGCATATATTATTTAAAAACCAATGTAGTGGGGTCTACATTTTTTTTAATCAGTTTTATTTCGACAAACATGACAATATAACATCATGACTACATGAAATGAAAATACAGATTTGTGAGCATTAGTGCAACTGAAGTTTTCAGAATAAACACCAAACACACTTGATCGTTGTCATGCGGTGAATCCGGCCAATCGTGGAACAGCTGTGTCCTCATCAGAGCCTGTGCAGCCGCTCTTGAGAAACTGCACTGGCTGACTCAGCCAATTGGTCTCGAATTGCTCTTGTGGTACTTTGATGCCATACATCACATTCACAAGTCGGCCAAAATTTCTAACCGGCATGCACTGCTTCAAGTCAGCCGCCGATCGCTCTGTGCAGTGCTGCATGAAGTTGAACAAGCCTAATGACCTATTCCCAAAACAGAACTGAGAAACCAGATGACTAAACCAATGACATTAGGCTTGTTCAAAATGCATCGGAGCTGTGCAGACTGATCGGCATATGACATCAAAGTACCGCGAAAGCGATTCAACAGCATAAGGAGTCATATGCTCTCCAAACGCTCTCGTTCAGGGGCAGGACCTGAACCATGGACCTGGTCCGTGGAGCATGGGCATAATTGGACCTTGGAGCATGGGTGGATCAGGGCCATGGAACAATGGCAGAACTGGGCAGTGAAGCAATGGTGGATCTGGGCCGTAAAGCAGAGTGTCTTGGTGCACTGGCGGACCTGGGCCATGGAGCAGTGGGAGACCAAGCACCGCAGCCACTGGAACTTGGAACTCCATCTGGGTTGAGGGCTCAGGCGTGGCAGCCATCTTGTCTGAAGACACAGGCGTTGTGGCCATCTTGTCAAGATTCTTGCTTGGCAGGCATGACGTGAACAGGCTCAGGCTTGGCTGGCATGATGCGAGCAGGCTCAGGCTTGGCAGGTGTGACGTGAACAGTCTGTCTTGGCAGGCATGATGTAAACAGGCCCTGGCTTGGCAGTCGTGGCGTGGGGTGAATAACACCAGAAATGACAGTAGGGGGATGAAGACACTCTGGTGTGGTGGGTACTGTGGGATGCGGGGCTCCTCATCCACAAAACCCACGGTAAATGATGAGCTCAAAAGAAGGGCGTGGTCAATGTATTTGGCTAGGGAAAAATGAACTTTTCCCCCTGGCATTTGTGAGCGAACAGGTTTGTTAAGTTCTTGACGAAAAATGTCCCTGAGCGCAACATCATTAAAATCCACCAAGTTAAGTATTCACAAAAATCCTCTACATAATCCTCAACACAGCGATCCCCTTGACGGAGGTGAAGGATAGTAACTGCTGGTTTCATAAGTCTAGCTTTCTGTAACAATGATCTACTGTAGGCGAGCTTGAAGTACCCAAATGCAGTTTATTAAGATCCACACATGAACAAAAGGCTTGGCTTGGCATGGCTTAAAGCTAGACCAGAGAACAATGAAACATGAGGGCTATTTATACAAAGAGACTAATGACAAACAAGGAACACCTGTGAACAATCAAGACAATGACCCAATCCCAGAACAAAACTGAGAAACCACATGACTAAATAAACCAATGACAACATGACACATTCAAAAGGGGAGCACATGGCAAGATCACATGAGGAACATGACAAAAGAAAGGACATGACAAACATAAACAATGTAATGAAACATAGCATGAACCTGAAAATAAACCATGAAACATGAACATGACACAAGACCAAAACAAGACATGACAATAAGTATAGTTCATGATACCCAATGCATTAATGTTAATGAATTAAACAAAAAGTGTTACCAAGAACTATGAAGATTATGTTTGGAAAATAGAAATGTCTTCAAAATAGCCTATGATAGACTGTCTTGGTAAGGAGAAGCATAGGTCTTTAAACCTTGGTAGTTTGTCTATAGAAACAAAATTATTTTTATTTTTATGTTTCAGGTCTGTGCACGATGATTGCAGTGTCTTGGTATGCTTTCAACATCACTCAGGAATTCTTTGACCCACTTTATCCAGGAATAAAGTAAGTGAAAAGAAGAGTCTTTGTCTTAGAGCTATTAGAGAAAATATTTAGACCTATTTCATCGTATTTGGAGTTATCTAATTAAGCAATATCGCATGAGTAAGACCACTGTTGTACAAGCACTCTGTGATTATGTTTCAGACAATATTGTCCTATCATGTCGCAATAAATATCATCAGTCTTGGAATGCCTCTACTGTGTAATTTTAGATGTGTCCTGTGTGTTTAGGTATGAAATTGGAGAAGGGCTGTACATTGGTTGGAGTTCAGCCACAATGGCCTTATGTGGCGGCAGCTGTTTGCTGTTTTCCTGTGGACTGTGCAACCCAAAGGAAAAAAAGTGAGTTTAGTATGCCCTATTAAAATGGCACTTCGTTCACTAACCATTTCAGCTATCAGTGACCTGCCCGAGACATTTTCGGGACAGTGTTTAAATGAAAGGTGACATTAGTTCAGGGCCATCCCAAGCGGGCCCCCCTGGTTAGTCGGTTCTCATCCACCACGGGGTCCCTAAAGCATAGAGCCCGGTGCGGTCGCACCAGTTGCACCGCCCTTAGGACTGCATCAGTTGTTTTTGCAGATGTCTGTGCTAACTTTCTATTTAAATTTTTTTTGTTCAGATCACATCTTCAGAACGTAAGATCATACTCCAACCAGCCTCAATCCAGCCATATGGTTCAAACTGCCTCTACAACATCCAATGTCCCTTTCAGCCAATATGGACTCAATGCATATGTTTAATGCTGGAAACACACTACACGATTTTCAGTCATTGGATTGCTTTTCTTCTCACTATTACTATTATTGAGGTACTATTTAGTACTATTAGGTACTATTTAGTTGCTTAGGGATGGGCATTCGATTACATTTTCTTAGTCGATCGTCGGGAGAATTAACGATCGACTATCGATTAATCAAATATTTTTATAATAAAATTAATTATTTAACTTTTATAATTCAAAAATGCAATGAATACAAAAATATAGCGTGTTTTTCCTCGATGAGACCTTTATTACAAGATCAACTTGTGGCAGACAGTTAAACTACCGTACTTAAGGGGCTCGCACACCGGACGCGAAGCTCAGCGCCGCGCAGCGTCTTTAAAATTCGAACGCATTGATTGTACGCACACCGGCGGCGACATTCGGCGCCCAGCTACGACTCAGAAAACAATAGAAAACAATGCGTTCGAATTTTAAAGACGTGTCGCGGCACGGCGCTGAGCTTTGCGTCCGGTGTGCGACCCTAGGCAAACCGAACATATATGCGCGTGCATATGCGGTGCTCTAAAGTAGCGGAACCTGCAGCTGCGAGCCGGCGTTCTTAAACATACGTTCTTAAATGTATCAGTTCTCGAAAACCATTGCCCTCAACAATACTTAAGGGCGAAATTTCCATCTCAATGAACTTGCAGATCCCTTGGGTAATTTTCTCTGCTCGTTGTGCATCACAGCTCCGAGTCCGTGCTAACGCCGACTTGATGCTAGGTTGAGACTGAGAGCAGGATGCACCGCCACCAACATTAACCAGGGACGGATGCACTTTGTTTAAGTGGTACATCATTTGAGTCGTGGCCGTGTTGTACTTATACACGGCATCGCAATGTCAGCAGTGAACTATTTCGCTTTTTACATCAAAATGGTCCCACGCCACACTTCGCCGTGACCTCTTCATGATTACGGTATTCTTTTGAAATCAAAACGGAATAACCGAGTATGGTGTCAAATATTGCACCCTGGTGGTAAAATGTTTAATTGCTGCCACACAGTGAAATTCATTTAATTGCTTCAAGACTCACACTACGCAACGCAACCTGCATTAGATTTTTTTTAAATGCATTAGATTAATCGATAACAAATTAACGTGATCGACGAAATTCTTAACGATCAATTATCGATCGTCGATTAATCATGCCCATCCCTAAATGACAGATGGTGTGTTCCCGGCATAAGGTACTGAATCCATGGAATCAACAAAGTCAAGTTACAGACGTCACAAAACACATAGAACACAATTCAAGACAGAATACTGTATTTTTCCATGCAGGATGATCAGAATCTTCTATAAAGCAGATATGTCACATTTCTGTAAATATACTCTGAAGTTTACTGAAGAATGAACCATGTACTGTACAGTGGACATAAAAAGTCTACACCCCTGTTAAAATGGCAAAAAAAAAATGTATGTAAAAAATCCAAAAAGATAAATCATATCAGAACTTTTTCAGAAAAAAAGAGAGAATTTTTTTTTTTTGCGTAACTAACAGCATAAGTGTGCACACCACTGAACTAATACTGAAGCCCACTGTGATGCTATCAGCTTGGCACATCTTGACTTTGGATTTTCCCACTCTTCTTTGCAAAAACATTTCAGATTCATTACATTGCGAGGGCATCTCCTGTGCACAGCCCTTTCAGGTCCCCCCACCCCCTCAGTGGCATTGCGTAGTTTGTAATTTTTACATTAAATGCACAAAAGTTCTGATATGATTTATCTTGCAGTTTTTACATCACAAAAAACAGCTGTTTTAACAGAGGTGTACCAACTTTTTATATCCACTGTAAACTAAATAGGTTATAATTGTACATTTTGTCTATGACTAAATTATTTGCATGTAGTAAATAGTCGTGTCATGTACAAGAATTTGAAAGAAAATAAGATATTTTGATAATACTAAAATATACTGTATATCTTTTCATTTTACATGAATTTTACAATTATGTTGAACCAGGATGTTTATCATTCTTTTTCTATATTCATATTCATAGATTAGTTATGATTTTGTTACAAATAGATATGAATTCGGTACAAAAACATTTCATTTAAATCTTTTAGTGTGTGTGTATATATATGTGTGTGTGTGTGTGTGTAGAGTACCAGTCAAAAGTTTGGAAATATTACTATTTTGTTTTTGAAAAAATATTAAGCAGCAACTGTTTCCAACATTGATAATAAATCAGCATATTAGAATGATTTGCATCACAGAAATAATTTATATTTTAAAGTATATTAAAATAGAGAACCATTATTTTATATTGTAATAATTTACTTTTTTTAATGTATTTCTGATCAAATAAATGCAGGCTTGATAATCAGACTTCTTTCAAAAACATTAAAAAATAGTAATGTCTCCAAACTTTTGAGCGGTACTGTATATTATGTATTAGCACCCTAAATCACTCATAATTTCAGCACAGTTGAAAGACACCGTTTTTGTATATATATATATATATATGTGCAATAACAATCAACATGTAATAGAATAAAGGTCTGTGAATGACCTCTGCTGGTGATATGAAGTTATGAGGAAATATTAATGAATAGTGCAATGACATACAATATCAGAATGATTCTTAATCTCTTATTTAAAAATGACAATATCAGTAAACACACACAATGTGCACTGCTCACAAACAAGCAAACACACAAGCAAATGGGGTACAGTTTACAAGCCACGCCAATATTAGTTTTGTTTCATCACAGAGGACCAACCCATTGTGTATTGCCTTTCACTAAAAATAAGGAAAAATCCATTTGGGTTACAGTAACTCCAGCTCTAGTGGCCATCTCTGTAGTTGCAGACACAAAGTGTGTGTGGAAACTACATTCTCTATAGTCCATATGGTGATCTCAAATGTCTCTAAAGTTGTCAGAGTCCATGGGTGGTGGTCTGAAGGCTTTCAGATTCCACCTCTATTGAAACCACATGATGGCCGGGGATCATAGCCAGTCCCAACACTCTGGGCTCACCTTGTGAGAAAGAATCTGTGGAACAGAATATAAATATATCTTTAATTTTTAGCCATGGTTCTGAGGAGACATGCATGGTTTTACCTGACTACTATCAATCAAGGGCTGTACTAGTGTCCCAACTCAGTGGTCAAAATATAATTTTAATTTAATTTAAAGGTTACTGTCATTATTCAAGTAATACTACAAATTACTTGTAATCCATATTACATGTTTCAGCAACATGCTTTCAGTTAAACAGTGACATACAATTTATTGCACTATTTTTAACATGTTGCTAAAACATAATATGGAATACAAGTAATTTGTAGTATTAGTATTAAGGCACTGACAAACTAATCATTACTCATCAGTGTCACTTTATTGTCAACTATTGCTTTATATTGTAAGAAATTTGAATCACAACTATAATTATTAAACTTACCAGCTTACCTGTTTGAGCTTTTTTACTGTGAAAGCATCCATAGCACCAACAGTTTGTGGTAAGCTGGTAAATTAAATAATTTAAGTTGTAATTCAAATTCCTGACAATATAAAGCAATAGTTGACAATAAAGTGACACTGAAGAGTAATAATGGATGAGTTGATAAAGCATTAGGTTGTGTGCCTGGGGAGCACTGGGTACCTGTGGATTTGAGGAATTCTTGTGCAGATCCCAGGATGACGTTGCAGTCTCGGTCTGTGCACAGGAAGAGACCCACCAGCGTGCGCCCGTCTGTCATCCGAATCCTCATGCTCTTATTGAGAAGATTCTCCAGCTTACACCGAGCCAGCGAATAAGCAGACTCCTCCACCTGAGACACAACATGTTTGACATCAACAGCATAGAGGTAAAACTAAAACGTATTGACCCAGTTCAATGGGATCAGAATATTTAGCCACATGTAATTGTTTTCCGCTCAGAAGTAATCATTTTGAAAACAAAAAGTATTTGATTAAAAGTGTGATCCAAATAAAGCCACTGACAAACTAATCAGTCATAGTGCTTGCTAGCAATAGCTTCGGCGCTAATTTTTCACTAGCTCCAAGTGACAATGTATTCAGACCTCAGTTTGCATTCCCATGCCGTTCTCTTCGCTCTCTGTTTCCATTTGATCCTTCTAGGTATATTAAAGTTTTTGTATAAATGCGACTAAAATTGGAAAAGGATGATGAGAGTTACTCCAACAAAGAGGTAATCTTCTTCAGGTCGTGCAATCTGCTATAAATATCACGTATGAATAAATAACAGCGCCCCAGGTGAAGTGGCGTGCACATTGCTGTTTCGAAGCCCGCAGCCCACGCTATAATGACATCTGCTGGTTAAGCCGTGTAAATGCAACGAGACCACATTCCAAAATGTGTTATATAAAACTGATTAGTTTGTCAGTGCCTTTATTTGGATCACACTTTTAATCAAATACTTTTTGTTTTCAAAATGATCAGCCTTATGATAGATGATTACTTCTGAAAGGAAAACAAACATGTGGCTAAATATTCTGATCCCATTGAACTGGGTCAATATGTTTTACCTCTGTGTTGTTGATGTCAAACATAACATGTTTCTAGCATGTTTGGTACTTCATGGCATATTTAAATGCGTTTCAGGGAGTGAATTACATTGTAAAGCTTGCCATTTCCTGTTGCCAACAGGTGGTGCTATAACTAATTGAATATTGGCATGTAGATGTCTTCATTGTCTATCACGAAATAGTCGCCTCGGCACATCAATGTCCTCAACAGGATCCATAAACTCAGCCATGTCATCTAATTTGTGTTCGTTAAACTCTTGAGGTAAAGTTTGTCCAACCTTAGAGTATACTTAAGAAAATGACAGTTAAGGGGCTTTATGCAACACTTAACGGTTTTTAAGGGATTACTTAAGTGAAAAATAGACACATAAGGGAAATTCTAAGGGTTTATGACGTCTCACTTAACGAAACCCTTAAGTGACGGTTAAGGGTTATTTTCTGCAACACCCTTAAGTTTAAGGGAAACTTAAGGTTTAAGGGAAACTTAAGGGCGAATTTAAGTGGAAATTACACTTAACCCTCGTATTACCCTCAAAATCCAGCAACATTTTTTCTACAATGGGGTCAATTTGACCCCAGCAATTAAAAACCTCCAGAATATGATTTTATTTTCAAAGGTTTATGTATCAGTGCCCGGTTGCATAAAGCACCTTAAGTGTAATTTTCCCTTAAGTTCGCCCTTAAGTTTCCCTTAAACTTAAGGGTGTTGCAAAAAATAACCCTTAACCGTCACTTAAGGGTTTCTTTAAGTGAAACGTCATAAACCCTTAGAATTTCCCTTATGTGTCTATTTTTCACTTAAGTAATCCCTTAAAAACCGTTAAGTGTTGCATAAAGCCCCTTAACTGTCATTTTCTTAAGTATACACTAAGGTTGGGCAAACTTTACCTTAAGAGTTTCAAGAACATAAATTAGATGACATGGCTGAGTTTATGGATCTTGCTGAAGATATTGATGTGCCGAGGCGAATATTTCGTGATAGGGAGAACCCGCTGGGCCATCTTAACGACGAAAAACTGTTGCGAGAATATAGATTTGATCGTCGCGCAATCTATGAGATCGCAAACAAGCTGGAAGACGACCTTGACCGGGTCACTCAGCGCAACCACTCACTACCATCCGTGTTTCAGCTGCTTATAGCACTTCGCTTTTTTGCAACTGGGAGTTTCCAGTCTGTAGTGGGAGATGTTTTCCACATTCATAAATCGTCTGTCAGTAGGGTTATACACCGGGTTGCAGGGGGCCTTTGCCGTCATTTAAGTCAAACCGTAACGTTTCCATCTCGTCAAGAACAGGGTGCCATTCAGACCTCTTTTTTTCGGAAAGCGGGGTTTCCTCGAATAATTGGTGTAATAGACGGCACACATATCAGAATTCAGGCGCCCCGCACACACGAAGACCAATACGTGAACAGAAAAAACTATCATTCAATTAATGTCCAGTTAGTGTGTGACCATCTGTCCAGAATTAGAAATGTCGTTGCATCGTGGCCAGGGAGTACACATGACTCCAGGATTTTGGCAGAGAGCAAGATCGGGAGAGACTTTGAGGCTGGAATCCACAGTGGCCTCCTGCTCGGGGACAGTGGTTACCCCTGCCGACCATGGCTCATGACGCCCTTCATGAATCCCCGTAACGCTGCACAGGCATGTAATAATCTTAACAGTCAACTTAGATCGATGTATAGCCTAAGTCATTCAACTTAAATGACATTAAACTGACTTGGAAAAAATGATTTGAATCCTGTATAACATAAAAAAAAGTTTATTATTGCTTAATTAACATTAAAGTAATATTTGAACAATGTGTTGCATTGTATTTTATTTTTATGTTTTATTTTTATTATATTCTATTACAGTGTGACTTGCTGATACTAATGATGGTCATTGTTTTACACCTGTAGGAAAGATACAACAACGCTTTGACACACACGAGGTCTATAGTTGAAAGGACGAACGGACAGCTTAAACGCAGATTTCACTGTCTCCATAGCGAGCTGCGCATTGAGCCGTCAAGAGCTTGCAGAATTATTGTGGCCTGTGTGGTTCTTTTCAACATGTCAAAGATGTATTCTGCCTTCGAAGAGGAGGATGAACTCGAAGAAGAGGGACAAGAAGCAGAAGAGGTTCATGGAGCAAATCATCTGCAACAAGATTTCCAGCAGGCTGGATTTGCTGTCAGAGATGCCATTGTGAAGTTGTAGCAAAAAAAGTGGGCCTTAGTAAATATTAGTAATAATATATATTATTTTAGGCTATTAGTATAGTAGTGTAGTCTAAAGTAGGCTTAGTTGATATTAAAACAATATAACAATATTATTTATTAGTATTGCTAGCAATATTTTATGTGAATGTAATAGCTAGGCCTGTTGTTATTATTATTTGTAATTTATAATTTCATAAATAAAATATAACAGATATACAACATAAAATTTATTTATTCGTCAACTGACGTGATTGTTACTTTTCCTTCGCTCTGTAGCTGTAGAAGCTTATTGTTGAGAATAAAGTAGTACAGATCTTGATTTTCCTTCTCCTTTTTTATTTTTTCGATCTCCAGCTGCAATTAGTTTTTCTGTAGTTGCTGGAGTTCCTTCTGCAGTTCCAGCACTTCTTCTCTGGTAGCAAGCGTTTTCCTGCAATTCACAAGTGTTTGTGTTTTGGAAAATAATAGTTTAAAATAATATGCAGGCTATTTAAAGCCGAATTAGGTTTTATTATATTAGTCTTACTAATAATTCTTAACAAAAACCAATAAAATCTTACTTGGCTGCTGCCTGGTTTGGCGTACTGGCGCTTTGTCGGTGTTGGAGCTGCGTTTGGGATTGCTGGGAAAGTCTAACGCGTGAAACAAATACCAATTATCATATTGTTTTGTTGTCATATATATTATGCCTGTCATAACCTTTAAAATTGTTCATTCTCACAGCAGTGATAAGTTTGATAAGATTGTATGCTGATATGAGACAATAATGCTCTCTCACTCCGTGTTATGCTGTTCCTCTGGTTCAGCTTCACTCTCTAAACCTCCTGTGATGCCAGCCAGGACAGGTGAGTCCGCCCCAATGATGTCTTGGACCATTTTAGTAGAGTCTGACAATTCAGGGGGCAGTGGTCCTCCACCTGTTTATCAGTTTTGTAATTTGTTATACGGCAAAAAAAAAAAAAAAAAACGCACTCTACGGTGCGGTAAAACTCTTACCAGTTTTGTTGGACTCCCTCTTGTGAACGCTTAATTCTTTTTTTGCCATCACAGAGATGTTTTCGTATTTCTTAATTATTTCCTGAACAGTCCTTTTTACACCTAGATTACGTGCGTTAATTGTATCGGTTATTTCCTCCCACTGTTTATATTTTTTGGTAGCAGTTACATTGGGATTAAGCTTGCTTTTTAAAATCGCTTTCTTTTTCCCATATTCGTCGAGAAGTATACACTTCTCCTCCTCTGTCCAATTTGGCTTTCTCTTTTTGTTTTCCTTATCCATTTCTTTTTCGGTTGTATTCATTGTTTTCTGTAATGGCTGCTAATGGGTTAAAGTATACAGTAGCGTGTCCATGGCAACAATAGAATTTTATAACGGCAAAACCTAGGTCGCTTTCGTTAAACACTTAGCGTTTTCCCTTACCTAAGGGAACCGTTTAAGGGATTATATGCAACACCCTTAAATTATTCCCTTAGGTAAAGCGAAATCATCCCTTAAGTGTCATACTTAAGGGAAAAACTTAAGGTGCTTTATGCAACCGGGCACAGGTACTTTATGTTTCTTCATTGACTACTCAAATAGCTCTTTAAATAAAACAACACCCCCCATCACCCCCGACCCCCCTCTGCTGACCCATCATGTTAGCTTATATGAAAGCTTTATNCCCCCCTCCCCCTACACTATTATGATGTAATACTACAGGTATGGTTATGATAGGTTAGGGCCCCAAAGCAGATGAAAGTTGTTTGAAGATTATAAAATTGCATTTTATAATGACCTAAGTATTTTATAATAATATAATATAATATAATATATTATATTAAAATAATATGTATTTCCCATCAAGGGTAATAACATGCAGTATGTTTGGGGTCAATTTGACACTCCCTTGGGACCGCCCCACTCATGGGTGGTTTCAGGATGCTTCACTGTTGGCATGACACAGAACTCATCATGGTAGCATTCACCATTTATTTCCCTGGACTAATCATTTTCCAGATGTCTCAAAAAGTCGGATGGGGGCTTCATCAGAAAAAATTACTTCTTTCAGTCTTCTGCTGTTTAATCCTTGCTGTACTTGCAGAATTCTAGTCTGTCCTTGATGTTTTTCATGGAGAAAAGTGGCTTCTTTGCTGCCCTTCTTCACCAAGCCACTGTCCAAAAGTCTTGACCTCACTGTGCCTACAGATGCACACCTGCTGCCAATATTGAGCTCTGCACATGGTTCAGGATTGAATCTTCAGGAGGTGACCGTCCTGCCGCTTGCTGGACACTCTGGGATGTTCTGAAGGCTTCTTCATTGCAGTTGAATTTCTCAACTTGAAGTTCTTGATGATCCAGTAAATGGTTCTTTCAGATGCTTTGCATCAAATGGCCTCACATGCAAAGAAATTGCTGCAAAGCGATGATGGGTACATGTCTTTCTTTAGAGGTAACCATTGAAGACGCAAGAACACAATGACTGGAAGCACTTTTTCCTCCTGACTAGAACTTGTTTGCACTTTCCCATGTGCTGATGTGATTAGTGAAATTATGCTAGCTGGTCACCTTTTACCAGGACCTCAAACAGGTCCCTTTTTTTTGCCAATGAAGCATTTACTGTATGTACTGTAAATACTGTATGTAAAATTAATCTGATCAACACCACAACTGAAGCAGCAAACTTTTAACAAGCAGTTCATCTAATGAGGGTTTCTGAGACTACAACCCACTGCAGAGAACCACCAAAACTTTTGGCCATGGCTTTACCCTATCATTCAAGTGGGGGGCGGGACCATAATAAATTGCCGTTTTTGAAAGGTAATGTACCTCCTTGCGGTTGAGAGACAACAGGAGAGTCAACACTAAGAATCTCATTCTGAGCAGGATTAAAATTAGGATTCTCCTAATCTATGTTTTTGTGAGAATTATGACCACAACGTGCATTTTACACTCATATTTAGTTTACCTTTTTTGAGATGCAATGTAATATTTGTTGTTTGAAACAGATGGAAAATTGACAGGCCTGTCCTGCAGTTCTGTGGATGTTTTGCCCTCCAGGTCTGCTCCATTCGCCTGACTGAAAGCTATGAGTAAGAACATAGCCTGTTGAGTAAAGAAATAAAAGAAAATCAATATAAGAATAATTGTTTTATTTCAAACCTAGCAAAGATTTACATGCATAACATACACTACCATTCAGAAGTTTGGGTCTGTAAGATTTTTTTTTTATGTTTTTGAAAGAATTAACTTACTTTCCAAGGGTACATTCATTGTATTTTATCAAAAATACAATATAAACAGTAATATTTAAATTATTATAATTTAAAATCTAGTATTACAATTTGTCATTTATTCCTGTGATCAAAGCTGAATTTTCAGCATCATTACTCCAGTCTTCAGTGTCACATGATCCTTCAGAAATCATTCTAATATGATGATTTGCTGCTCAAGAAACATTTCTGATTATTATCAATGTTGAAAACAGTTGTGCTGCTTCATATTTACGTGGATTACATATCTTAACTGTCATATTTGATCAATTTGACGTGTCCTTCCTTGGATTAGTGTATTTATTAATGTACATAAATTCATGCATTCAGTCATTAAAAAAAAAAAAATCTTACTGACCCCAAGCTTTTGATCGGTAATGTGACATGCTACACTAAAGAACAGCTTCTGTAGTAATAAACAAGGTAAACCGTGTTTCTCGATGGATAGCACTGATGGTTTCTGTGTGCGAGGTTACAAACGTTTATGTTAGTTTCCCAAAAATATACTAACGTTAAACATTAACAGTGGAGTCGCTGTCTGTGGACTGTTCCTGTCTGTTCATAATGTGCTAAAATGTCAACCATCACTCAAGTATTTTTTTCTTCACTATGGCTTATAACTTTTGGCGTTATGTTGAAATATACCATTTACCTGACCAGAAGACTCTGCATACTTAAAAGAAACAGCTAGAATTACACTGGTAAATTTTACATTAGATCGCAAACACTCCGGAATTATTATTACTATTCTGTTCTATTTCGTTCAGTAGACAACAAATAAATGTAACATTTAGGCTGTGTTTGAATATTTGCATATAGAGATAAAATAAAAGGAATACTCAAATATTCTGGCTCGATGAAGAGACGGTTCAACGGTCGTTTGTAATTTAAAATGCGCGCTCCAGAGGAATCGGAGCAGTGACGAGTACAAGTCGTCCAGTGGTAGTCCAGACCATAGACATCCCGTAATAAATCTAAGACAGGCCCGGTTCTAGGATTGGGTGACTGGGGGGGCATTTCGAAAACTTGGTGGGGCAGCATAATATGATTTATGATTCATATATGATCTCCCCACCCCTTTTAACTACTAAACAGTTTCCTCCATTTTTCTGATTTTTTTCTGATTAATAACAGCTTCAGATTTAATATTAATCACAAAAGTACTTTCTGTGATTCTGAAATTGAAACAACAGTACATTTGTTTTTTGACTGTTTAGTTAGTACAACTGTTTAATTAGACTGTTTAGAGACTTTTGTTCTTACATACAAATGGCTTAAAATTACAATTAATTTGATTTCTTCATTTTCTAAAACGAGAAAACTTTTGGTATAATAATGGAAGATGTACACATTCAATTTCTACTGAACAATATTTTCATTTGGGAAAATTTTCATGTTCATGTTATATTCATTAACTGTAAGTTCCTTAATACAAAGCTATTGTTTTCTGTTTTTCAGAAAGAATTTTGGATTTACTCTAAATCTTTAAGAATGGTAAAATTTAAAAGTGGAAGAAGACAACTTGGTTCATTGAAGAAATTTAAACCATTAGAAGACCTGATTCTTTCCTTTTTCATGTCTCCCAACCCACTTTTATTTAAAAGTGGACTAATCCTTTGTGTATGTAAACTTTTGAACTGCTTAATTTGTGTAAAGGCAGATATTATATATTGTGGACTACATGTAAACATCTCATAATAATAAATTTTTGTTGCAGAGCTAAATAAAAATAAAAATGTTTGATCTCACTTATTTATTTATTTTTTAAATTATTGATATTTTGCAGATTCTAAAAGGTGTTATCACATCAAATAATAGGTTACTATTCAACAAATAGCGCAATATGCTGATAGAATATTTTAGAGCTGAACATAACTGAGCAAAACAATTTTAGATTTTACTAGAAAGTTACATCTATTTATTTTTCATTTTTAATAAATTCATTTTCGAGATTTTTCATGACTTGGAAAATACATTTTTAAAATTCCAAGCTAAATTTCCAAGTGTCCCATGATCGTGTAGCAATGTATTAACGGTGTATGCGCGTTTAAATAGAGAATAGAGCGCATATGAAGGAGCTGCATATCTGCTCATGTGATCGTCAATGGCTGTCTTGAGAAGTGATCAGATAAGGTGTGCAAAAGTCTCGGAAAACTGCTTAGGAAAAGGATGTGGATGAGGACATGAATGCTTTTTAGAAGTTGAAATCTTGTAATTATGGCAATTCTAGCATGGTGTGAGCACCTGAAGTGCTGAGCGTGTCTGTGAGGGAGAACTGTAAAAGGATGCGTGCCACGAGGCGCGCCAGAAAAATACAACCGCACAATGTTTCTAATTCGCGTATGTAACTAATTTAGTGTTGATATATTTTTTACATTTTGTGTGCTATCACAAAAAAACAAGTATCCTGGGGATGTTGGAGGGGCACAAGAGAAATCTGGGGGGGCATTGCCCCTCCTAGCCCCTTGCTTTTGCTTGCGTTTGAGGGTGCTTAGGTGCGTAGAACCGGGCCTGCATTGGTGTGACATTTGTAGCAGTTTGGTACTTTGACAGTCAGAGATATAGGTTACATTTCAGTATTGTATCTTTTGATATACACAAAAAAATAAAACGGTACACATTGAAATTATAATTGTTGTGCATTGCATTGTTTTAAACCCCAAATATTTACTTAAACATTCTTCACTAACAGTTAAAAAAAAAATCAAAGTAGTTTCAATGTAGCTAGCTACTTTTTGTTAGTAACTTGTAGTGTAGCTAACTACTTTTTCAGAAGGGTAGCTTGACTGTAGTTTAACTACTTTAATTTATAAGTAGCTTGTAGTTCGTCAAACTACAGTTTCAGAGTAGCTTCCCCAACACTGGTTGGGACACACCAAGCCGAATGTCGGCCGTTGGGCAGTTTTTGTTCATTGGCTGACTAAAGGCAGGAACACACAAAGCCGATGGTCGGCCATCAGGCAGTTTTTATTCGTCGGCCGACTACTCAGTGTGTTCCGCACCTTCGGCTGACGTCAGTGTCGGCTTGGTGTGTTCCTGCCTTAAAGGTGCTAAAGAGGATGTTTTGTTTTATACATTTTTGCAATATTACTTGAAACTGTCTTTACTAACTGATAAAAGACTATTTATTAGGTGCACTGAGAGGAATATTATACATCATCTGTGCACGAGGTAGGGCCTTAAAAACATCAGCCAATTGTTTACGCGATCATAGCGTAAACGATTGGTCCTCTGGCTTGTCAATCACTGCCATTACGTTTCTTGTGAGAGGCGCGCGGCTGCGCGCTCCAGTAACTTTACACACTCCACAGGCGCCGCATGCAATGTTTTTGTCAGGAGACAGGAGTAACAACTGCAGATTATGAGTTACCTGCGGTGAGTCCGACATAATGAATCCACTAAGTGTGTGCGCGGCTTTAAGTCGATTGTAAGGCCGATTATGAATGTAAATTGATACTTATGACTGATCGCGCTCAAACGCGTCCAGTCAGAGCCAGTTGTGTTCAGTCTGCGATTACAGTCGGTGTTCAAATTCCATGTGAAAGTATATAAATCTGCTTCAGGAGCAGGAAACAATCGCTGTATGTTGAGCACAGCCTTAGAATGTTTTAGCTAGTCGTTAAATGTGTGCCCGGCTTAATAACACAGCGAATGCCGGTGGTAAACACTCGTGTTCCAATACTCGAGCATGAGTTTTGGGAGGCGTTCCCTTGAAAAGAGCTGTGAAGGAGGGGGGTTGTTCTTATGCATGCGCTCATTTCAAAAACTCAGTCGACGAAAAGAACCTCTGTACCACCTTTAAGTTTTCTTTTCTGAAGTTGGTCCTCGTCGGCTTTTTTCGGGCGATTCGACATGTTGAGTCGGCGTCGGAGCTCGTCGGTCCGTCGGGCCATCTGATCAATCTGATTGGCTGTTCAGCTACTGCCACCTGCTGGTACGGAAAGGCATTTCATCTTACCCAGACGCTACCGACGTGAGCCAACCCCGCAGTCTGCTTTCGTTGCCACTAGTTCGTCGCCGTCGGCTTGGTGTGTTCCTGCCTTATCACACATGTGAAGTATGGGGCAGGTCGGACATTGTATGTCAGACTTACAACAGCTTCCTGTTTCATGACGAAACATCAAACTTTGTCAGTCCACCACGTACACGTCATTCAATGAAAACTCTAGATCTTCGCAATATAATGTCACAAAGGCCTTAAGATAAGATTGACCAAATATGTTGTTGTTCTGGTTAAATCTCAATGAGGAGTTAATCACAGTGTAAAACATGTCATTTCCTGTTCCCCTGCAGGTGGGGCTATGACTGTAACTGAATATTGGAATGTAGATGTCTTTAGGCCAAAACTCTAAAAAAACTTGTGAAGTTTGGGGCAGATCGGACATTGTTTGCCCGAGTTACAACAACTTCCAGTTTCATGGCGAAACATTGAATTTTGCCAGGCTGCCACGGATACGCCCTTCAGCCAAAACTCTAGATCTTCACAATTTAATGTCACAAAGGCCATTAAATTTAGATTAGACTGACCAAATATGATGTTTATCTGATAAAATCTCTTGGAGGAGTCATCTGGAAATGGCAAAAACTGCAAAAGATTTTGCAGAGAAAATTCAAAATATCTCACTTACTGTGGGTTTTCAGATTTTGCACCCAGGGACGTTTTTTGTAGGTATTGGGCTGTTTACATGTGTCTACTGAATTTCATACCTGTGAAATTTTGTAGATGGTGCTATCAAGCCATTTTGCCACACCTAATTCTGAAACCATATCAGGTGTAAATTTTCACCACTTCTGACGCATGTGCAAAGTTTCATGAGTTTTCGAGCACGTATAGGCCCTCAAAAATGTGATTCATTTCGGAGAAGAATTGACCAAGCAATTCCAATAGGGTCCTCACACCCTAATAATTCTATAGAATGTCTTTGTAATGGCATAGCATTAACAGATTGCAATTTGAAATTGAGGACAGATGCTTAAAATATTCCAACTAATTACAATAAAAACAGTACTTGCAAGAGGTTATTTATTACAAAATGTATTTTAAAATGAGTTTGCATTGAACAGTGGCACAAAAAATAATTATCATTCATTTTTATTGTTTTTCTCACAATTCTTTTAAAAATCTTTTATTTTAACATGTAATTGCATTTAAAACAAAATAACCAAAAATATGCACTAAGTATTCCTACTGACAATAACTAAACTTGTCAGATGTCTTAATGTTCTTTAAGGTGCTTCCTGTGCTAGATTATCCAGAGCTATTCCATGAAAGCGGAGAAAATGCCAGCCCTCCTTAGCTGTGAGGTCCTCTGCACCTTTAGCTAAATAAAAATCTAAAGAGGGCTTGTTCCAATCCAGTACAGAGAACTGTAAACGCACACAATGCTGCTCTTTGGCCACCTATAAAGTAAAAAGATAAAACTGCATTTACTCTTTTACATTAAAGCCATACTGCTCAATCGCTAAGATAACAAAGTTTGTTTCACCACAAAAATCCATACGATAAAATTAAATACAATGATGCAAAAAGTTATCCAGATAATATAGAATTATATATAAAAATAAACTCACTTTGGCGACAGTTGCCATTAAAGCCTTTCCAATGCCTTTACCTGTAGCAAAAGCAGGAATGAGTGAATCAATACACAGTTCTGCATTTTGTATCATACTCTGGTTTACTGACAAGATATACACACCTCTGTACTCTGGCATCACATACAGATCCTCCATATACACAGTCCTCCCTTTCCAGGTGCTGTACGTATAGAAGAAGAGAGCATAGCCAACCTTAGTGTGTCCTGTGGAAAGCCAGCTGCAGTAAGAATACTTTTGAAGACTATATAACGATAAAAGTCAAATTAGAGATGAATCATTACAGTGGGTGATCACAGATCTTTCTGTCCAAATTTAATGCAACTAAAAATATATATTGATATGTAAAATAACAAACATATAAACTACATTTAAATAGGCTATATCAGGTAAACCAAATTGTTTATCATATTCCTACTGTTCCTAGTTTTCTCTGGACGTTATGTCACTTTTGGTCTTTTAGGAGTCATTATTACCATCTTTAGACATGAGCTCCTCAGGTACCTCAGCTACAAGACACTGGTAAAAAGGATTAGGGCCAAATCCATCCCTCTCCAACTCTAACAGAAAACAAAGAAAACCAGTAGAGCCAGACTCTAATTAGTAAACAACATGTGGCTTCATTTTGACTGTAATAACTTAAAATGGGTCAGCTTATTTAAAATAACCTTTATGGGTTATCTTAACTTGGTCAGGCATCTTTTCATAAACAGCCAATTCCTACAATGAAACAAACACATATAATTGAAACTCATTCTGCATTCAACAAACACTGGGTGCGTCTCGATCAGCTCCCTAGTTCAGTAGTCAAGGCACTTATTAGGGAGTCGGCCTTTTTAAGGGCTGTCTAAATCGCTAAATCCTACCAATCTTAAAAAATATATAATAATTTATGTAATGCACATTTTTGAGCCAAGAACAATGCATTTAAACAAGTTTCAATAAATAAATAGCATAATATTATTTATAAGTGGAATCTTCACAATGTAACCCAGAGTGTCTACAGTGCCTAACACATTATTATTTTATGGTTGTGTATTTTATTCATATTAATCTATAATTATTGCATTCAGAGTGGCCTTGTATTTAGTATTTTTAGCATTCAATTTTACTTTTAAAGACAGAAAAATAATCATACAAGTATACCAGAAAATGTATTCAATCTAGTTTTCAGCCATTTGTTTACTTTGACCTATTATTTGTTGGTTTAAATCAAGAATGTACATGGTTGCACCTCCTGATGAATATCAATTGTACCACCTGACATTTTGGGGGTTTAAGATAACAAAACAATAATTTTTATTTGATTGTACTAAAAATGAATTCAAACTAAATAGGTTTTGAAGTGATACGTCATGAATTTATCAAATTATTTTAAAAGGAAATAATGCACTTGGACACAAAAATATGCACGTCATGCCACTGACCTATGTAACAAGCAATTTATCATAATGTACTTTAAATAAAATTAAAAAAGCAACTAAAAGCAAAGCCTGCAACCTCAGCCAAAAAGCGTAACGGCTAATGCTAATGCTAATGCTGCAGTAAAGACTTCCAGTACGCAGGAAAGGAGACCAGAGGCCATTACACGATAGGCTGAGAGGTGTTGCACGTGATTAGGTTAGCCGTTATGTTTTCTCCAATGCTGAGGGATGTGTGTAGTGAGCCAGGGTCCTTACCAGTGCTCAAATTATTCACGACCAAGGAAGCTAAGGAGCTGATTGAAACGCACCCGCTGTCTTTTAAACACTTAAACTCTCTGCATGGTGTTTGCTCACCATAATCATGCGTTCTATATCTTTGCAGTCTTCAGGTTTGGCTGCACAAATTGTAAACCTCATTTTGCACAGGCAAACAGCTCTTCTGATTTCCTGCAGTACCTTTGATCAGTCACCAGTATTGCCTGTATTCCACCAAAAAGCCGACTGTAGGCTACAGTACACGCGTTCGTCCACCAGAGACAAAGAGCTTAGAACCCAAGAGGCAACACTTTGATATTTTTGGGGTAACAGCCACTAGATGGCGCTCCGGTAGCGCGGCCGCCATTAGGGGCTGAAAATATTAACTGGCCCATAGAATCCTTCACATCTTACGCACCCAAAATCGGTGAATTTCACTGCCAAATCAGAAGCACAATAGAACAGTTTTAAGTCACAAATTAAGTCACCAGTAAATTGTATGGCTCCCACTGTAAATGTTGTATTGTCTTATATATGTTTTGTTTTACAAGTTGTGGAATCCAACCATTCATCCATCTGAGGTAACGTAGTTAGCCTACTTTATTGAGTATTTCCATTTTATGCAACTTTACACATTTATTAATAGTAAATTAAAAATTAATACATTTAAGATCATCATGTTTGCAGCGAACAATATATTTTAGACCTAGTGGAGAGTAATAGTAATAATATTTAGGTCTGAATTGAAATATATATTGTACGTTTTAATGGATCACGCTACAAACATAATGATCTTATAATACATGATGCATTGCTGTGACCGTTATCGCACAATTCCCACTTTTGGACACTTTTGCTTTAACGGACATTAGACAAAACTGCAAAATCAAGTTGTTATTTATTCATTTATTGTCCAACATTCCCAATTTTTCTGATGCACGTCCTTAATTTAATTTCATATGTTGGTAATAATTCAGTGTTTATAAGCCTTTTAAATAATTTTTTAACCCAAACTGACTGGGTTTCTAGAGATCAAAGGTTTTGTGAAAAAAGTGGAAGACTTAAACACAAAGTGTGTAAAATAAACTGTAAAAAGGATTTGATGATCACTGGTTATAGTATTTTATTCTGTGTTGTCATCATTCAGGTTGGATTTCAGCTTTAATGTACTTTTTTTTTTTTTTTTTTTTNAATGTACTTTTTTTTTTTTTTTACAAAGCAGCTAATATTGCCATAGAAACTAGTGGACTGCCGACTCCCTTTCACCCCAAAATGGCGGAAACGCAGGGCCGCTGCTGGGCGCCGGTGTTTCAGTTGAACGTTCTGTTTGAGTGTCGCCTCTTGTTAGTGTATGTATATTCTTTGCCAGAGAGCAGCGAGACATGTAAGTGTGTTCAAGAGCGTCATATATTACAAATATTGCGCAGCCTCTGTTGGCAACCCATGTTCAAATCACATGCTTTATTGTCTTACTTTATTTACTTAATTTTATTGAACACAAGAAAGAAATTAAATAAGTTGGCCTAAGTTAGACAGAAATAATAGCAGCTAACACATTATGAATGATGTTCTGTCACCAAAATGCATCGGAAATTGTAGCTTTGACACGATTGTGCTCAGCTTCAGCTCCCATAAGTTTCTATCTAGATTCATCCTTTAAAAATACATTTGAAAAAACAATACATTGATGCATTACAGCTGGGGACTCCTGACAGATATAAATGCAATAAATTCTAAAACTCCCTTATTTATTTGTTTGTTTGTGCCATTATTATTCAAATTATATATCTTTGACCAAAAATGCAATTATGTTGAAATCGCTAAAAAGAATTCAGTCACACCAGATGTTATAAGCAACTTAACCCTTTCATGCATGAATTATGATAACCTCAGTCAGGATTTTTTTTTTTCCGTATGTGTTTTTATTGCTCTTAGAGCTTGAAAAACAAGATTTTAAATGAATTTTTTTCCACACAGATTTTTCAAAGAGATTTTCAGATGTCTACTTGAGTGGACTGTATGTGTTTATGGTTTTAACTGAAGAGATACTGTATTAAACATAATACAGTAATACCACATCAATATGTGTATTTAACAAACAATGAATAAAATTATATAAAATCATGTGAAAACTATAAATATATATACAAAAAATATTGCAAATGCAATAGAACTTCATACAAGTTGACATGTGTCTTTGTTATAAGAACTTAATCGTATTATGAATTGTTGCTGAAATATAGCTAGTAATGCATGATCTCCACTTTAGTGGACAGATAATTAATCAGAATTTCCTCCCAATCTAAAAACAATACTTGGAAAATCTAACTGTGATATGACTCAATAGATATTGCTTGATATATTTTTTTCACCTGCACGAGTCTCCTAGGATAGAAGGAATGGATGGATATTCCGGAGCAACTTGACATTTCTAACTGGTCATGGCCATCTTGGTTAAAGGATTAGTCCAGTTTCAAATAAAAAGTGGACAAGATGTCCATGTCCTTCTTTCTTCAGTCGAAAATAAATATTGTATATGACAATTTAGTTCAAACTTTGACCTGTGGAGGGCAGTAATACACTTAGCAGCGTCTACACTGCCGGAATTCTAATAGAGAAGAAGAAGAAGAGAGCTAGGGTGCTTCTCAATATCCCTCCTCGCTCCTCCATCCTCCATCCTATGACCCGGAAAACGATCGAGCTCAGCCATCTTGAAGGACATCTCAATTCTCTAATTGCACCGCGAGGATCGAGGAGTGAGGAGGCTTCCTGAGGAGTCTTGAGCGAGGATACACAGGTGCATCCTTTGCGGAAGTCTTTCTCGTAGAGAAACGTGACGCATGTATAAATTCTCCTCCCCCTTCATATCTGTCACAATAAATGTATGCTTTACTTTTACAGATTAAATCAACTTTATATCTCATATATTTCAACGGGGCATCTTGCTTTATTAATATTTATTATATTTTTTTAAATAACCAAACTTTAACAACATGTGGGTAGATCCCTCGAGTGCAACTGATGACGCTTTGAAGTGAAGGAATTATCATTTCACTTGATTCAATTCCTACGTCTTCGCATCTTTTCCTTGTTTCCTTCACTCGCATCCTGGAGGGGTGGAGCTAAGACACGAGGAAAGGAAGCAAGGAAAGGAAACGAGGATGCACAAATAAGAATTGAGAAGCACCCCTAGTTCAAGACGAGCTATGGTTAAAGTTGCAAACGACTTTTCTCCAATGTTGTGACGTATTTCCAAGTGAAACGGAATATTTAATAGAGGGCAGAGTTTTACTTTAGCGCTCCTCCTCTCCATCTCTCGCTCATAGCAGACTAACGGTCGGAGGGGAGTGGTTTAAGCCTATTCAACCCAAGCCGTCAAACTGATGTCATTAGAGAAGGGGCACCGTTGCAGAGGGGAGGAGCATTTTCAGATTTTGATTAAATATTACGAAGCCAAACTATTTTTTTTTTGTGTGGATTGACTTGCACGGATTAATTGTTCACCACAAAACTAGCAATTTGAGCTTACAAAACAAATAAGGTCAATTTTGATTTCATGTGTACTTTAAAACTTATATAATTTTTTTTTTTTTTTTTTAGAAAATGACTGATAATTTCGCTAGATAAGACCCTTATTCCTTTTCTGGGATCACATAGAGCCCTTGAAGCTGCACTGAAACTGAAATTTTGACCGTTTCAACCGTTTGGGGCCAATTGAAGTCCACTATAAGGAGAATAATCCTGAAATGTTTTCATCAAAAACCTTAATTTCTTTTTGACTGAAGAAAGAAGGACACGGACATCTTGGATGACATGGGGGTGAGTAAATGGTGAGTAAATTATCCGGAAATTTTTATTTGAAAGTAGACTAATCCTTTAAGAGGGAAAAAAATAAACATACAACAGCTTGTGGCAATGTATAAGGATGATGCACAAGGGTCCACTGTAGAGGTTGATGTGCAACCATGCCATCAAAAGAAAATGCTTTTTGAATAGCTGTCCACTAGTGACCTCTATGTGTGAAAGGGTTAAGCTTTAAGTTTAAGTAGCAACAGAGGAAGTCAGACATATTGTCATCATGGCAATGACAATGACATAATTTAATATGACATAATTTCTGAATTTTAGCCTCTTTTCTGAATCCATCCTAGGGAATGTATGTTGACTCATTAAAGGAACTGTTTATTTACTTTTACCTTATTTAGCCATTTGATTTGTGGCATAACTGTGTCATATGACAGTGAAGTCATCTGTAAAGGACCTGGGTGTCAGTGTAGGTACACAATCTATTTACATCTGCTCTTACGCTAAAGTTAAATATTACATTTTTGTAATGATTACATTTAAGTCTGCTTCCTACTATCATATGGATTTGGAAAAAAAATGTATATAGCGCACAAGTTGTATAGCAACTAATAGCTTTTTAATAACTTATTTTGCTTTCCATGAAAGAAATAAAATCATTTAGAGTTTGAAGGAACATTAATTATGACATAATATTCACTGATGGGTGAACTATTATTTTGATATTTCCTGTCACAGACTACACATTTTTAATCTAACTGAGTAGGCAATTCAGACAATGTAATTCAACTGATGTCAGCTGAATAATGACACTAATATTAGTCTTTCTGTTTATCCCGAGGTTTACCGTAGTCAACCGGATCCGGGCCGTATCCAGGTGAGACCAAGGACCGGCGCCTTGACACGACCACAACGAAGCCCTGAAGTATCAGCAGAGATTGAGTCAACTAGATCATTCATCGTGAAGGCCTCATCAACACGACAACCAGTGGCACAGTTCCTCAACAAACCGTCCATACCGGCATGATGAATACAATCCTCAACTGGATGGAACTGAAATAAATACTTTGAATGTTGCGATCCTATCGGACTTATGATAGCAACCTGAATCGTAACAAAGCACTGTTCGCCAGAGGAGAACTGGCCCCCCGACTAAGCCTGGTTTCTCCCAAGTTTTTCTTTTCTCCATTTTAACACTTGTTTGCCACCTGATGTCACCTGTTGGAGTTTGGGTTCCTTGCCGCTGTCGCCTTTGGCTTGCTTAGTTGGGGACACTTGACATTTAACTTGACATTTGATATTCAACAGTGCTTCTGATCTGCCTGCATTGACACTATTCTTTAAGAGCTGCTGTGCAGCCAAATTATGTACCAGTTATCAATGTAAAGCTGCTTTGACACAATCTACATTGGAAAAAAGCGCTATATAAATAAAGGTGACTTGACTTGACTATATGTCTTGTTTAGTTTCTTTACATCAGGACTGAATTCTGTTTGCAATGATCATTATTTTCCTGTTTATCACTGTAAAGCTGTTTTGAAACAATCTGTAGCACTATCTAAATAAAGATGACTTGATCTGACAATTCTAAGAACAAGACTTTTTCATGACCAAGGTTTATCATATTTCCTTCCTTAATTTAGGCTTTTAGGCTAGAGTATAGGCTATTGTGTGCTTAACTTAGCAGCACGCCCACCTCTCAGTTCATAGACAGACCCGCCCCATTCAGTACAAAGCAGACCCTCGTACACATGTGCTGGGCCTGGGCAACTGAATTCAGAGATGAAGAAGTTCTGAAGTGACGGGAGGTGGTATGCTTTGATTAATACAGTTCAGACATTTAATAAAACAGGCGTCTAGTTACTAACTTTTCATTAGTGTTGTTTTGAGTATAATGAATTGTATGTAAAGTTTTATTCAGATTAATCGCTTTTCATCCTTGGTTCAAATCCTGCGCTGGAGAAGAAATAGATTGAACGCACAGGAAATAGATTAAACACTTGTCGGCGGTAAGTGTTTAATAATTGCTCACTTTATAGCGTTTTGTTTCCTCATCAATTTGACAGATCGTGAATGTCAAATATTCAACATCTGTAATACATTTAAACCAAGAGCATGGTTTAATTGGAGAGCTCTTGGCTCAATTTAGTTTTTCTACAGTATTAATTCGTCATATTGTTTTCAGAATAGACCCAGGTCTGTCTGTACAATCGCACAAGCACAGATGCGAAGCTGAAACGCACTGATAAAGGAGACGCTGCAGTGAGGTGCATTTTTTAAACTGAGTTTGTCTACATTCCTCTCTCCACAGGACGCCCGTAAAATAAGCCTTTATGTGGTTAAAAGGGCTGTTTCCAAACATGCTGTTTAATATGAAAATATTTTTCAAACCGAATAAATTAACGTTAGAGTTTCATAAACGAAGAAATAAATATGATAAATATACAGCTTTTATGTTGTAGTGCAGAATTTAAAAAAAAGAAACAAAAAACGTCATCGTGTTTGTTTTTAAACATTACAGGCGAACAACAGCAAAGATTTTCAGTGTGCCCTTGGTCTTTTGGGTCCTCCCTTATATTGCTTTGATCGTTGGTTATCAGTTTAATCTGTCCTATAGGGGCAGTAGGCCTACAGCAGTTCT
Source organism: Anabarilius grahami (assembly GCA_003731715.1). NCBI lineage: Eukaryota > Metazoa > Chordata > Actinopteri > Cypriniformes > Xenocyprididae > Anabarilius > Anabarilius grahami. Next base: position 189,791 of record RJVU01059775.1, on the reverse strand, counting down.
AGTGCACTGGGTTTGTGCAGTCTATGGTTTGTGCATGTAATGACAAAATCGCATATGACTCAGGTTTTGGAAGTTTTTTTTTTATAATAGTGTTTCCTGTGTCAATACAATAATACAAACTTCCCTAATCTTTATTTTTTCTTCCCTTTCCCATGTATTTGCCATTGAGAATGTGGAACATTTTGCCATCAGAGAAAGTCAGGCTTAGATTGAGCATACATTGGTCTACATGGAGCTTTCAAAGTTTTTTTTTTGTGTATATAAATCAACAGGAAATAATCAAAGCACTATAAAAGTTGTTCCAAGTTTTCTGAAGTCAAGCTTGAATGAGGTAATGAAATTTAAGTACGAATAATTACTCTCTAATGAAATGGATGTATAGTCTGGGACAAGACCTACAGTATCCAATATCAGTAGGTCCTAAATACATCATCATACATTTTTATTCTTATTTAATTTGAAGATGCATAATTGTAGATAAACTTTGATTAAAAAAGAACACATGCTTATGCTAAAAAAATACATTAGATAACACATGCATGAATTGAGTTTCACATATATTGTATGTGGGCAAATATAACATTGATTTACTCTGCTTCTCCCATATCTCTGCTGGATTATGATGAAACACTATTAGCTGCAATGAAAGAAAACTGCTCTTATTTCAGTTAAGGGTACAAACTTTTTTTGTTGCTTTTTGTTTATATGATTTTGTATACTGTTTATTTCTTACTGTTTGTAATGTGGATTTGTGTCAGCATATTTGTTTATGTACAGTATGTCATTTAAAAAATTCCCACTGGTGTAAAAGGCGCAAACACAAAATAGCAAAAAACCACTATATGATCATGAACCACCATTGCCCCCCTTGGAGCCTTTTACTCCCAATATGGGCCAAAAGGTGCCTCTAGCTATAGGTTTTTCAATATTTATACAACAGACCAGGGAAAAAAAGACATATTGTAGAGCTGCGCGATTCTGGATAAATTGAAAATCAATTAAAAAAAAAAAATAATAACGTAGTTATTGCAGTTTTAAAAAGTAATTTACTCTATTTTGTTTGATACTGTAGACATCAGTGCATATATCCGAACTATAAACTTTTATCCCAGTGCTTCTGTGATAATTTGAATTATTATGTAACACAGAAATAACGATACTGTGTGGTTGAAAAGACTGTTTGTGAAGCTGTTTCATACATGCCAACTGCTTTCCCTGGGACAGCAGCAGTGCCATCGCAGATCTGAATGTGAAATTGCTCTTCTGATTAGGGCCCAAGGCGAAGGAAAAAATCTAGACGTGTACCTTCCTATTGCCTGAGACTGATATTAAAATCGTCTTTGCAGGTTCTGTGATTTAGCTCTATTAATTAATTTTATAATTTTATTTTTTCATTTTATACCACACATATTGAAATTAAATGAAAGCATATTTTTGGTGCATAAGATTGGTGCACAAACGATAGCTCAGGGAGGTCAAAAACATGAAGAGAAGTATGAGGGGTCGTACAAGCCATAATTCATTCTGGCACTCTCACACACATACATTCTCCTTTCACATAAATAAATTTTTACTCTCACACACATACATTCTCCTTTCACACATACATACACTTTTACTCTCACATACATACATTCTCCTTTCACACACATACATTCTCCTTTCACACACATACATTCTCCTTTCACACACATACATTCTCCTTTCACATACATACATACATTTTTACTCTCACACACATACATTCTCCTTTCACACACACATACACTTTTACTCTCACATACTGTACATACATTTCTCCTTTCACACACATACATTCTCCATTCATATACATACATTTTTACTCTCATACACACTTACATTCTCCTTTCACACACATACAATCTTCTTTCACATACATACATTTCTACTCTCACACACATACATATCTACTCTCTCACATACATACATTCTCCTTTCACATACATACATTTCTACTCTCACATACATATATTCTCCTTTCACATACATACATTTCTACTCTCTCACACACTTACATTCTCCTTTCACATTTTCATGTGTAAATTTTGGGTTGTTTTTTGCCCAAGGGCTGGTTAAACATAGGATAGAACACAGGTTGGGCTAATTCTACCCAGCATAAAGGGTTGATTTTATTAATTATTTTTTTCTATGATATAGTTTTAGTACTTACAGATTAAATTATCTAAACCAGTGGTTCCCAACCTTTTTAGCCTCAAGTACCCCCACAACTCCATCAATAAGGCTCAAGTACCCCTTTATCGACACTAAACAAAAATGCGGCGTTTATATTTTAATGCAGTTGTAACAATTACCTAATTTCAGAATCAGAATCAGAAAGAGCTTTATTGCCAGGTATGTTGTTTACACATACTAGGAATTTGTTTTAGTGACAGAAGCTCCACAGTGCAACAGAGTGACAGCGACAAGACACGACACATAATAAAAAGAATAAAATAATAATATACAAATTTACAAGACAGACAAAGTGCAAAAAAAAAAAAAGAAGCAAAAAACAATATATAATATAGACAATTGTATGTACAGTTATGTGTGCAAATTTGAAATATAAGTAAGTGTTTTAAGTAAATAATGTGTAATAGTGTTGTGTGTTCCATGTTTGTCAAGTGTTCATGAGATGGATTGCCTGAGGGAAGAAACTGTTCCTGTGTCTGGTCGTTCTGGTGCTCAGAGCTCTGTAGCGTCGACCAGATGGCAACAGTTCAAAGAAGGAGTGTGCTGGATGTGAGGGGTCCAGAGTGATCTTCTTTGCCCTTTTTCTCACTCTGGATAAGTACAGTTCTTGGAGAGTGGGGAGGGTTGTGCCAATGATTCGCTCAGCAGACCGGACTACCCTCTGTAGTCTTCTAAGGTCAGATTTGGTAGCTGAGCTGAACCAGACGGTAATTGAAGTGCAGAGGATGGATTCAATGATGGCAGAGTAGAACTGTTTCAGCAGCTCCTGTGGCAGGTTGAACTTCCCCAGCTGGCGAAGGAAGTACAACCTCTGCTGGGCCTTTTTCACAGTGGAGTCAATGTGAATGTCCCACTTCAGGTCCTGGGAGATGGTGGTGCCCAGGAACCTGAATGACTCCACTGCAGTCACAGTGCTGTTCATGATGGTGAGTGGGGGGAGAGCAGGGGGGTTTCTCCTGAAGTCCACGATCATCTCCACTGTCTTGAGCGTGTTGAGCTCCAGGTTGTTAAGACTGCACCAGACAGCCAGCTGTTCAACCTCCAGTCTGTAAGCAGACTCGTCTCCGTCCCGGATGAGGCCGATGACTGTGGTGTCGTCCGCAAACTTCAGGAGCTTGACAGAGGGGTCTTTAGAGGTGCAGTCGTTGGTGTAAAGGGAGAAGAGCAGCGGGGAGAGGACACAGCCCTGAGGGGCGCCAGTGCTGATGGTGCGGGTGCTGGATGAGAATTTTCCCAGCCTCACTAGCTGCTGCCTGTCTGTCAGGAAGCTGGTGATCCACTGACAGACAGAGGTGGGCACGGAGAGCTGAGTTAGTTTGGGCTGGAGGAGTGATGGGATGATGGTGTTAAAAGCAGAGCTGAAGTCCACAAACAGGATCCTCACATAAGTCCCTGGTCTGTCCAGATGCTGGAGAACATAATGCAGTCCCATATTGACTGCATCATCTACAGACCTGTTTCCTCGGTAAGCAAACTGCAGGGGGTCCAGTAAGGGTCCAGTGATGTCCTTCAGATAAGCCAGAACCAGTCTTTCAAATGACTTCATGGCCACAGACGTTAGAGCCACAGGTCTGTAGTCATTAAGACCAGTAATTTTGGGTTTCTTTGGGACGGGGATGATGGTGGAGCGTTTGAAGCATGTGGGGACTTCGCACAGCTCCAGTGACCTGTTGAAGATCTGTGTGAAGATGGGGGCCAGCTGGTCAGCGCAGGTTTTCAGACAGGCTGGTGAAACGCTGTCTGGGCCTGGTGCCTTTCTTCTCTTGTTCTTTCTGAAGACCTGCCGCACATCATCTTCACTAAACTGAATTGTAGGTGTGGGGGAGAGGGGGGTTGTTGGAGGTGTGAATGGTGATTTCTCAAACTTGCAATAAAACTCGTTCAGATCGTCTGCCAGGTGTTGATTTGCCACAGAGCTGGGGGATGGTGTCTTGTAGTTGGTGATGTCTTTCAGACCTTTCCACACTGAAGCCGTGTCATTAGAAGAGAACTGATTCCGAAGTTTATCAGAATAATTCCTCTTTGCCACTCTAATCTCCTTTTCCAGTGTGTATTTGGCCTGTTTGTACAAGACTCTGTCCCCTTTTCTGCGAGCATCTTCTTTGGCCTGACGGAGCTGGCTGAGTTTTGCAGTGAACCAGGGTTTGTCATTGTTGTAAGTGAAATGAGTCTTTGTAGGAATGCACAAATCCTCACAGAAACTGATATATGAAGTTACAGTCTCTGTGAGCTCGTCCAGATCGCTGGCAGCAGCTTCAAAAACCAATGAACCAGTTTTATTGATTACAATTCAGACTTGAAGATATTGGGAAATTTTAAATAAGAAACACAATGTAATTGTAAATGTAACTGGACATTCCAGCACTTCAAATGTTATTTTGAATATGATGACAAAAAAAAATATTTATTCATCCTTCAGAGATTGTCCCCATTTGTAAAACTGAAAGTTTCAAGATGTAGGAAATCCAACATTTGATTGAAAACAAACACTTTTTATTTAAAAATAAAAAAGACACGAAAAATAGGCTGCCACTATAACCAGTAGATGGCGGTAGATAAGCACTTTTTAAAGGTATTTTAGATTTGCAGTGAATTAGTTAGGCAGCTTTACAGCATTCCGGATTGGTGTCTCAACTGTACTAGGGTACTGTTCCAACTGTACCCGACATGGGTACAGTTGGAACAAAAAAGCTTCTTGTGTTTATGAGCTAATTGTGAAAAATATGACCTACTTATGGATGTTAATAATTAATAATATTTTAGTAGAAAAGTAAAGGAAATGTCAAATGAAAAATCACTTCTTTTCAGTCCCTAGTTTTGGTGTGGTAACGGTGAAAGCAAAAAGTGTACCAACTGTACCTGGTCTATATATATGTTTGTGAAAGTAGAATGTATGTATGTGAGAGGAGAATATACACTCACCTAAAGGATTATTAGGAATACCATACTAATACTGTGTTTGACCCCCTTTCGCCTTCAGAACTGCCTTAATTCTACGTGGCATTGATTCAACAAGGTGCTGAAAGCATTCTTTAGAAATGTTGGCCCATATTGATAGGATAGCATCTTGCAGTTGATGGAGATTTGTGGGATGCACATCCAGGGCACGAAGCTCCCGTTCCACCACATCCCAAAGATGCTCTATTGGGTTGAGATCTGGTGACTGTGGGGGCCATTTTAGTACAGTGAACTCATTGTCATGTTCAAGAAACCAATTTGAAATGATTCGAGCTTTGTGACATGGTGCATTATCCTGCTGGAAGTAGCCATCAGAGGATGGGTACATGGTGGTCATAAAGGGATGGACATGGTCAGAAACAATGCTCAGGTAGGCCGTGGCATTTAAACGATGCCCAATTGGCACTAAGGGGCCTAAAGTGTGCCAAGAAAACATCCCCCAAACCATTACACCACCACCACCAGCCTGCACAGTGGTAACAAGGCATGATGGATCCATGTTCTCATTCTGTTTACGCCAAATCGAGACTCATCAGACCAGGCAACATTTTTCCAGTCTTCAACTGTCCAATTTTGGTGAGCTCCTGCAAATTGTAGCCTCTTTTTCCTATTTGTAGTGGAGATGAGTGGTACCCGGTGGGGTCTTCTGCTGTTGTAGCCCATCTGCCTCAAGGTTGTGCGTGTTGTGGCTTCACAAATGCTTTGCTGCATACCTCGGTTGTAACGAGTGGTTATTTCAGTCAAAGTTGCTCTTCTATCAGCTTGAATCAGTCGGCCCATTCTCCTCTGACCTCTAGCATCAACAAGGCATTTTCGCCCACAGGACTGCCGCATACTGGATGTTTTTCCCTTTTCACACCATTCTTTGTAAACCCTAGAAATGGTTGTGCGTGAAAATCCCAGTAACTGAGCAGATTGTGAAATACTCAGACCGGCCCGTCTGGCACCAACAACCATGCCACACTCAAAATTGCTTAAATCACCTTTCTTTCCCATTCTGACATTCAGTTTGGAGTTCAGGAGATTGTCTTGACCAAGACCACACCCCTAAATGCATTGAAGCAACTGCCATGTGATTGGTTGATTAGATAATTGCATTAATGAGAAATTGAACAGGTGTTCCTAATAATCCTTTAGGTGAGTGTATATATGTATGTGAGAGTAGAATGTATGTGTGTGAGAGGAGAATGTATGTATGTAAGAGTAGAATATATATGTATGTAAAAGTAGAATATATATGTATGTAAAAGTAGAATATATATGTATGTGAAAGTAGAATGTATGTATGTGAGAGGAAAATATATATATGTATGTGAGAGTAGAATGTATGTATGTGAGAGGAGAATATATATGTATGTGAAAGGAGAATGTATGTATGTGAGAGTGCCAGAATGAATTTTGGCTTGATTGGCTCTTCATAGAGAAGTGTTTGGATAATACAACACCAGCAATCACAGACATTCGCATTATATTGGATTAGACTTCTAAGAGCACTGTTGAATTTGCGCAAATAACAGTATGTAATTTCCTCTGGAATTTTTATAGAGGTAGAAAAACACATGGCAGATTAGGATGATATTCTGCAATCATTTGAAATTGACCTATGACATTCTATGACATAAAATTCAACTAAATTTAAACAATCTCACAGATGTGGCTGTTGTGGTTTGTGATCATATGGGCACCAGCTGCTGCAGTAAATGTGGTCTGAATTTGACATAGACCTTTTATGTTTAATCGTTTTAAATTCCCATTGCCCACCGTGCACAGTTGCTCTGAAGCCACCGTGGTGTCGGTGCCACCCATCATCACTGCTTGCAGCTATATTTCTCATTTGTTTTTCAAAATATCTTCTTTTGTGTTCTGCAGAAAAAAGAACTTTCACAAAAAAGGATACAGTATGTTTACATAAGGAGCAGATGATCTTTTGTGAAATTCTGTTAAACTCTGCATGATTACTTAAAGTGCCCCTATTATGGCATTTGAAAGTTTCCTATTTTTGTTTTGGGAGTCCCCAACAGCAGGTTTACAAGCATGTAAGGTCAAAAAACTTTCACACTTTTATGGTCTTATACTATGCATTTATTTTTACCTTATTTCCTCAACGACTCCCAAATGATTTGCTCAACGATTCATTTTTCCAAACCCCTTGTTTGCATGACGCTAATCTGCAGTGATTTGTCAGATGACCCAGTCAATTGTATACAGTGCTTGCAAAACTTACATTGTATTATAATAATGATGGTGCTCAGCTCTGTTAAAAAAATAAAGACTCATAGAGGAAATAAGTTGTTTTGTGTTTATGTTAGCGAACCTAGCCCACTGCTTGGTGGTAAACACCCAAACAGTCATGGTATATGCGTTAGCCCAATGCAGGAACGTATTGATGTATTGCTCTATTCTTTATCACAACTCCAAGTAATAACAACGACAAACATTTGACACATTTCTAGACAATTGCGAGCGAACACATATGCTGTTAGCTGGTTAGCCGGAGACCAACAAGCTGCACAACGCAGACAACTAAATATGTATTGTGCATGCTACAGAGAACATAACAGCAACAATTATTAAAAATACTTACAGGTTGTAATTCGGAGGAGGAAGAAGCTGGTCCAAATAAACTGGGTACTGACTCATCCTTCAATAACAACTGGCTTGCGAATCCCTTGTTGAACGCATTTAGGTTGAAGAAGCAGTCGTCAGTAAAATGACGGAAACACAGCAGGTTCAGGCTATACTGCTGTGTTATCATTGTAAAGATTAACTTTAACCACTGATTCTTCACATATTGGCAGTGTTTGAGGGGTTTCACGTTTTCCTTGGTGTCCTCGTGCACAATAAGTAGGCAGGCAATATGCTAATATTTCGTTTTGACGTCACAACGAAATGGCTTGTGATTCGTTTTTACAAATGACTCGTTTAATTGACTCAGATTCGACTTACTTTTGAGAGACAATAACTTTATATAGGGTGCACTTTCAGATTTAAAACTTGAATGCTATGTTACACACTACATGAAAGGTAATTTTCAAAAATCCATAGTAGGGGCATTTTAATATAGACATGTATAGAGATGTATACTTAGGAGAATCTCACGAGACCTGTTAGGAGCATGTCCAGCATGGTTCATTTTCTTACATGTTCATACTTTATTTATTTTAAATTTGGGTTGAAATATGACCTAATTATGTGCATCCATTGCCGTTCACTCTGACCTTCAGACACACATATGTACACATCCATTGTTTAGAGCAGAAATATTTGGGGTGGAACATGGCAGTTACTTCCTGAGACTGAGTCCTCAGCTTACTAGCTAAAGCACCACCAGCACTCTAAAAACTGCTGGGTTAAATATGGACAAAACCAGGGATTGGGTTGTTTTCACCCAGCCATTTTTTTCAACCAATTTTGGATGTATTTTTTTAGCCAGCAATATAGTAATATAGTAAAAGGCGTGTTTTTGCTCACCCCCAAATAGGGGCAAATTTGTGGGGTATTTTAAGCTGAAACTTGACCAGACCAGAGACTTATATTACATCATGTGAAAGAGGGCATAATAGGTGCCTTTTAACCCAACCTGCTGGGTTTGTCCATATTTTACCCAGCTTGGGTTTTTTTAACCCAGCATTATTTAGAGTGAGAGAGCTGATAAATGGGCTAAGAAAAGAGAGAGGATACATCATACCGGACATTTATTAATAGCAAGTCTTAACGCTCATTGACATGTCCACACAGAATGTGTGCCCCTCTGCAGAATTCCACAGAATCTGTCATCTACAACATCCTGCAAATCTGTACATTTTTATAAAATTTGGGCTAATTTAATAATGCTTTTTCAACTACCAATAAAAGTGTGGCAGAGTTCTGCAGATTCTGTTTGGACCTGCTTATTGAACTGAAGGTTCTCATGTGAAATTAACAACAATAACGGAAGGGACCAATGAAATCATAGTTTGCACAATATTACTTATTGCAATTAGCCAATAGCTCCAGTTCCGTTTCACAGTGTATTTAATGTGAAAATGCCACAATAACTACTTCTATCCATTCTTTCTGATCTTTCTACCTCAGTTATGTCTCGGGGCGGCTCATTCCAGCTCATGCAGACTTTAAGGAAATCTCCAGCTGTTTTCCGCCGGCGTGTCCGGCAGGACCGCACCCAGGCTCTCTCACACTGTGACCCGCTTTTCAAAGTGCACTACCTTGGTACAGAAAAGATCTATTCCCTGGATGTACTGCAAGCTGAGGAGGCCATAGGTCGGTTACTTGAGAAATCGCCAGACATGGCCACCCTAGGCAAACTTGGCAAGGAGCACGCTCTCGTTGTCTGACCTCGCTACATAGAGGTGAAGGAGATCAGCAAGGGCAGACAGCTCACTAAGACCTATCTAAAAGACATTGCATATTGTGCAGCTGATGCAAGCAGGCCCAATCTTTTCCTCTATATCTTTAAGCAGCGAGGCCAGCAACTGAAGTGCAGAGTGTTCTGGTGTAACAGACCTGACCGGGCAAAAGATATGACCGCATGCTTAGCTAGATCTTTTCAGAAGGCTCTGAACAAATTGCAAGAGGAGACCAGTCACGCTAAAGGAGAAGATAGTGAGAAGGATGGAAAGCCAATTGCAGCAATGGGACATAGCAAAAACTCCACACTAACAGCAGACTTGAGAAAACTTTGATGCCTATGCAGTAGAAAGGGGTAAAAAAATAAATAAATCAGTGCTACCTGACTAGAGAAAACAGAGAAAAGGGGCTGTTGTCTTCCCTTTCGTCAAATAGGTAGGAAAACCTCAATACCCATAATGCACTGGCCATGCTGCTATCCAAGGCCACTCCCAGTCTGCTATGAATACGCTTGGCCAGAGTCGAATACCGCCTTGCTTTAGTAGGAAATATTCTTAGCAAACTTTTAGTTATAATGGTGTCGCCTGTATTTTTCCTGGGTGTAATATTTCAAAGAGTATACGTTTTACCATGAGTGAGTTAGGTATGTTCCATTTGTCTTTTAAAAAGTGGAAATTTCTAGTTCCCAGTAGGAACTTTTAACTGGAGTACCACCCATTCAAGTCGGAGTTGCGACTGGGAATCAAAGGTTTTCATCTTTGTTTTCCGTCCTGTTTACTGAAAGTATAATCTTCTGTAGTTTTTTTTTTCACGAAAGCCCCGAAGCTGTCAAAACGTTTACTGACAAATAAACAGGAATTTCTCAGACCAGGTAACACAGTGGAAGAGTAAAGATGCTACCGATACTGTAACAATACAAAGCGGGTTGAAAATTGGTGGAGTCACATTTGAATCTCAATGGAATTACTGATGAAAAGGCTCATTAACAATGTTTTTTTTTTTTGTAATCAGTGATAACTATAAAGATGAGTTGAAAAAAAAAGTGCTTCATTATAATTATAATAATAATTAAGCAGTTTTAATTTAAACATTCTGTTGATGAAAATATGGCGAGAAAATATTAACAATATTCATTTTCACAACAAAGGCATTTTCACATTTACACACATTTATATTAATATGTAAAATGTTTAAATATTTGTTTTAAATTTGCACTGTCAACTAAAATGTTTTTTTTTTCTTACTACAATTAAGTGCCATTTTAGTCAGTAATATTGATGAAAATGACTAGATATGACAAAATATTGACTAAATTTAAAGGATATTTTTGTCAAAATATGAAAACTGACTAAAACTGTACAAATGAATTCAGTTTGTCCCCAGCGAAGGTTTCATCTCTAGACCTCTGAACACTAGCAAGATGCTTGTCACATTTGCTGCTTATGTGACAATTTATTGACATATTTTTAAATCTTCCCTTAAAACTTACTTTTTTTCTTTAGCTTTTAAATCAGTATGAATATACGGTGTGAATGTATGGTTTTGCTTTGTACTTTCTTTTTTCTCTTCGCTTTATGTTCAGCACTTTGGTCAGCCATGCTTGCTCTTTTTAAATGTGCTATATAAATAAAACAACTTTGAACCTTGAACATGCTTTTACATTAATTTGTGTAATTTTTGTTGTCTTTGATTGTAGGGCAGTGGCGGAGAAAGCCCTTTGAGGAGTTGATGAGGAGAACCAGTATCAGTGACTGACAAGTTCTTAAATGCAGTCAGTTTCTTGTACCTAGAATCTGTTGCATCAGGAAAGTGGCAAACATTGAAACATGAGCTTTCAAATAAAGCCAACTTTACTCTTGTTGCCCAATAGACCATGCAGTTTCTAATTAAAATATATTTGCTGAAAATTTAAAGGATAACATTTTTTTAGAAAGAATTATTCATCTTTATGCTTGTAATTGACTACTTTTCCTAAAATTAAACCAGTTTCACTGGGGTCTGTATAAGCATTGTACTTATAAGAGCCACCTTGAATAATAATTAGGGGCCAAGCACCGAAGGTGAGCTACAGGAAAGCTCTAACCACTGAGCTTTCCTGTAGCTCAGTGGTTAGAGCATGGCACTAGCAATGCCAAGGTCATGGGTTCGATCCCAGGGATTGCACATACTCTGATACAAATGTATAGTATAATGCAATGTAAGTCGCTTTGGATAAAAGCGTCTGCCAAATGCGTAAATGTAAATGTACCTATTGTATCCGTTGGCATTCTTCTTATTATTGTTCCGTTTCTTCCGCTCTGGAAGTCTGTGGCAGCTCATAGAACCGCTTGCGGGAAAGTTGTGAAATTTGGCAGACTGACAGAAGACAGTCTGAAATGTGTCCATAGCAAATTTGGAGTCTCTAACTCAATCCCTCTAGCGCCACCACCTGTCCAAAATTTCACTTACATTTGTGCTAATAACTTTTGAACTGTAATGGCTAGAAACAAAATTCTTTTCTCCTCTGATTCCTTGGCTCATGCCGATTCGGTTGCACCCTATAAATTAATTTTGCATCATGATAATTTGTCCGCCATGTTGAATTTTGAAAAAAAAAAAACTTTTTCGAACTTGTCCTAGACGCTTTGTTCGATTTTCATGAAAATCAAATCAGATCATCTTCAGACCATGCTGGCAAAAAGTTATTAAAAGCTTTTTGATCAACCCAACCGTTCTTGAATAACAAGCAAATTAATTTAATGTAGAGCACCCCAAATTGGACTCCAGGCTATATCTCCACAACGTTTTATCATATTCAGACCAAACTTGATACATGTCATCCCAAGCATGACCAAAAGCTACATGCTGCGTTTCGGCATCACGCCACCTACTGGTCAGGAGATAAGAAAAATGGCTCTTTTTGCTTATAACTTCTGAAGGGTTTGTCCAAAAATTGGTCTCGTCAGATTCGGGGCATCATGCTGAGTTGAATGATATCCAATTTTCCCCATATCAGCCATTCTGGGCGTCAGCCATTTTATGAACACATAAGCATATCGTCACAAAACTCGGTATGGGTCATCAGTATGATGCCCTGAAGGAGCCTGAGAAGTTTCAAGCCAGCGCCATCTAGTGGTAATATCAAATATTCAAATGCTTATAACTTTGGGTGTGGTCGACTTATTTTCACAGGAATCATCTACTTCGACTCCTGAATCCTTTCCGAGTCCAAGGATACCAAACATGCTAGGTTTGACTTATGGTTTGTGCGAAGTGGTGATTTAGCACTTAAAAAACTTTTGCGAACATCTTTGAAACCGTTACTCTGATCTAGACGAAACCACCGTAGGAAACACGGAACCTTAGCTAGATGCAAATGCCCAAATGTCAAAATTTTGATAGGAAGTGGAAAAATAATCAAAACAATACATCCATGGGTCATTTTTTATGTTCTCATACTTATAAATGTTTATAACTCCGAAACAAAATGAGATATTTTCACCAAATTTGACACACATATATGGGCTCACTCTGAGGACACATAAAAAAATTGGTTGGATTGTGCCTCTTGGTGGCGCTATAATTGAACAAGACACAAAATTGCCATTAACTGCAATACAGTATTATGATATAAAATGCTAAGTTATATGAATGCATTGGTGTACCATTACGAAACTCAGTATGTGTCATCGCCACCATGCTCTGAAGGTTCTCAAATGGTTTAGAGACAGCGCTTTGTGGTCAAACGTTGTAATAAAATTTTTAATAAATGATAATAGCTTTATGTAAATGTGGCCTATTGTAATGAGACTGGTCTTAATACATTCCTTGGGTCATGCTGAGAACACTGATGCCAATTTTGCCATAGTCAGCCAAACTTCCTGTCTGTCATTTTGATTTTCTTTAAAAACATACTTTTTCGAAATAGTATTAGACCATTGGTCCAATTTTCACCAAAATCGAATCGTATTATCTTCAGACCATGTCGGTAAAAAGTTATCGATTTCATGTTGGTAGACGACATATGTACGATATGTTCGTATACCACAGCAACGAAGTAGAGGCTTGATGCCAAAATGACTCTTGATGCAGTATCTCTGCAATGCTTTGACATATTTACACCAAACTTTGCCATTGTCATTGTCACCTCACTCTGACTATACCGCATTAATTTGGTCACAGCACCAAGTGATAAACCAGTAAATCTTTATTGTTTACTGTATTTGTGATTTTTCAGCTCTTTTGCCTAAAATGATGTTAATAGGTCTTTAATTGCTCACTGTTGCAGTTGGTCTGATGCTCAAAGCTATGTTGGCTGACTTGTTGTGCCTTCTTTGTGCTTGGCCCCATAATTGCTGCTTGCAGCTATATTGTTAAATTGGAAATTGTAGATTCAAAATGATTGTCCAAAACAATCCTAAGTTTTTAGTCCTTACCTTATGAACTTTCTTAAGTTTCCCCTGCTGATTAATCATTACATTTGACAGACATTAAAATCAGGACATTGATTTGTTTGTCTTTAGGAAAATAACTTTTGTTAAAACCTTTTGAAATTGTGAAATTATTAACAATAATTGTGTAAGAGTTAACCTAGTGAAAGGACACACTCTACATCAGCACTAGTTAAATCCAGTGGTTGGAGTTTGCTTCTTTTTTGTTTTGTTACAAATTCTACTAATACCTATGTACCATATATACTATATACCATTTCCAAATGTCCACTAATATCTTTATTATTTATTGCAAATAAATTCATACCACTATTCTGTCATTTTGTCGAAATACTATTGGGTAAATTGGCAGTGGGCAGAATAACACTGGCCAAAACAGAAACAGACATTCCTACATGGAACGCACATTTCATTTTCAAAGTAGAATAACTGACTGCGGCATTGTTTTTGTATTTGAACTTTTTCCTAAATTTCTGAAAACATATTATGGTACTTTAATGTTACCTTTAGTACAGTCAAAAAATGACATACAGCATCTTTGAAGATGGTTAAAACAAAGATGATTTCCATCAACATCCATTAGTTGTTGCCAAAATAGGTTTATCAATTAGCTTCTAAGGGTTTAATGAAGGGTAGTTGTTGGAACTGTTTGCACTGCAGGTAATCCATATGACTCTCAGTGACATATATTACTGACAGTTGTTATTCTATTGGACATTCAAGGTAAAATGCTTAGCACTAACCTGTTACTAACTGATCTTTACTTTATTTTATTTGTCATTTATTTAACCAGGAAACTGAGATTAAGAATCTCTTTTAGACTCCTGGCCAAGACAAGCAGCCACAGATGTTCACACAATGTTGCTTAACAGTCTATGTGTCAATAATGTGTATCTTCATTATTGACACATAGACACAAGCATTTTTACTTGTTCTTTTAGAAAGAAACTTTTCGATGTGCCCCACCTGGTGATTGGAATACTTTACAAAATGATTTGAAGATGCAAATCTAGTGTCAAATCTCTTATTTGTGAGTTGGTATGAGTTTAATTTGTTATAAACCTGAGTTCACCATGATAAAAGAATATCTGGAATATAAAAGATAGGTGAGTGCTGTATAGCCTACATTTATTTATTTATACAACAGTTACTTCTCGTCCTCAAATCTGAGTTGTTAAACATGAGATAATTTGTTTTGGGTATATCTAACAGACAATATTTGGTCTCAATTTGTTCCAGAGCAAATAGTTTTGGCTAAGGGCAAACTATAACTATATTTTTATATAACTTTAATGCTGTATCAGAGCGCTGCCTATGTACTTTTGACGAAATTGCTTAGCAGCTTTTATGATGGCTATTGTTGTTTATTAAATATTATTCAATAAATAATATTTTATATAAATAATAATAATTGTGCCTGCTGCTCTATAGAAACCACAATTCATTTTATGAGTAGGTATGTACATTTGCTTAATGTTAGGGCCCAGATCACCCTGTTGAGGTTTATTCTGAGATTAACCAGCTGACTTTTTACAAGTATTTACCACAGAAAGGACATGAAATATCGATTTAAATTGATTTATTATTATTATTAAGTCAAGTCCTCTTCATTTATATAGCGCTTTTCACAATACATATTGTTTCAAAGCAGCTTCACAGTGACAATAGGAAAATTATTATCGAGCTAAAGTTGGATTTTGATTGAATCACTTCCGTTGTAAAAATTGTTAATTATTACTTAAGGGCCACTTAAATGACACCTTTCCTACTGAAAACCGAATACCTTTAATGCGTTCTTGGTGTTCATTTACGTGTTTAGTCTATAGGTTTGAGTGTTTGAGTGTGTATGTGCGCAGAAGCTTGGTCTTTTTAAAAAAAGTAATATTTGCCAAATTACCTGTCTGGTCCCCATAATACAGAAAAATTTGTTGTGTCCGCGGATCTATGCGAACTGGAATAATTTTGATAATGTTTTATCTATGCAAAAGAAAGGGAAGGAGGCCTTTGCAGGGGATAGTTTAATTGACACTTCAGGGCTGCATTATCGTCATGTCTAGATGCATTAAGTGAAAAAAGATGAAACCAGCACAGTTAGGAAGAAAAAAATAGGGTGCCAGGGACAATGTCAATTATACAGTTTAGTGTCAGTATACAAAAATATTTGTGCAAAATGCCACAATTGACCAATCAAAATAAAGTATTCCAGAGAACAGTGTAATAATTAACAATACATAAAATAAAAAATGATAATAGGTAATATAATCTTTTGTATCAATTTATTAATCTTTTTTGTTTTTATTCAGCATTCCACAGTATTCTCAAATGCAAAATCTGGCACATGCCATTATAAAGACAGTGTACCAGTCCAGTTAATAAACTTGCATCTTCTCTCGTCAAAAAGTTCTGGTGCCCAACAATACAAATGCATTTATACACATGAATTATAGAGAGTTACATAACAGAATAAGGTTTTCAATAGTGCAAAAGCTCATAACTGACCTTTTGCACTATGTTTTGCACAAGTGGCACAACATCAAATAAAGGCAAAAAAAAAAAAAAATCCACAAGAGTGTTTTTATTATTAGTAATATTACTGTTGACTGCTGGCCCTGTCCATCATACGTCATCCACATTTCCACTCCTTCCACACAAACACAGGCAGAATAACATACAGCAACCTCCTAAGAAGACAATGCCCAGCAATATATAGACCAATGTGGTGGTCCAGAAAGCAAACAGGTACAGTGTCTTATTGCAATAATCGGTGCCAATGTAATTAGGCTGGTAAATAGAGTAGATCCATACATTACCTGTAGGGGAGACAAGGGTGAAGAGGTCATTATGAAGCACTTCACAGGGTAAATAATTTATTGAAAAACTGGATCTGCATATAGTACTTTTGACACATCTGTTAAGACCATCATGTGATGTATAAAAATATACATGGTCTTTGACCTGTGGATCCTTAGTCTGCGCTTTTCTACACATTCCAAGTTGAAATACCCTTGTGGCCAAGAAAGCAGCTTTATTATACATAAGGAGGGTTCCTCCAGTGGTGGTCGGCTTGTTGAGATTGCATGACCAGCAGAATATTACTCTACCCAACACTACTAATTCCAGAACAAATTAATTATCGGTGGCTATGAATAGGATATGCCTGTGAATAGGATATTTCTAAAATGCCAATGCTCAAAGTTGGGATGAAGTTGATTCTTAAATATTTAGTTTATTTATTTTTAGTTTGTTTATTTAGTGCCACAAACAAATTCTTGTATATCCTTAAAAGATTCAATGTGATTAACAGTCTCTAAACAAGCAAATAGGAGACAAAAATGACAGGCAAATGTTAAACAAATCTCAGTTATCTGGAGTGAAAGTGATTAATGTCATATTTTTAACGTTTGCCTCTAAATATAGATTCCATATTGCATTCAGTAGGGTGATTTCAGGTTGATTGGGACACTTTGTCCAAGTCACCTCAAAGGCAAAAAGTCATCCTGAATTCACCCTACATACTGTGGCGACCAGGGCGGGCGAGAGCCGTGAGGGAACGGCGTGAGGCCGGTGACGCGAGTGTTAATGATCGTCACCTGCGAGGCGCACCGGCCTTGAGTCCTCACGGAGGAGCTCCGGGAGCATAAAAGGAGGAGCGACGACAGTGAAGGACGAGAGAGGACCAGGCCTGGACTTTATTTTATGTTTTATTATGTTTGTGTGGCCGGCAGACGTCCGTGAGGGTCTGCCGGCATTACTTTTGTTTGTTCTGTGTTTATTTTATATTAAAGTTTTGTTAAATGTTCGCCGGTTCCCGCCTCCTTCTTCCCACATATACGAACTGTGTTACACATACATTTTCTCTCTAATTATTATTATTATTATTATTTATTTTATTACAGTACCTGTCAAAAGTTTGGAAACATTACACATTGTTAATGTTTTTGAAAGAAGTCTCTTAGGCTCACCAAGGCTGCATTTATTTAATCAAAAATACAGTAAAAACAGTAATAATGCAAAATATTATTACAAATTAAAAGAACTGTTTGTTTGTTTGTTTTTTAAATATATTTTAAAATGTAATCTGTTCCTGTGATGGTAAAGCTGAATTTTCAGCAGTCATTACTCCAGTCTTCAGTGTCACATGATCCTTTAGAAATCATTCTAAAATGCTGATTAGGTGCTCAGATAACATTTCTTATTTTATTATCAATGTTGAAAACAGTTTTTGCTGCTTAAAGTTTTTATGGAAATTATGATAATTTTTTTCAGGATGAAAATTGATAATTAGAAAGTTCAATGAACAGCATTTATTTGCATTTATTAAATGTATTAAACAAATCTTTTGTAACATTAAAAATGTCTTTACTGTCACCTTTGATCAATTTAATGAATCCTTGATTAATAAAAGTTTTGGTAACACTTTACAATAAGGTTCATTAGTTAAACATTAGTTAATGTTAGTTACATTAACTAATGTTTAACTAACATTAACTAACATTAGTTAAAGCTTTCCTGTAGCTCAGTGGTTAGAGCATGGCACTAGCAATGCCAAGGTCATGGGTTCGATCCCAGGGATTGCACATACTCAGATACAAATGTATAGTATAATGCAATGTAAGTCGC
>RJVU01059775.1:119628-160728 GCA_003731715.1 Anabarilius grahami | reverse complement strand
GGGGTACGGTGCCTTGCTCAAGGGTCTCACCTCAGTCGTGGTATTGAGGGTGGGGAGAGCGCTGGACATTCACTCCCCTCACCGACAATCCCTGCCGGACCTGAGACTCGAACCCATGACCTTTGGGTTACAAGTCCGACTCTCTATCCATTAGGCCACGACTGCCCACAAGTTCACATTGTTATAGGTGTCTTATTCTATTAAATATCTAAACGTTAGTGTGAAGATGAAAAATGAAAAAGGTTTTTAAATATCAATCTGCATATGTGGGGGACATCAGTTATGCTCATCTTTGCTCGCTCCTTTTAAGTTATCTTGAATAAAACAGCTAATTTTTTCATGAAGCACATACAAAAGTACCGGAAGCGATCTGATATGTTTTACAGAATATGGAAGTTATGGCTCGTTTCCACTGAGCGGTACGGTTCGGTTCGGTACGCAATTTTTGCCGTTTCCATTGTCAAAAGTTGTGAATGGTACCCTAATTCCGAACCGTACCATACCACTTTTTGGGACCCTTTCATTGGGGTACCAAGCACAATAGTACCGTACCAAAAGGGTGGAGCTACACTCTGCAGAACGTTGATTGGTTGACAGAGAATCGTCACTTGCGCGTGCTACAAGGGGAATGACAACACGAGACGCCACACAAATGCGGTCTAAGCAATGCGTACATTGATTATCTTCACTTCATGTAGGCTATATAACAAAACAAAATATAAACACAACCCTTCCTCTTTTCGTTTTCATTTAAAAAAATATGAAACCTATTAATGTGTGGTTCAGGCCATATGTACTTGGATTATCTTCACTGTATGTAGCCTATAATAAAACGAAATAAGATAAGACAACCCTCTCTTTTTGTTAAAAGTCAGTTTTAATTATCAATAATATACTTATACTTTTATAATGGTTAAAGTATGAGAAGGTATACAATAAGAAATAAATACAAGCAAACAATTCAGTCAAATGTACAGCGCACTAAGTACAACGGTAAAGTTAAATAAATATATAAAGTTATGAAACTTCACTTTGCCCTCAGCCAAAACGATTTGCCCGGGAACAAATGATAAATTCATGAGACCAAAGATTGCCCGTTATACACAAGATGAACGATATCTCATTTTTAACCACTACAGAGACATCAGAGCCAGCGGCAAATGTCAGAAGGAATAGCCGTGGTACAGTTGCTCTCGGCTGGGTACATTAGCACTGAGTGCATGGTGCACTGAGTGCATGGTGATCGCCTCACAACTCCGACAACGTCAGATCAAATTTTCAAATAGGTGCCATTTTTATAAATAAACCACAGATTTGAGCTTTAAACAACTACATTCTCGCCTGAAAAACTTTTAAAACTACATTTCATGACACAACGTAGTTTTTAAATTACGCTGCATGGACATCTGAACTTTGCGTACTTGGTATTCTGAAACGCCGAATGTTGGTGTGCAGCAAGCAAAGCTTGTCTTCTTGTGACAGACAGCCTCAAGCCGAGAAGCAAGAACAAGATCTGCTGTATGTCCTCCATTGTTGTTTACTGTGCCGTTTTCTTCTTCGCGCGAGAATGGCGTCGATAACTACTTTCCGGCTACACCACGCCTGTCGAGTAAGGGTAACTGTTGGCGGTGGAAACGCAAACCTGATCAAGGTGTACCGTTCCGAACCGTACCGAACCGAACTGTACCGCTTAGTGGAAACGAGGCAAAAAGGCTTCAGTCATCGGACAAAACGGCATCGCGCCTCAGACTGAAAGGCTATGATGTCTTTTAGTCTGAGGCCGTTTTGTCTGATACCTTTTGGACTGAGGCTGTTTCGTCTGATGCCTTTTGATCTGAGGCTGTTTAGTTCGATCAAGCGGCAACCTCCCCCAGTTTCTCTTGAGGCCAATACGGAAGTGACTTAAACTGCAATTCATCGACTGGCCGCTAGGAGCAGGCTCCAAAAGAGAGCAGAATCTCATTGAGTCCCATGTTAAAATGGCCAATTTTACAGCAGAAAAAAACATGTTTACAGGTTGGTACAAATTGTGGTTTTGGTCTATACTGCTAATTTTGTCCTTCATGACATCTCTGAAGGGGGTGAATTTTTTTTATAACTTATCCGTTTAAATTATATTAAGCCTTAAATGTCTGCAAAATTAAGGGCGTGGTAGCTTGAGTGACAGGTGGATCGCGCTGCTGTCTGCGAGCCGTCACTTTACCTCAGCTAATTCCAGCCGCTGAATTTGGCATCTCTACTGTGTTTGTGCTTTTTTCGGGATTATTTTATACAATTATAAAATAATATGGTTTGCTGCGTTAATGGTCGAGACAGATGTGCACGCATGCGGAAGGAAAGAATCGTCGTGGCATTGGCTAAAAGTTTTGTTCGTGAGATTTACTATGACCTGGGCCGCATTAATGCACGGGCTTACCTGGGCTTAAGCCCAGGGCCCCGGGCTGAGGGAGGGCCCCGGTGATGCCGGAAAAAAATATAACCGCATTTTTATAATGTGATGACTGTCCCTTTAACATCGCTTTGCTTTGAATACATGTGCGGTCCTACGCGTGAAATGCATCAAGACGTGCCGCGTCTAGCAGCAAGCAACTCACAGTATCAGTATCTGGACATTGGACAACGCGGACAGACCCAGTGGCGCTGCCTGTGTGCGCACACTCACTTCATTTGCTTTGAAAAACGCGAGACGCGGGCAGTGGAATGGGGGAAACCGCAAGGTCTCGAGACGCTTTTTAAAACTTTTTTTTAACAGATTTTAACTTAGCTTAACTGATTCATGGCTTTAGAACACCATGTCATGCGCGAGATGCTGCAAGACGCGAGCGCAACGGTTCTGCACGTCCTTCTAGCGCATGTTTACATAGAAAAACAAAGAAAAAGTAGCGCATTGGAATGGAAAAGCGCGTTCTGTGTGAACAGCCCCAAAGAAAACAATGTGTTCGAATTTTAAAGACGTGGTGCGACCCTTCACTCACTGAACCCTGCAGTCATCAGCAGTCCAATAAAAATACAAATCATACAAAAATACAGTTTCTGAAAACGTTCAATGAGGTACTGTACTTAAAATATTGAAATGTTGAAATTAACAATTAACAATACTTTTATTAACCTTTCAGATGGAATCTTATTATAAATTGTTACCATTTCATATAAATCCAAACAGTCATGCTTAAAGATGACCATCTTTAAATATCTACACAAAGGCCATAGCATTGACATTAGACACATACGTATGTAAACATTATTAGCTTCCATTTTACATTTTATTTGCTTCCATTTTAGAACACTGATTATTATTTAAATAAGATTTGTATAGTATTACAGTGATGATAAAAGAGAACTGAAATCGAATGCATTTCTGATTTGTTTTATATATATCTGCTGCACGACGATACAGTTTGCTTTCTCATGACACTAGTTTTAATTATGCAACATCTATTTCGACCCGCCTTCAAACACTGAGACTGGAAGACTGAGACTTCAAAAAGCTGAGATTGGAAGAGTTTGGTTTGTGTTTTTGACATGTTGACATGACATCTTTACGGTGTGAAAGCAAATCCATTTTGTGCTGGAATTGATACGGTAAAACTGACGCCTTTGTTACTGTTCGAATCTGCATCTCATTTCAGAGGCTGCGTCCTCCGGAGGTCGCATATGAAGGCTGCATACATCATTAAGGATGTCTTATTTAAGAAAAGTAACCATAATAAAATTGATGGTTATTCCTTGTGAGGTCCAAAATGCTGTTTTTTCTTTCTTACTTTGCAATCCAACGGTTGTTTTTCTTAAATGAGCCGGCCTCAATGACGTATACAGCCTTCAAATGCGACCTCCGGAGGATGCAGCCTTCGAAATGAGTAGCCTGTACAAATAGTTCAGACTATGTGCCAATATGTAGTTCATGCAGTGATATTTATATTTTATAACAGATCTATAGGTTCAGATGTTTTGGTAATGGCATTTATTCATGCAAAATAAAAGGCTGATAACTTTCACTTTGTGATTAAGAAGATTGAGTGAATGTAGGTAATAGTTCTGGTGGATGAAGGGCCCCCTCAAGAGGTAAAGCCCAGGGGCCCCTTGTAGTCTTAATGCGGCCCTGACTATGACTATGGCTGGAGAATATCCCTCTCAAGACAGCACTGCTTGGATATTATAACTAAAACTGCTGCATTTTGGACGCGGGCTCATTTCTTTGTGAGATATATGATCATATATAGTTTTACAACATAAACGCTGCTCAGATTGCATAATTTCTTGAAGAAAGATGATGGAGAACAGATCATTCAGAAGAAATGTGATGCAAAGGATAATATATTAATATTTCATGGATTTAACGCTTTTGTGGACAAAAAGTACAGTTTTTTTTGTTTTTCAATGGACACTCATGGACATTTTGCCCAAGTGCAACGGATTGGATTTATTTCGCGATCACTATTTCATTATAAAGGTATGAAGTCCCGTTTGATTTTTCGTGTTTGTCATGTGCAAACCTGACACAAATGTGGGGGGTGGGGGCTTTAGGGGTGGGCTAAGGGAGCCCCGAATGTTTTTTCCAAAAGACCCGAATCTTTCAGATTTGAGGTTTCTAAACAGTGCTGTCAAAATATGATTTTTCTAAACATATCGCTCTATTAAAATATGTTAAACAGTTCAATACCGCTTTTCTACAGTACTATCCATACATACAGCGTTACCGGTAGCGCTTTCTCTCTCTTCTCTCCGACAGCGAGTTCACGCACACCGCAGTTGAACACAGACACGCCTCCTGTCACTCACTCGGGCAGCGGCAGGCCTCGAGAGTCGAGACTCCCTTTCGGTCCGGTTGGAGGGTTGTTGTTATGATAAAACAGCTGATATGACAACTTTAGGACATTTGTCAGCTAAACATTCATTCATTGTTTCCCATTAATGACCCTATGCCGCCATTGTTTCATAATGAACCGAAAATTTAAAACATACTAAATGTATAGCTTAAATGGTCTCAACGTTGTATTATTTTGCCAACGAACTAAAATCGAAACTTTGATATGGCTTTGTGCCTTTATAAAACAACAAAAGACAGCCTGTTTGTGGTGCCTGTTTTAAAGAGAAGTGCGCACATTTGCTCAAGCGATCAGATGATCCAAAAAAAAAAAAAAAAACGGTTTATCTCTTGCAAGTGAAGAAATTAGGCCTACAAAAGTATTGTAATTTCCCTATACTGTATTGTAAAGTAACTACTTATAAGATGTTCATTTATTTTACAGTGCATTTGTTGCAATATATGGATATTACTGTCATATGAATAATTAAGGCCTAAATCATATTGTAATATTATTGTTATATGCCTAATAATTGTTTGGCATCCTAAAACACCAGTGTCAGTGTAATGTAGACTGAGACTCTATCACAACTAAAAAGATGTTTGAGCCCTCTTTAATGTCCATACAAGTCAATGCTGTTTCTTTGTTCAATTTGCACACTGTACATGGGTTCTTAGTTTTGAGCTCTCACAGTGCACCAGATTGATGGATTAAACCATAAAATGTAAAAAAAATGTTACGTGTACATGTTGATGTTTATTCACTCTAGAAAATGCTGGGTTAAAAACAAATATGACAGTAAAGACAATAAATAATGTTACAAAAGATTTTTACTTTGCTTTTGAAATCTCTAACTTTCTATTATAATAATGTACATCAGGTTTGGGTGTAAAATCTTTGCTTGTGTAAAGCAATTAAAGTGAATAAAGCAATTATTCTAACATTGTTTCCCCTTTTTCCCCTCAACAGGCTATTTTTTTTACATTGAGGTAAGCATACATTTTTTTGTATAATTGTATGGGTCCATTACATTTAATGCAATTAAATTACAACATTAATGTCTTATCTTTAAGAATGGAGAACAAAAGACGAGTTGCCAGGAGAGAATATATGAGACGCTGGAGGGCAGCCAAAAATATTCTTTCAAATCATCACCAAAATTTGGCTAAAAACAATATTTGCACTAGTCCTACGTTTCAAGACACATTACAACAATGTTCATCCTATGCAAGTTCAAGTTCAGAGAGTAGCACAGCTAGAGAGAGTGAAAATATATCCTTAAATCAAGAGGACACTCTCAGCATAGATGAAAGCACTGAGTTCTGTCTGGATTATGACACAAATTTGTCAGTCTCTGAAGAGGATGAGGAAACAAATTCTTTGAGGGAGGACCTCATTAAATGGGCCAACAAACACCAAATCCGACAATGTGCTTTAGATGACCTCTTAAAAGTCTTGCGTTCACAGGGACATTACACATTGCCCGCTACAGCACGCACACTTCTGAAGACTGCACGAGCAGTAGATATTCAGAATAAATCTGGAATGCAGTACATTCATCTATCATTGTCTGAAGAAATTGAAAAAGCACTGAAAAGATATCCTTCTGAGGTGACTTCTAGAATTGATTCTCTGGAGATTTCTTTCAATATTGATGGACTTCCACTATTCAAAAGTTCGTCATTGTCACTGTGGCCAGTGTTGTGTTCCATTCATCTTGAACCAGTGATTGTATTTCCTGTAACACTGACATTAGGATCTCAAAGGCCTTTGGATCTTACATTTCTTGAGGATGCTGTTACAGATATTAAACAGCTACTAGAAAGTGGCCTTACATTTGATGGAAGGATAATTCAAGTCCAGCTAAGGTGTATTGTATGTGATGCACCAGCCAAAGCAATGGTGAAAAGAACCAAGCAATTTTCTGCATATTATGGTTGTGACAGGTGTGAACAAAAAGGATTCTGGGAAAAAAGAATGACATATCAAGAAGTTGACGGGTTTGAATTAAGAACAGATAATTCATTTAGAGCTCAAAATCAACCAGAACACCATAATGGAAGTACACCTTTGACCGAGTTACCCATTGATATGATTGGCCAATTTCCCATTGACTATATGCATCAGGCATGTCTTGGTGTAATGAAGAAATTGCTGACAATTTGGACAAGAGGGGAAAAGGGACGTAGTAGACAAACCATGATGTCCATTGGTCAGGTAGACATAGTAAGCTCAAGGCTTCTTGATCTTCAGCGATGCATTCCTTCATGTTTTGCTAGAAAACCACGAAGTCTGAGACACCTGGAAAGGTGGAAGGCTACAGAGCTCAGACAATTCCTGGTATATACTGGAAAGCTGGTTTTACCAGGAGTTCTTCGGCAAGACTTGTATGAGCACTTCCTAACTTTAAGTGTTGCAATAAGCATCTTACTCTGCCCCTCCTTGGTCAGTCAACATGCGTCATATGCACACAAGTTGCTACAGTATTTTGTGGCTAAGGGCAGGGAGCTCTACGGACCATCATTCATGGTGTACAATGTACATTCAATGCTTCATCTTGCTTCTGATGCAACGACTTATGGCTGTCTGGATGAATGCAGTGCCTTTCCATTTGAGAATTACATGCAGCAATTGAAGAGAATGGTGCGCTCTGGAAAGAGCCCTCTTGTACAGATTGTGAAGAGGATCAAAGAAATCCAAGATTGCACAGCTTCACAAAGTATTCAAAAAGGCAATGTAATTTCTTCAAAGCAGCCAGACAACTGCATTATTTTGGAAGATGGCAAATGTTGCGAGGTCATCGATAAAACAGAATGAATACCTATGTCGAGTTTTTCTGCAACCATCTCCCCTCTTTATGGAGCCCTGTGAATCATCAGTAATTGGAGCATATGTGTGCCAAAAAAACACTGTTCTATAAATGATCCCAAAAGAAAGAGTCAGTCAAAGTAAAAGAGCAATCAAGATTGATCAGAAGCAAAGAGTTGTCTATTTGACTATCCTTCACAATCATGAAAATTAATCAACAAATTGCCTCTGTAAAATATTTTTGGATACTGGAAATTATGTGTACAAATGATGTGTAAGTATCTTTAAAAATCAAAAAACAAACAAACAAAAAAAACTGTATTAATATACCACTGATTCTCATGTAACTTGTCTTTCAGAATGTTTTCGGTTGTGGAATTCACATCAGATCACAGTGTGGCTATAATTCCTGACGCATGGAAAGAAGAATTAGACAAGGTAAGGGATATAGACTTACAGTACTGTATTGTTAAATTTCTAATATACTATCTTAACATAGTGTAACTATCATAATATGGTTGGTTTCTAATAATATAGAAGGCTATATGTTTAATATGTAGCTGTGTTTGACACATTTTGTATCGGGGTCCCTGTCCATGTCTCTCCACATTCCTGGAGGCCCCCCATCACTGCATGTTTTCCATGTCTCCTTAATCAAAGACACCTGATTCAGATCATCATCTCATTAGTAGAGAGATGCAAAAAGTGCAGTGTTGGGTCGCCTCCAGGAACGTGGTTGGGAACCACTGATCTAAGGGGTCCTTGACCTGAAAAACTTTAAAGGCCCCTGATCTGACATCATAATGTTCTGTATATGTACAGTATATTCATGTAGCAGATTGTATTTTCTTTCTTTATTTTTCTCTTTCTTTCCCTTTCTTTCTTTCTTTCTTTCTTTCTTTCTTTCTTTCTTTCTTTCTTTCTTTCTTTCTTTCTTTCTTTCTTTCTTTCTTTCTCTCTCTTCCCCAGGACATCTATTGTTACTGGGCACTCAACAATGTACAAAGTTTTGTGAAAAAAATGACCTTACCAGATAAACAAAAGTGGAACAGGCTACAGATCTGTAGAGTGTTTAAATCATCAGGTATGTCATTAAATTGTACCCTTTTGAGATATTGGGTTTAAATGGTGATGAAGGGTTTATAGGTATTTAAATAAATCCACTGCATGGATTTTAATTAGGCAAATACTTAAAGGAACACTCCACTTTTTTTGAAAATAGGCTCATTTTCCAACTTCCCTAGAGTTAAACAGTTGAGTTTTATCGTTTTCGAATCTATTTCAGCTGATCTCCGGGTCTGGCGGTAACACTTTTAGCATAGCTTAGCATAGTTCATTGAATCTGAATTTTTGAGTGAGATGCTATTGGTCTCATCAGATTTAATGAACTATGCTAAGCTATGCTAAAAGTGGTACCGCCAGACCTGGACCTGCTGAATGGATTTGAAAATGGTAAAACTCAACTTTTTACCTCTAGGGGAGTTGGGAAATGAGCCTATTTTCAAAAAAGTGGAGTGTTCCTTTAAGAGTCTATGATTGGATATTATGTTTGCAGCATTTTATATGTTTGGCAACAGTTCTTTTAACCCTAAAAGATTTTAATTTCTTAAACAACCATGTAGGAAGACACATCATTGCCATATTCCAGGATGACAATGCCAAGATTTATCAGGGTTAAACTGTGAAAGAATGGTTCAGAGAGCATGAAGAATCATTTTCACACATGAATTGGCACCTCTGAGTCCAGACCTTAAATTCATTGAAAGTCTTTGGGATGTGCTGGAGGAGACTTTACAGAGTGCTTACCTCTTGCATTGAGATCTTGACCAAAAATTGATGTGCTCCTTGTTGGAAATAAATGTTGTGATGTTATTTCCATCAAGAGAGGCATCAGCCTTTGGTCAAGATCTTGTTTTGACAATCCAAGAGGTGAACACTCCAGCACATCCCAAAGACTTTTAATGAATTTAAGGTCTGAACTCAGAGGTGCCAATTCATGTGTGATAATTAATCTTCATGCTTTTTTAACCATTCTTTCACAATTTGAGCCTAATGAATCTTGACATTGTTGAATATGGCCATGATATATGGTTGTTTAAGAAACGAAAAGCTACACACTCCATCAATTAGGGTTAAAAGAATTGTTGCCAAACATAAAACATGTTAGAAACATAATAATCACGGTAAAAATGACTCAATCATAGACTATTACAATTCAAGCCCTGTTTTTTTGTTTTTTTGGGCCTGGCAGTGTATTTTTTAAAAACATTGTTGCACAGTAATTTTTATGTCAGCTCACGAATGTAATTATTTCTTTAGTTGACTACATGACAGCCCATAAGCTCATGAGAAAAGCTCAAACCTCCTCATGTCCTGAACTCTCTGATTCCTTCATTTCTGAGAAAAGGCCAACCAGACGGAAGAGACCACCACTACATCTTTTAGAGTCAGATAGTGATATCACAGATATTGAAGACAGTATGTATGATTTCACATTTCTTTTTAGTTAATAAAGTAATTAAAATGACTCAGATTTAACTTAAAAAATTTTTTTTTAGGTAATATCAACACCATGCCTCCAGCAAAACGACCAACCCTGCCCTCTCCACCAAGAACAGTGAAACCAAATAGGAACTTATCTAAAAGTATTTTTTTTTTAACTGTAAACCACTAACATTGTTGTCATTTTTCTATGACAGCTGACAATAGTATTATTAACAATATGATTCTGCATATTATTTTCAGCACCTGAGCAAGCACGGACATGGGAATGTCCTGAAAGCTTACCAAGAGCTGGATTTTTTGGTAAGCATAAACAGATAAGCAGAATTACACAATTCACCATACTGTATCAAGAATGGCTCATAATTTACTAATGCTGTTTGTCACTGATCCAGAGATGCCAGGGGGCTACAGTGCAGCTATACATACAGACAGCACACTTTCAATGATGCCACAACAATTAGGTAATGTTTCCTATGTTTCTTTTATCAAGAGTTCTTCTACTTTGGCAAGAGTTTACAATAAAGTTTCATTTGTAAACATTAGTTAATGTGTTAGTTATGTATTAACAAATTATATAGAGCAATACATTTGATACAGTATTTATTAATCTAATGTTAGTAAATAAAAATACAGCTGTTCATTACCTGTTCAGCATTAACTAATGTTGACAAATACTGTTCAAACGTTTTAGAATGGTAATATGTTTTTAAAAGAAGTCTCTTCTGCTTACCAAGTTTGCATTTATTTGACCCAAAAATATAGCAAAACAGTAATATTGTGAAATATTTTTACAGTTAAAAACAACTGCTTTCTATTTGAATATATTTAAAATGTAATTTATTCCTGTGATCAAAGTTGAATTTTCAGCATCATTACTCCAGTCTTCAGTGTCACATGATCCTTCAGAAATCATTCTAATATGCAATTTTTATCAGGATTTTTTTTCTGAACAGAAAGTAAAAAAACAAAAAACAAAACAGCATTTATCTGAAACTGACAGCTTTTGTAACATTATAAATGTTGGTATTGTCATTTTTTTATCAATTTAATGCATCCTTACTGAATAAAAGTATTTATTTAATGTTTTTTTTCTTACTGACCTCAAACTTTAAAAACTAATAATAATAAATGTTTCTTGACCGGCAAATCATCATATTAGAGACTGGAGAAATGATGCTGAAAATTCAGTTTGATCACAGGAATAAATTATAATTTTTCATATATTCACATAGAAAACAGCAATTTTAAATTATAAAAATATGTCACAATGTATATATAAACAATGTATATTCTTTTAGATTTCTGCAGTACACCAAACTGGAATGGCCAGAGTGGAGAACATACAATTATGGCTCATCAATTCGAAGGTAAGACAAATAAAGCCTTTTCTGGAAAATTATCAGCATTTTACCATTTTGAGGTCATATGCAGGAATGTATGAGAAATACTGGTAAATTAGTTGTGTTAGTTTCTTGGAAATGAGATATTTTAACATTACTTGTAAATTATTGTTTTGCTGCTTGTGTAAACAAAACAATAAAATTAACAAGTGACTATGTACAAAATAAGCACTCTCTAATTAAAATCATAAAGTTCTGATAGACATGATGTTTGTACTGCAGACAAAACACACTGGTATAATTGGTGCTCAAGTGTCAATAGTATCTTAGTGGTAAAAAGAAGTAATTACTCATGTAAACAGCAAAAGCAGTACAATTCATGAAAAAGGCATTCGGGAATTTTAGCAATTTAAAGCACATTTACTTGCAGTTTACAGCAAGTTATTGGGCAAAAGGGAATCACCACATTATTTTTTAACAATAATATAATTATATAATTTCTTTCTATTTTTTTTGTAGCACAAAGAATGCAAGAGTGGAGTCATCAGCAAAATTCAAATGCCGATCAGCACCAATATAGTATGTTACATCTTTTTAAAATGCAGAAGCATGCCACTTTGCAACTTGATTATTATGGACAGATAGTTCACCCAAAAATTAACATTCTGTCATAATTTACATAACCTCAAGTTATTCCACACCTGTATGAATTTCTTTCTTGTGTTGAGCACAAAAACAGATATTTTGAAGAATGTTGGTAACAGTTTTGGGTCCCCATTGGAAAAAAATGACTATGGAAGTCAATGAGGACCCAGAACTGTTATCTTTAATGAACTCTCTCTCTCTCTCTCTCTTTCTCTGTGTGTGTGTAGAATCAGTAGCAAGGGCTGCCAGTGGCAATGGACATCGCCCTGATAATGGAAGACAAAATCAGTCATGTAAGTAATGTTTAAATGGATAATCTACCTCTTCTCATCATTTATTCCTCCTGTTCCAAATGCATTTCTTTCTTAGTACACAAACAGATGTTTAGAAATTTTCCGAAATTCTTTAGTAAAAAAGTTTAAAAGGTTTAAAATATAAGTATTTTTTCTCTCTCACATCTATCGTTTTGCTATAGAAGATACTGATTCATCAGCTGGGTCATGCAGATTACCATTAGGGCAACATTTTGTGTGGTTTTCGAAGTGTCAGCTTTGCGGCCCCCATTTATTTGCATTATATGGACTCACATAGATAGAATACTTTTCTAAAAGTCTTTGTTTGGGCTTATCTGAAAAAAGGCATTTGCATCTGGGACAGCATGAGGGTGTGTAAATGAGAGAATTTTCATTTTTGGGCAGAGCATCCCTTTAAGTAAATATTTTTTGTCTGTGTTTTTTATATATACAGCTCTGGAAAAAATTAAGAGACCACTCCAAGTTCAGAAATCAATGTTGAGTGGTCTCTTGATTTTTTTCCAGAGCTGTATATATACAGTGGGTACGGAAAGTATTCAGACCCTCTTAAATTTTTCACTATTTGTTATATTGCAGCCACTTGCTAAAATCATTTAAGTTCATTTTTTTCCTCATTAATGTACACACAGCATCCCATATTGACAGAAAAACACAGAATTGTTGACATTTTTGCAGATTTAGAATTTTTTTTTGTAACCTTGGCCAGATCTGTGCCTTGCCACAATTCTGTCTCTGAGCTCTTCAGGCAGTTCCTTTGACCTCATGATTCTCATTTGCTCTGACATGCACTGTGAGCTGCAAGGTCTTATATAGACAGGTGTGTGGCTTTCCTAATCAAGTCCAATCAGTATAATCAAACACAGCTGGACTCAAATGAAGGAGTAGAACCTTCTCAAGGATGATCAGAAGAAATGGACAGCACCTGAGTTAAATATATGAGTGTCACAGCAAAGGGTCTGAATACTTAAGACCATGTGATATTTAAGTTTTTGTTTTTTNGTTTTCGAAGTGTCAGCTTTGCGGCCCCCATTTATTTGCATTATATGGACTCACATAGATAGAATACTTTTCTAAAAGTCTTTGTTTGGGCTTATCTGAAAAAAGGCATTTGCATCTGGGACAGCATGAGGGTGTGTAAATGAGAGAATTTTCATTTTTGGGCAGAGCATCCCTTTAAGTAAATATTTTTGTCTGTGTTTTTTTTTATATACAGCTCTGGAAAAAATTAAGAGACCACTCCAAGTTCAGAAATCAATGTTGAGTGGTCTCTTGATTTTTTTCCAGAGCTGTATATATACAGTGGGTACGGAAAGTATTCAGACCCCCTTAAATTTTTCACTCTTTGTTATATTGCAGCCACTTGCTAAAATCATTTAAGTTCATTTTTTTCCTCATTAATGTACACACAGCATCCCATATTGACAGAAAAACACAGAATTGTTGACATTTTTGCAGATTTAGAAATTTTTTTTGTAACATTGGCCAGATCTGTGCCTTGCCACAATTCTGTCTCTGAGCTCTTCAGGCAGTTCCTTTGACCTCATGATTCTCATTTGCTCTGACATGCACTGTGAGCTGCAAGGTCTTATATAGACAGGTGTGTGGCTTTCCTAATCAAGTCCAATCAGTATAATCAAACACAGCTGGACTCAAATGAAGGAGTAGAACCATCTCAAGGATGATCAGAAGAAATGGACAGCACCTGAGTTAAATATATGAGTGTCACAGCAAAGGGTCTGAATACTTAAGACCATGTGATATTTCAGTTTTTGTTTTTTTAATAAATCAGCAAAAATGTCAACAATTCTGTGTTTTTCTGTCAATATGGGGTGCTGTGTGTAGATTGAGGTAAAAAAAATGAACTTAAATGATTTTAGCAAATGGCTGCAATATAACAAAGAGTGAAAAATTTAAGGGGGTCTGAATACTTTCCGTACCCACTGTATATATATAAAATATTATTTATATATATATATATATATATATAAAAATTGCTTTCCTTTCAGATGACTTCAGTGCACAAGGGCAAAATTTGACTTCAAATAACAGTAAGTAATATTGTTTCATATTTTAAATAATCCTTATCAGCAGATGTTCTTACAAACTGATATTATATTACAGATTTCCAGTTAAACGTTCTAATGAAACTAGATAAAATAATCGCAACGCAAGAAGAGCACTCTCTGCTGATTCGACGACTACTGCATGCAAGAGAGGATGATACAGGGCCAGAGAACCCGATCCCTGCTGTTGATAATTTACCTGATTTTCTTTCATTTGAGGAGAAACTGAGAGTGGATGAGGAGCTCCAAAGAAAAACAGTTAAGAATCTGACATTTTCTTTAATAAAATACAGCTGAACTGTAATGTGTATATGCATGTGATTTGACTATAGCATGTAATTTAAATTCAGGTTAAATATCTTTCTTCACTCGGAGGGCCGAATTACGCAGAAACATGGCGATTGATGCGGAAAATTGCAACTTCAGAAGTTTGGGCACAGTATAGTGTCAAAGGAAGGAAGGGGAAGAGGAAACTTGCAGAACTTTGTGTTTACCGAGTTCTACTAAGTAATAAATAAATAACAGTATTTGCGTATATTACTGTAATTTTAATTATTTTAGATTTAATATCAGGAAGCATTAAAGTGACAGAATTCTACATGATTGGTAATACAAAGTGGATAATTAACTTGTTGTGCATCTCTAAAAACTGTACTTGTATTGTAAACATTTTAGAGGCAATAATGAAATCACAGCCTGGGTCCACCAGTATGGATGCGGAAAGCCATATTGCAGAGACGCTGAAACACGCACCAGGCCTGGTCAGGAAGAGAGCTAATGTAAGTATTTGGCAAAGTATTATATGTGATTGTTTCAAAACTCCAGGCCAGTTAGATTTGAGTAACTAAATTACATTTTACAAGGACCAGCAAGCAACAGATGGATACTTTTTTACATTTATAAGCAATACATTTTAATATTGCTTTATATTTCTGGACAGTTGGTAATATGATACTAAGTTTGACATTTCATTTTACAGCGACCAGTTACCCCACAATTACAAGATGGTTCACTGGATCTCTTTTCATTATAATTTGAAGTAAGTATTCAGGAATTGGCAGCGCACATGCTCTGTCACCATCCACTTTTCTCCCTAAATTTTTTGTCTTTTCTGTAGCCCACTATTATGTTGTATTAAAGATCTAAAGTAAAAATAAAGTGTAAAATATTTTACTTGAGATTTGATAGATGCATGAACTGTAAATGTCTCAAGTTTAAACAAACTGCAATTGCAAATGGATATTAGTATTTCACTGATGTGATGTATCTGTCAGAAACAAGGTTTGTCCTCAAGTGTTTGTTTTTGTGTCTCCCTATCAGTCATTCTCAGCTGATTGCCACTCCTTCACTACACATTGGTTTATTCTTTCTTTGATTTGTCTTCTATTTAGTCTCCTTTGCTAGATTATTTTCTCATGTCTGCTCACACTAACTAGTCACTCCTTGTCTAGTCCCATCATGTGATGCTCTGATATGCTTTGTTCTCTGCCCAGTTTACCTGTGCCTGCAGTGCAGTGCTCTCTGTTCCCCGATGGTCAACTACACTCAGTGCTCTCTGTTCCCCGATGGTCAACTACACTCAGCGCTCTCTGTTCCCCGATGGTCAACTACAATCCCGTCTGCCATGTACAGAACCTATTTTTGTTCATAAAACGTTTCGATCATTTTAATTAAACGTTTTTATTTTATATTATTTATATATTATTTAAAATGTTTTTTAATAAAAGTATGTTGAATAAATATATACAAGCATATACAATTACTTTTTAGTATTATTTTTATTTATGTATTATATTATATTATTATTATTATAACAAATGTATGCCTTTTGGAATTAACATGTGATTAACTGTGATTATATGCTGTGTTTTAATAAAGTTAAATTATATTGCTGGCCTTGTATGTCATTTTTACTCTTCAAAGTTTACACTTGCATGTGTTGATTGTACTTAATTTACTGTTTGCCCATAAATAATAAGGATATACGATATTTTAAAAGCATTTAAGTACCTAAGGTATGACCATTTAAAAATGAACCCCAAAATATAACACGCAGAATGGGGAAATATTTATATATCTGTCATTAAAAAACAAGTTGTCCGAACGTCGTCTCACAGTTGCTCAATGTTGCGCAACAACGTTGCTACAACCCTGTAGCCTCTTACAATTCTACGTTGTCACAATGTTGCGCGCACGTAGACGGCGACGTTGCCGAAGTAGAACTGCAACGTGCCACAGACGTTGCCACAACGTAAATGTGTTTGCTGGGTAAAGCCTTTTAGTCTGAGGCATGACGACTTTTCATTGTATGACTGAGGTGTGAGGAAGTCCTAATATGAACACCGTATTATTGTCGTTTTCTGCCACCAGGTAGGCTCCGCCCAATTTGGTGCAAACACCAAATTGGTCTATAGGCTATGCTATTTGAAGCATTGCATGTTTGTGTAATTTTGTTATTTTAGTGCTGGTGTGCCATGGGATTTTTTACTTATCAAAACTGCCGTGGCAAGAAAAAGGTTGGGAAACACTGGGAGGAGGAACTCGCAGTTGCATCTAGAGGAGAGGCGGTATTAACATGGCTTCTTAAGCACAGAAGTAGGGATGCACTGATATGAAAATGTTGGCCTATACCTATAACTGATAATTCTTTACATTTTAAAGCCGAACTGATATATTGGCGGATAAATCTAAATCCAAATTTTTATATATTTTGAGAGCCTGATTACAAAAACAGTAGCCTAGTTTGAACCAGTTTAAGATTCTTTAACTTTTAATTTTACACTCCTATGGCCAACTTTCTTTATAAAATGGTAAAATTTATTTACAAATGGTAACATTTTACAATAAGGTTTCATTTTGTTAGCATTAGTTAACATGAACAATGAATGAACAATACTTTTAAAGGATGTATTAATCTTAGTTAATTAAACATTTTCTAAAACATTTTTAAGATCCAGAGTTATCTGTTAACATTTGTTAATGCACTGTGAATTAACATGAACACAAATATTTTATTAACATTCACAAAGGTTATTGCTCTGTTAGTTCATGCATTAGCAAGTAAGACCTTGTTGTAAAGTGATGCAAAAAAATAATAAATTGCCTAACGAAAAAACAAAAAAAAAACAAAAAACATGTGCCATGGATAAATAAAATGAAATAGACTCTGCACAGACACCGAAATTATTTTCGAGAAAATAATACAAGAACAATAAAAGTGCTAGTTATTAATAATAACGCATCAATGTTTTTGAAAAAAATGACACATTTTTAATATTACAGTAATAGTAAACATCCTTAATATTTTCTAATAACATCATTGCTGTTTGAGCTGCGTGGCGCTTTGCTAGAAGGTTAATCAACTCAACTGTCGCTGAAGCACGGCAACTAAACCCAAAGAATTAACAAATTTTAATTACAATAGTGTATACATTTATAATGTTATGTATACGACAGTCCCAATCATAGTCTTTAATGTTTTGCATTGCTGTTTGAGCACGTGCGCTGAAGCTGAACAGAATGAGCATTGGGAAACTGAAGAGCTTTTCAAGCGATTAACTCAATGAAACGCATCCTATATGGATTAACCAGATATTTATATTACATAAACTTAATATTACACAAAATATCGCGAATGCACAATCAAACTTGACTGTGCTGGTCAGAATGTGATCATGTTCTGGATGCGCTCCCCACAACAACACGCAAAACACGTGGGCAAATAAACCCAGAGAATTCATAGTTTTATTATTACAATAGTGTTTTCATTATAATCTTATGTATGACAGTCCCAATTATTAATGTGCATTGCAGCTAAGCGCGCTAAAGATGATCACCGGCGCTTTACTGCATCGTTAATTAACTCAACCGGACTTGTAACCCAAAGGTCATGGGTTCGAGTCTCAGGTCCGGCAGGGATTGTCGGTGAGGGGAGTGAATGTCCAGCGCTCTCCCCACCTTTAATACCACGACTGAGGTGAGACCCTTGAGCAAGGCACCGTACCCCCAACTGCTCCCCGGGCGCCGCAGCAATGGCTGCCCACTGCTCCGGGTGTGTGTCCACGGTGTGTGTGTTCACTGCTGTGTGTGTGCACTTGGATGGGTTGAATGCAGAGCACAAATTCCGAGTATGGGTCACCATACTTGGCCACCTGTCACTTCACTTTCACTTTCAAAAGGCTTCGAATGCACAAGCGAACTTGATTGTGCTAGTCATGAAGGTGCAACTCCGTGCGCTCTTTCCGCAAAAATGCGCTGAAACACGGGCACACAAAGAATTCACAACATTCTTTTACAGTCGTGTTCTCGTTATAATTTTATGTAGCCCATATGACAGATTTGTGCTGCATATGCTGCACTTAACTGTATCAAACAATTCAAAACCATCAAAGCAAACAGTGCATGTCTGAATTGTCTCAGCTGATGGAAATAATACGGTATTTATCGCCTTTTATATATAGGCTGTAGAACATAGTAGTGTTCTGTAGCTTTAAACCTGAGCAGACTAAAATCCTAGAGGCTTGCTTATACGCATGCGCGAGGGGGATGCTACGTCGTTGAAGTTTGTACATTGCATGTTTAACTCCTGCATGTCTCATAGTAAAGATACTGTTGTTAAAAGGGATCTTTGCCTTGCCACTCGTCATTCAACATGGTGTCAGAAGTGGTCTGCACAGAACCGTGAAAGCAGCGAGGAAAAATTAACTTTTACAACGAGTCTCCACACAGTAAGCCATCGTTATTCATCGCACAATAAATCATGGCTGACGGCTTCCGCAGACCTGATCCTCTTGTATTTGATGGCAATATCGCCGAAAATTGGCGTGTGTTTGAGCAGGAATTCGACATATTCGTTGCTGCTGCACACTCTGAGAAAGAGTCTCGCACGAAAGCATTCATACTGCTTAATCTGGCCGGCTCGGAAGCCATTGAGCGCGAGCGAACATTCGTCTATGCACCCGCTGCGTATACAGGCGAGGGAGAAAACCGACGAATAATTACTCCGGCTGAATCACGTGAGGACCCGGAATGTCTAAAACGCAAGTTTCGCGAACTTTGCAGCCCACAAACAAACGTAACGATGGAAAGACACAAATTCGACTCAAGAAACCAAAAGCCAGGAGAAACAATAGAGGCATATGTAAGCGACCTACGAAACAGGTCACAAAGTTGCAGGTTTGGAGATTTACAGAAAGAATTGATAAGAGATCGACTCGTGTGTGGGATACTTAACGATGGAATGAGAAAACTCCTGTTGCGTGACAATGAGCTTACGTTAACAAAAGCCATTGAAATATGCCAAATACACGAACTGACCGACCAGCACACTAAAACACTAGCTGGACCAAAGCACAACTTGACAAATGTGGACAGTGTTCAACAAACGGTAAAAAGAAAACCGTTTCGTACTCCCAAAAGCAGATTAGACTCGTTTGCCCCACGACAAGTATATAATTGCAGCAATTGTGGAAGCAACCATGAGGCAAAACGGGAGAAATGTCCTGCATATGGCCAGCAATGTCACAGATGCAACAAATGGAACCACTTCCAAAAATGCTGCAAATCAGTGAAAATTCAACGTGCACGAAATCTAAAAAAGACTGTAAATCAAATTGATGTTGCCAAAGCTTCAAATAGCAGTGAAGACTCATTCTTTATAGATGGAGTTGCAATAAATCATCAAAAGGTGGCCGACATTGACTCAAAACTGTTAAAGAAAACTGCAATATCTTGCACAGTGCAAACCAATGGAAAGCCTCTCGAACTAAAGATTGACACAGGAGCCTCATGTAACATCATGTCTTTGCAGACATTTGCACAGGTAAAGCAAGATGAAAACCTTCACGTGTCAAGCCATGTGAAGCTTGTTGCGTATGGTGGAGAGGAGATCCAAACTGCTGGTTCAACCATGTTATCTTGCAATCTGAGTGACCAGACCTACTCTCTACAGTTCTACGTAGTGCGAAAAAATTTACAGCCATTGCTCGGACTGTCTGACTGTCTTCGGATGGGCCTTATTTCTCTCGATAATGCAGTCCACCAGGTTAGTGTAAAAGCAAACTCAAGTTTTGTCCAGCAACTTAACACAGAATATGAAGATCTTTTCCGAGATGAAATAGGCAAACTTCCTGTAACGTACTGCATGAAACTGGACAAAGAAGCTCAACCTGTCGTCCGTCCAGCACGCAGAATTCCTGCAGCAATGCAACACAAGGTAAAAGCAGAGTTGGAAAGAATGGTTACTATGGGCACAATCACTCCTGTATCTGAGCCAACCGATTGGGTGTCATCTGTGGTGGCGACTCACAAAAAAAACTCAGATGAAATAAGACTGTGCATTGACCCTAGGGACCTAAACAAGTTCCTAAAACGTCCGCATCACCCCATGCGCACAGTGGAAGAAGTGGCAGCGCAGATGCCAAACTCCACAGTATTCTCTGTGCTTGACGCAAAAAGCTCCTTTTGGCAGATTTCGCTAGATCACAAGTCCTCCCTACTGAATACGTTCAGTACGCCATTTGGAAGATTCCGTTTTCTCAGAATGCCCTTTGGCATTAATTCGGCCAGCGAGGTCTTTCAGCACGCTATGGAACAGATCTTTGCTGGCTACCCGTGCGCAGTCATAGTCGATGACATCATCGTGGGAGGTAACGGTGAGCAGGAACACGATGCAAACCTAAGGAAAGTGTTGGAACGTGCTCGTGAAGTGAACTTGAGACTGAACCCTCAAAAGTGCAAATTCCGCCTAAGTGAGGTGAGCTATGTCGGTCATATTTTCACAAGCAAGGGACTACAACCTGACCCAGTAAAAACAAAAGCAATCACAGAAATGCCGCCACCAGACAATGTCACTGCGCTGCAGCGCTTCCTGGGTATGATCAATTACTTGGGAAAATTCATACCGAACCTTAGTGAGCTGTCTGCCCCTCTGCGCGAGCTGACCTGTAAAAATACAGAGTGGTGTTGGTTTAAACAGCATCAGGACGCGTTTGAAGTTCTGAAGCACAGGATTTCTAGTCCACCAACCTTGAAATACTACGACGTCCTGAAACCTGTCACACTCACCTGTGATGCCTCCCAGTTCGGACTCGGAGCTGCGTGTCTTCAAGAAGGTGCTCCTGTCGCGTATGCTTCACGTACTCTGACGCAAACAGAAGTACGTTACGCGCAGATAGAAAAAGAACTTCTGGCTGTGGTATTTGCGTGCACCAAATTTAATGACTACATATATGGTAAACAAATACACATCGAAACAGACCACCAGCCATTGGTTACCATTCTTAACAAGCCTATCCACACAGCTCCAGCAAGGCTGCAACGCATGATGTTACGATTGCAGAAATACAATTTCACAATCACATACAAGAAAGGGAAATATATGTTCCTTGCCGACACGTTGTCACGTTCCCCCAGAGACTCAACAGACGAACACACAGATGATGGAGCTGACTTCGAAGTTATGTCAGTTCAACACATCTCGTCTTCCAGACTGAAAGAGTTGCAAACTCATACTGCACAGGATCCAGTCCTTCATTGTCTCTGCAGTACTATCAAGTCAGGATGGCCCTCTAGCCAATCAAAGCTGCCAGCAGAAATTCGTGAGTATTTTCCTTTCAGGGATGAGCTCACAGTCGATGAAGATGTACTCATGAAGGGACAGAAAACGGTTGTTCCAGAATCACTACGCAGTGAGTATATCACCATTATTCACAGAGGTCATCCAGGCCTTGATGCAACCAAACGCAGGGCACGGGGCATTGTATTCTGGCCTTCTTTAACCAAAGACATTGAACTGGAAATACTATCGTGCTCTATCTGTAACAGTATGAAACCCCATCAACAAAAAGAGCCTCTATACTTACATCACATCCCAGATCTTCCGTGGTCAAGTGTGGCTACGGATATCTTTGAGTGGAATGGTCAACACTACCTCGTACTAGTTGACTCATATTCGGGATGGTTCGAAATTGATCTGCTTCGTGACCTGTCCTCTAGTACAGTGTTTCTCAACCGGGGGTACGCGGACCCCTAGTGGTCCGTGGCATAATTGCAGGGGGTCCGTAGAATCATTACAAAAAAAATAAACATTTTGTTTTCATAAACTGACACGTTATTTTATCGTATATTCACAGTAAATATAAATATCAAAACCAGAAAGGTGGGTAATGTAGGTAAATTTAAATTTACATAGGTGCATTTTCATATTGGCCGCCATTTCTAATCATTCGCGGTCCATCGCGGGAACGAGCAGCTCATAACAGCTCGTCGAGAACGA
This sequence comes from Anabarilius grahami, assembly GCA_003731715.1. Lineage (NCBI taxonomy): Eukaryota > Metazoa > Chordata > Actinopteri > Cypriniformes > Xenocyprididae > Anabarilius > Anabarilius grahami. The sequence goes on along the minus strand of RJVU01059775.1, from coordinate 137,973 downwards.
CGCATGCAGCCAATATGGAGAGGTGGCTTAAAAACTTGATGGACCGTCTACCAGTGGAGCTGACACAAATCAAGAAAAGTCCAGCCCACCAGAAAAGATGAGAAAAATGGACAACACAAAAACACGTCAATATCAAACCAATTATAAAATGTTCGGGTTTACAGCTACAACGACTGAGCCCCCACAACCACTATGTTTTCTGTGTGGTGAGGTCCTGTCCAACCATGCAATGAAACCATCCCATTTGCAGCGACATCTGACAACTAAACATTCTTCATGTGTAGGTAAGACGGCAGAATTTTTCCACAGAAAACTTTTTGAATTCCAGAAAAATCAAGAAAAATTAAAAGCGGCAACACAGATGTCCAGTTCTTCCCTGCTCGCGTCATACGAGGTGTCACTGCTTGTTGCTAAATCTAAAAAACCATATTCAATTGCAGAGGAACTAATTGTGCCAGCCGCAGCGATCCTCGCAGAAACAATGTTGGACAAGAAAGCAGCAAAGGCAATTAAAACGGTGCCTTTATCTAATGACACTGTATGCCGTCGAATTGACGATATGGCTGAAGATATCGTTGCGCAGGTGGTGGAAAAGTTAAAACGCGCCACTTGTTTTGCTTTGCAATTAGACGAGTCAACTGACATTAGTGGCGAATCACAATTAGTTGCATTTGTTCGCTACAAGGACAAGGATGAGAATTAGATCGACGAACATATACTTTTCTGTAAGCCAATGCTGGGCAAAACCACCGGTGAGGATATTTTTAATGCTGTGGACTCTTTTTTCACGGAGCACTCGTTGGACTGGCAGTGCTGCTCACACATATGCACTGACGGTGCAGCATCAATGACGGGGCGGATCCGTGGATTCGTCTCACGCGTGAAACAGGTACACCCCGGCATTAAAACAATGCACTGCGTGATTCACAGGGAGGTGCTAGCTTCAAAACGAATGAGCCCCAAATTACACGAAGTCCTTAATGACGCGGTTAAAATAATTAATTTCGTCAAATCCCGACCGCTGAATGCCAGGCTATTCAAAAAACTGTGTGACGGAGTCGGCTCTGAGCACCAGCAATTACTGTTACATACTGATGTACGCTGGCTCTCGAGAGGAAAAACGCTTCAGAGACTGTTTGAGTTACGGGAGCAAGTCTGTGATTTTCTCTCTGAGTACTTGCATCCAAGCGCAGCACTGCTGAAGGACTACAACTGGCTGGCCCACTTAGCTTACTTGGCGGATGTTTTCAGCAGGCTTAATGACTTGAACTTGGAATTGCAAGGTAAAGACACATCTGTCCTACACCTGTATGATCGAGTTTCCAGTTTCATGATGAAAATTGACCTCTGGGGTAGGAAATGTGAGGGTGGGGATGTCAGTAGTTTCCCTCAGCTGAACATGTACATTTTAAATGGTGGAGCTGATAAAGTCGGCATTCTGCAGACAGTACAGACACACGTGAACAAACTTTCCTCTGAGTTTAAATCATACTTTCCAGACATTGAGGTTCAGAATTCTGAACTTGACTGGATAAGGAATCCCTTTGCACCTACCAGCATCCAGACCGCTCCTGCTAGTCTCCAGGAAAGACTTATAGATTTGTCCTCAGATAGGGGTTTGAGACTAATGTTTTCAGAGACATCACTGACACAGTTTTGGTGCAATGCTGAGAAGGAGTACCCCGATATTGGAAAATGTGCTCTGTATGAACTGCTACCTTTTGGGTCAACCTATTTGTGTGAGGTAACATTTTCAGCCATGACACACATAAAGACAAAACAGAGAAACAGACTCAGCCTGGAGAGAAGTCTTATTGCTGCTGTTGCCACACTTCACCCCAGAATGCAAAACCTTATTTGTGATAAACAAGTGCAAATTTCACATTGAAAATAAAATTAATAAAGTAGCATTCAGATGGAAATTTATAACATTTCTGTTATAAACTGACATTTCCAGCTATTAAATTGAAGGTAGTATGACAGTGTAATAACTCAATTTCATGTTGTTAAAATATTGATCTGTAACAACAGCAACATGTGTAATATAAATCTGGGTTGACCAATTAATGCAAACTAGAATAAATGGAAAGTGTGTTTAATACTGTTCTATATATATATATATACTGAAATGTGTTTAAATCAATCGTGTTTGATTATTGTGTAATTCTAATGCAAATGAAATCAATTGACAAGATCAATGTTATTTTAGTTGACAAATGTTATTAAAGTTAACAATGAATTTCCATGAATTTGTAATCTTAAAAATGTTTGAAATGGGGATGGAAAATAGGTATGTGAAAAAGTTATGTGCAATGTAAATTCTTGTTGACCAATTAATGCAAACTTGGTTAAATGCAGTAAAGTGTGTTTAATACTGTTCTATGTACTAAATTGTTGAAAAATATTAAAAAGAAAACAAGTATACATTTTTTGGGACTCCATGAATTTGTAATCTTGAAAATGTTTGTGATGGGGATGGACCGATATAGGGGTGGGGGTCCATGAGAATGGTTTGAGATGTGATGGGGGTCCAGTACTCAAAAAAGGTTGAGAACCACTGCTCTAGTACAGTAATCACAAAACTCAAAAGGCACTTCTCTGTTCATGGGAGTCCGCACAAAGTCTTTTCAGACAACGGTACCCAGTTTACAAGCCAACAGTTCAAGGAATTTGCTGCTGCTTGGGATTTCACACACACCACTAGTAGCCCTGAATATCCACAAGCTAACGGGCTAGCCGAAAGGGCAGTGCGGAGTGCAAAACATCTGATGGAGAAATCCAAGAGGGACGGCTCTGATGTGTTTCAAAACTTGCTCAACCTCAGAAATGTTCCACGTGATCAGACACTTGGTTCACCAGCAGAGAGATTAATGTCGAGACAGACGCGCACATCTCTGCCAATCAGCAAGTCCATCTTGGTGCCAGACTCAAAGAATAATGTTGCTGTCAAGAATCAAATCTCAAAAAAGAGACATTGTCAAAAGACATACTATGACAAGTCCAGCAGAACTCTCCGACCACTCTTACAAGGAGAGGTAGTGAGACTTGCAACGTCCAAAGGCCATGACCGAATCGGACTTGTCAAAAAACTCTGTGATGAACCAAGATCATATCTTGTGGAAGTTGAAGGAAGAGAATACAGATGAAACCAAAAACACATTCTTCCTGTCGCGGAGCCACCACCAAAAAAATAAGACCACAGTGAAATGTCACTTCCCTTCGTTCAGACCCCCTCTGCTGAATCTAAGCACAAATTCCCCACTCCAAATGAGGTCAAAGAACAACGCACCCCACAAGGAACCGAGAAGAAACCACTGAATGAACATTCAACAAAAGTTCCTTCTACGGCTCCATATGTGACCAGAGCAGGGCGCATTTGCAAACCGAACCCAAAGTACCTGGAATGAAACAAAAAGGAAATAGAATCTGTAATTCAGTAACAAAATGTTCAATTTATAAATGTTGATAATATAACCGATGTTAAATGTGAGTTAACAAATGTTGTTAATGGCCCTTTTACTCTCAGCCCAAGTAATCTGTTGATCTGTTTTTTAGTTAACTCCAATTTAAGAAATTGTTCATTAAGGAATAACTGTCAAAGTTAAAGAAGGAGGATGTAGAACATAGTAGTGTTCTGTAGCTTTAAACCTGAGCAGACTAAGATCCTAGAGGCTTGCTTATACGCATGCGCGAGGGGGTTGCTACGTCGTTGAAGTTTGTACATTGCATGTTTAACTCCTGCATGTCTCATAGTAAAGATACTGTTGTTAAAAAGGATCTTTGCCTTGCCACTCGTCATTCAACATAGGCTATTGTCCTCATTTTCTTATCGGATCGATAACGATAACATTAAAAATGACCATTCATAAAAATCACCATCCCTATTCAGAAGCGTATTTTTTAATTCAACTTTCAGAAAAACATACAATGAAATTTAATACCAAACAGAAGCCAAACAGAAGTGGGGGATTACCACGCACAGAAGCCATTTGCACATGCCTCTATGTTTAGTGGCACATCCGGTGACAATCTCTTTCTTTCTTTTTTTTTCAGGGGTTCAAGCTGGAAGCGCTGAAACCTTATTGTTGTTCAATTTTCCAAGGATCAGCATTCTCCCATAAAAGTGATCGGGCAGACAAAACTGTAAGTCATAGAGACTTGAAACTTTGAGGGCTGGTAGTACTCACACTGCCTACAATGTCACCAAGGCTTGCCCCGATCGACCTGAGGGGGGCGTACAGCGGTCAAAATTACAAAATGGCCCATAACTCAAAAATAAATATAATACATGCACAATATATAAAGCTTTTAAACAGATTAAGCTTACATGTATTCTTTTGAGCTCTTTGTGAAACTAAATTATTGGGCCTATTTGTTTGATTCACATGCATTGATATAGTCAGATATTTTCTTTCAGATGCCTTCTCAAACTTTCACTGCATCAGTGTTTATTCCTGCTTTGTAAATGTGTTTAATTTCATATTTTTCATAACGATCTCTTAATCTTCAGAAAAGACGTGAATTGCGTGGCTCTCTCGCGAGAAGTGAATCAAACAGACGCTTTGCATGTTCTGTGTGATTGGCTGTTTGCCGCACGTGTCACACTTTCAGGTGCACGTGCTTCAGAGTTAATCGCAAACTCTGGATTAAACCTGAGTTGACAGAGAAAGTTGTACAACAGCTGATCCTGATCTATACCAAGTTGGATTTATCTAGATTTGTCAACTCTAAACCTACTCTGAAACTCAGAGCTTTTTCAACTAGCTTCATGCAACAGGCCACAGGACCGACATTGCCCATCCATGTTATAGAAATATGAATTTAAATGGCCAGCAGGTGGCGGAAAGTTACTGTCTTTACGAGTGAGTCTTTCATTTAAACGTCTCATTCAAATTGGGAATTCATTAACAAAACACTGCTGTGTTGCTTGGAGACGAGCGACGCTGTTCTGCTGTGACTTTGTTTGTTAGCCTACTCCTTTCATCAAAATAGTGCAAAACACACTCAAAATTAACTTATTGCTATACTGATTTATGCAACATCTCAATAAACATTTGCAATCACTCTAATATAGGCTATTGCTTAACTTTATAATTTTATAATCTCGGTGCTAAAAAGTGATATAATTCCTAAACCAACACCCTTGCCAATGACATGGATTACAAAATCTATAAATCTGTTTACAGGAAAACAATACATGACAAAATATGCAGACAGTTTACAATTACGAGCAATATACAATGATCTAAACAATTGCGATGGCATATCTTACTTTAACTGTAATTCACGAGCAAATATATTAGTATGGTAGGTTTCATATGTTATATTGTGCAAAAGACAGGAATTGAAGAGACAACAAGCAAGCATATATTATTATTATTGTATGAATACTAAAAATATCTAACAGTAATATAACAGGTATAGACGAGCCAGGCACACATAAGCCTGACGTTGTGAGGCCACTGCATAGTGGCAGTTGCGTTTTGCAGTGTCAGGTCCAGTGGTAGGTGCATTAAAGGTGAATATAACAGTGAAGGATAGTCAGACAGGCACAACTGTGACAGGTTGTCGTTAGGATGGTGAATATATGTATATACCGGTGACAGGTCAAGTTGCAGGCATATATACAGTATAACGGTGTCCTGCCACAGAAAGATATTACTCCAGCTTGGAAATTGCTAGCTGTGACGGTTATCTTCCCCTGTATGCAGGCCCGGATTAACACAGTGTAGTGCCCTAGGGTGACCGCATTTGAAGTGCCCCCCCCCCCAGTGCCCCCAATTTGTGCATGCAAAATCGTCAATTAATTCTGCCTTCACGTGCAATAGGAATTATCGTAAATACGAGCTTCCTAGGCACATGAACATTTACATATATGTGTAATCATTTGAAGCGTATTGTATGTTTTATACACAGCGAAATTTGCCTGCATTTGACAGAAATTACAGAATTGTCAGCCACCGGATTACCTAGATAGCACTGTGAATGTTTGTCAGTGCATGGGACACTACATAGGCCTATAATTTTGGTTTAAATAAGATTTTCCCAATAAATAGGCAAGAATAAACCTGGTGTCCTCCATGCAGTGGCATACATGCACAGACCTCCGCGAGGGCAGGGGCGAAATCACGTTCTGGGGGAGGAGAAATGGGAACACGGGGGAACCGCGATGTAGAGACCTACATCGGATGGGACGGATTTTTCAGTCCCGCGCCCGCTCGCCCACTTCCCGCAGGAATCATTTGATTCTCCCGCAACTCGCACGCGAGTAGTGTCTTACCGCCCGCGCCGCACTCTGTTGCGTTGGGTCCCGCGGATCCGGGAGTGCAGGTCTCTACCGCGATGGGACCGCAAAGGGCACTTGCACTTTCGCGATTAAGGGGCAGGGCTCTTTATATTCTCTCTGTATATATTGTATCATTACTGTTAATTTTGTATCCGTATCTTTCCAGCTAAATAATATATATACAAAACATGATTAAAAAAAAAAAAAATTCATTATCTCAATCACTTGGTCCCCCCCTATTGGCTGGTGCCCCAGGGCACTCGCCCAATCCCGTCTATGGATAATCCGGCCCTGCCTGTATGAGTGTGAGCATCAGTAGCCATGAGTCCCATTAAAGTGATGTCATCTCACTCTCTTCGATTGATTGGCTAGAGGAGGAGCTGTCAATCTAGAACTAGTGGACCAATGGTGATGCTTAAGCCCAGCCTAATTTACATGAAACTCAAACTGCAACATTTGGAAAACCAAGAGCAGAACATGGAAAGAAGAGCAAAGAGAAAAACAGCACAAATGTACAAAAGAGTAAAATAAGAGCAGAAAAATGTAAGAGAGCACAAACAGAGTAATTAAAGCAAGGAAAACAACTTTTAAGAAAACACAAACAAGTTTAAGATTTGTGCAACATTATTTTAAAGTTTTGATTCGTGCTTGTTATTTTTTTTAAATGCGCTTTCAATTTTTCGATTCACGCTTATATTTTGATCCGTGACCACGTCCTTTGCCATTCTGATCATTTTGCATTATTTTTTTTTAAGATTGTGCTATATATTTTTACATGTGTTTTGAAATTTTTGATTCACGCTTATTATTTTTTGATCCGTGACCGCAATACTATTGGCGGGAATTTAACCCCATACAAGAGTGTTGAAAACAGTGCCATCTTGTGGCGGGTAAAATTTACAGCAGCCATAAACCTAAGTCAACAGCTCCGTTGTTTGATATCCATTAAGCACAAACAAACGCCTGACGACGCTAAATGTTTTTAGTTTTCTGATAATATAATTCACATATTAAAGTGTGGCAATAAATTAAATGTTACAACAAAAACAATAATTATAATAATACTAATAATACCTACTGAGTTGTTTGAGGCAAGTAAATTGTGCTGTTTATTGTTTTATACTCTTTAGTATATGACAGAAGAACATATGATAATGTAATATATTCTACAGGCTTATATATTTAAAATGTTAGTAAATGGACTTGAACTTCCATACCTGTAGAGTAGGCTAGTGGTCTGGGTTCAAACATTCCAACATGCAGAGTGAAGCATTCACGTGACTGGAAAGAAAGCTTAGTTTTTCCTTAATCACATGTTTCTCTAAAAACAATACCCACATTTCGAGACAAAGCCGCTCAGAGATAACGTAAAAAAAAAAAAAAAAAATCACGAAGCATCTACAAGCACATCAGAGTGCAGTTATGTGCAACAGAAGGTGGGGGTGGCTGCTAGTTTTTGCGTACCCTGAGATAAAACCCTGCAGGCGACCCTTAGACCCCTTACATGTTTTAAGCCGGCATGTTTCTCCATTAGCCCTGTCACTACCAAAGAATCAAAGAATATACACTAACAAGAAGCGACACTCAATAGAACGTTCCATTGCAACACCGGCGCCCAGCAGCAGCCCTGCGTTTCCGCCATTTTGTGGTGAAAGCGACTCGGCAGTCCACTAGTTTCTATGGCAATATCAGCTGCTTTGTTAAAAAAAAACGTACATTAAAGCTGAAATCCAACCTGAATGATGACAACACAGAATAAAATACTATCACTAGTGATCATCAAATCCTTTTAACAGTTTATTTTACAGACTTTGTGTAAGCCTTCCACTTTTTTCACAAAACATTTGCTCTCTAGAAACCCAGTCAGTTTGGGTTAAAATTCTTTAAAAGATCTACTATTAGCATTAGGCTTATAAACACTGAATTAATGCCAACATATGAAATTAAATTAAGGACATGCATCAGAAAAATTGGGAATGTTGGACAATAAATATATGAATATAACAGCTTGATTTTGCAGTTTTGTCTAATGTCCGTTAGCAAAAGTGTCCAAGTGGGAATTATGCGATAACGGACACAGCAATGCATCATGTATCATAAGATCGTTATGTTTGTAGCGTGATCCATTAAAATGTACAATATAGTCTATTTCAATTCAGACCTAGTGGAGTGATACTATTATTACTCCACTAGGTCTGATCTATATTGCTCACTGCAAACATGATGATCTTAAATTTATTAATTATTAATTTACTATTAATAAATATGTAAAGTTGCATAAAATGGAAATACTCAATAAAGTAGGCTAACTACGTTACCTCAGATGGTTGAATGGTTGGATTCCACAACTGGTAAAATAAAACATATATAATACAACATTTACTCTAGGTGCCATAAAATTTACTGATGATTTCATTTGAAAAATTTTCTTTTGCACCTCTGATTTGACAGTGAAATTTGCCGATTTTGGGTGCTTAAGATGTGAAGGATTCTATGGTCCAGTTAGTATTTTCACCCCATAATGGCGGCCGCGCTACCGGAGCGCCATCTAGTGGCTGTTGCCCAAAAAGCATCAGAGTGTCGCCTCTTGGGTTCTACGCTCTTTGGTAATATTCAGTTCCTGTGAAAAACTGTTCCAGTGGGCGGAGCATACGTGCATATTCATGAATATTCGCTCTGCTGTGGGCGCGGCTTTATTGAAATACGAACAAACGGATGGAATGGAAATTGTTGTTTTATCTTCGGATCACAACATGTTTGATAGATTAGGTAATACAGCCGAATGGAGACACACCCCATTTACATGTTCAACTGTTCATAATTTTTGCTTAATAGCAGTGGCGGCTGGTGCTAAAATTTTTTTGGGGGGGCACAAAAAAAAAAAAAGATTCAGAGATGCAGAATAGGCTAATTGTTAAATAATGTGATGTAATGTTTCATTACTGCTTATCTAAAACTTGGAAAATTCAGTATTTAAAGTAGGGCTATGGACAAAAAATCATATCTCTATTTTTGGGCTGAAAGGCGATGTATAATCTCGGTATTTTGTACATTTTTCTATTTGAACTAAAAAAAAAAAATTTCACATCCTGACAAACTTTCCTACAAACAATGTTCATATTGAAGGCTATGAAAACAAACATGAATGTAACCTTGTAGTCTATATTATGTGCAAAAAAAGGGGTCAAATTACATGAGGCCTACATTCTAACATTGTGACACTAAAATCTAAAAACAAAATAAAGCTTTTTAAAGCAGAAGTTACATTTACTAAACTAAAAATGAAAATAAAAAAAGCACAGACTAATTATTAGGCTATTTTGATTACCATACAATAGTCACTTTACAGTTACTGCTATCATAAAAATACACTTAGTTGTAGGTTCGAAATTCTACATATGGCACATTTATGTTCGCAAACAAAAACAAATACTCAACAACAAATATTTTAGCTAAATGTATATTTTAGTCAGAATTATTGCGCTCCGTCTGTTTGGCGCGCATGCGCACGGCGGCGCTCGAAGTTTGTGCTTCCACTCCTGTCACAGCAAAATGGAAATATTTTCTCGACTTTCTAACATTTACAGATGGAGAAAATGTGTATGAAATGTAAGTTATGCACTGAGGAAATTATTGGATGTCACTTTAGCTTAAATGTTATAAATAGAGATGTTTCCACCAATCGCTGCACAAGTTAAGGTTACGTATGATGACGAAAGCACGTTAGTGCTAGCCCTCCCGGAACCATAGAGAATGCACTGCAGTGCCTGCAGTTCGAAAAAAAAGTTTTTTGAATGGAAGTCTATGGGAGCACTCGGGGCAATTCTCAGCCAGAGTGAAATCGCCCAAAAAGAGGACAGAACGTGATTGACGCTGATTGGACTGTAGCCTATATCCAGAAGCAAAACAAACAGTCTAGCAGTAGGGTGACCACCTGCTAATAAGCCCAAGGGGGGACAAGGGGTATGTTTCTGAGGGACAATGTGGGACACTGCCTGGCGAGGCGGTGACCCCACCCCACGGGCAGACTCACTGATAATGGTTTACTCATTTCTAGCACATACCACCTTACATGATATATTAATAATGCCCTATTCCCCTAAACATGTGTAATTGCTGATGTATGCTCATGAATAGGCCAACCAATGTGTATTTTTTTTCTAAATAAAGATTCATATTATTTTGAACATTCAATGAATTGACAGATGCACATCCACTTACGATTTACTTTTGCTATTTAATTTATTTATTTTTTTATTACAATTTATTCACTTGAAATAAATTATAATATAAAATTATAGGATTAACAGGAATTGTAGTTGCTCAACACCACTGGAACAGTAAAAAAAAACAAACAAACTCTTAACTCACAACTCCAGAGGAGGGGGGGGGGCGGTTGGTGAACTTGCATATTAGTAAAGGCAGGCGCATGAAAAAAAAAATTGATGGCGGTGCCTCAGACTCAGTCTCTGTCTCCATTTTTCGAATTGGAAAGCGTGCATCTAAAAGTTCCTTCCCATTGTGTCTGGTATGCACGTGCGTGCGCTGTCATGACAACCACGAAAAAGTTGACAACAACCTAGTCATCAGTTCAACTGAGGGGTGGGTGTGGCAACAGTAGCGTGCTGAACTGTCAAGTAATGTTCGTTTGACTGCCTGGGGCTTGAGGATATAGAGCGACCAACTTTTTTTTTGAGCAAGCATTGATTATGCGTGACACGGTCTCAATTTGCGGGACGCATGAATTGGGCTTCAAACGCTGTGCGCGCACGCGCTACGCGGGACGGGTGGTCACCCTATCTAGCAGTGACAGCTAGCGTAACACTGTGGTTGAAAAAAATCCGTCCCTTTCTCACTTTGGTAGTGCGTCGCCCTATTGCCCTAATGAAGAAACCGCCCCTGCTTAATAGGCTAAAATGATCGGCTTTGCACGTGCTTTTATTAGAAAGCTTTTATCATGGTTTTATGTCATCGTTTTTGCTGTCTAGACTAACGTTAGGGATACAAAACTGAGCACATATTTCTGTTTTTCCTCGTTTGGTGCATATTTTGAAGTTGTTGCTAAACTGTGTCCCTGTAGGGTGAATGTAGGTAAAGTGGGCCACCTTTTGTTAAACATGTAATTTAAATATCTAGATGTTTTTTTTTTCTTTTCTTTTCTTTATTACTTTTGTTAATTTCAGTGGCCCTGCTATAATATTTCAATTTGAATACAGTTGATATAATGTGTTATTTGCAAGGTATATACCAATAAACATTCTGAGGTCATGCTCTCCCGATAAATTTATTTTCAGGTAAAGTGGGCCATCCATGATTTATCAAACATTATCCTGTATATTAATAAAACTTAAATTAATTAAAAACACATGATTTATTAACACATATTATCAAACAAACATATTCAACAACATATTTAACAAACCTAAAAGCATACAACCCTAGGCTATTAATAAAACTCATCAGTTCACTCAATGCATGTGTAAAATTCAAAACAATTGATAGAAAATGTTGTGTTGACATTAAATTTAATGAAATCTGAATATCAGAATATTCAGAAATCAGAATATAGATGAAAATGAACTCTACAATATATTAAAAATTGAACTATAACACATGAAACAACAAATAGGCTAACAAAAAATGAATATGAGGGACATTTAATATGGTAACCATATTGTAAAACTTTTTTTTAATACATTTTATTCTTTGCATTTTATTTCCTGTTAACTGTAGTAACAATTTAGTGAGCAACCTTATAATTTAACTTATTCATCTTATGTCAGAGGGTTTTCGACCTTTACCCATGAGGGTGTCCTCCTTTGAGGTGTGGTCAATGGGCATCAACCAAAACTATTTTAGAATTTAAAGAAATAGTGTCTCTTTAGTTAAAGACCATTGTCATGCTCTTATAGTGTAAACCCATTAATCACAGTGCAATCAAAATTAAACGGCTCACTTTACCTGCATTCACCCTAATTGTTTATTTTGCAGCATCTTGACTTTCACAAGAATGACTGAAATAAAATTCAGGGGCCGTATTCACAAAACATTTTATCTTACCACTAAGAGTTCTCCTAAATAGCAGTAAAAGTTCTTAGCTAAGAGTTTTCTCTTAAAACCTATTCACAAAGCTGCTGAGACAAACTTTTACTAAGGAATTGACTGAAGTCTTAAGCTAAGAGTAAGGGCGGGGTTGACCTCGTTGCTATGGAATAGACACAGTGATTGGCTGATGGGGGAGGAGTCAGCGATTTAATCATAGAAATATTGTAGAATGAGGTGTCATGTTTCCACATTAAAATAAAGGTTTTAAAATACAAATGTTGCCCTATTCAAATAAATATTTTTTAATAAAAATGCTGCCATAGTCAAAATAAAATGTTGCCATATTGTTGCCATAAAGGTTTTAAAATGTAGGCTATAGTTAATTGTCCACCTCTTGGATGTCTGCATGTTGTCTTAATGGGCCACGTTTCGGTCATGGTATTTCATATTGTCTGACAACAAAAAGAAAAATATATAGATTAAATAGTTTTATTGGGATTTTGGCTGTATTAAAATACATTATGTGAGCACAAAGAGTAGCAGCAGAGGAGCAAATAAATCTAAAGGGCTGACACTTGGCAGAATGCGAATGCAACTTACTGACATAATGACTATTTTAATTGCCATATGATGTCATCTAACAAATATATATATAGCATTAAAAATGTAAAACTTGGCATTAAAAAGGCATTAAAAAGCATTAAATTAGATTTGACAACACATTTCGGCTACTTTGGCCATTAGGCTATCTAAATGATTTGACTAATATTTACACTAAAAGCTATTTTTTCAACTAATAATTTTTTATTATTATTTATGTATTAATTTTTTGTGGACTTGCGCTGACACTGCTTTATGAGAACTAAACTAAGCTGGACGATGAAAAACTGTTTTTTGCAGAGCTGTTATATAGTCAAAGTAAACTAATTTAACAATGGAACTGCATCATCACTGAACTGACTTCAGTTGAACAACACTATTGTCTTTTTAGGGCTGCTTTACAGCAGAATTGTTCTCTTTTTGTATCATTCAGTCATTATTTTCCTGATCGTTGTAAAGCTGATTTGAAACTATCTGTATTATATAAAGCATTCAAAAAATAAATGAGTTCACTTGACTTGGACTACTGAAAGTTTTTTTAAGTCATTTTTTGTAGTTATTTATGTCATTATGCACATTCACTAATATTTAAAATGTGAATTTATGCCATTTTTTCATGAATTCATTTTGTAGTTTGCAGAAGCTGTTCTAACGGGGTAGTTTTATGTTTGACGACCAAGACATAGGCCTGTGCCTGCTACAAGCAACAAGTGCTTATATAACACATACTTGCTGAATGTGAGTGTGTGTGTTGATACATTTATTTCCACAGAGGACCTCTCTTATGTGGGGATAAATATCCTCACACAGAAGAGACAGAGGACTCTTGGGTCTGTTAATCAGCAAATTGTTCTTTGAATTTTCACCTTGCTTTAAAACATGTGACTGCTGCAATGGATGGTATCACTCTGAATGTGTTAACAGACCAATATAAAAGAATATTTTGTTTGTCATGGATGCCAAGGCCCTTAATTTTTTTAAGCTTTTTTTGTTGTTGATTTATATCTTGCATGTCCATCTTCAGAGAACACGCACTCTGATAAAGCTTTAGTGTGAAATGCATTATTGTTTTGGTTTATCCAATGAATAAAATGAGGATTTTTAATAAATGTCTGTTTAAGGCACTGGTACTATTTTCTGGTCTCTCTTGATTTGCATTTTAACACATAGCAAAATACCTGTAAAGAAAATCACTCAGCTGCTCAGAACAATATATTCAACTTTTGTAGTACTTGTATTTGTGTAAATACACAAATTAACTATGTTTCTTACTTTTACAGCACTACATTCATAGAATGAATCCTGTCTTAAGTAATTATGAAAAAAAACAAAAACAACAACAACAACAATTTACAATAAGTAAATATGTCACATTACTTAGGCTACTTTGGCCATTAGGCTAAATGTGTTGTGTCAGCATGACCCAATTGGTTGAAAACTGAGAAGAGTGAACACAAAATAACGTCAGAACATTTAAAAAATCTTTATTAAAACTGAATTTTATTTCAGTCATTCTTGTGAAAGTCACAATGCTGCAAAATAAACAATTACAGGGACACAGTTTACAACTTCAAAAGATGTGACAAACAACAAGGAAAAACAGAAATATGTGATCGATTAGTTTTTTGTATCCCTAATGTTAGGCTAGACAACAAAAACAATGGCATAAAACCATGATAAAAGCTTTCTAATAAAAGCATGTGCAAAGCTGATCATTTTAGTCTATTATGTAAAGATTATGAACAGTTGAACATGTAAATGAGGCGCATGTCTATTCGGCTGTATTACCTTATCGAAATAATCTATCAAACATGTTGTGATCTGAAGATTAAACAACAACTTCCATTCCTTTCCATTCTTTTGTTCGTATTTCAATAAAGCTGCGCCCACAGCGGAGCGAATATTCATGAATATGCACGTATGCTCCGCCCATTGGAACAGTTTTTTCACAGAAACTGAATATTACACAACACCAGAAACACGATTTGTTCTGTGCATGTGCGAAAATGCGTCTACTTCCTGTCTGAAGTATGTCGAAACAATTTTCGGCAGTTGTTGTTTGACACTACCCGATCCGTACCGGAAATAGTTCTTTACTAGTGATTCTTTTGACCTAAATACACTATGTGTATCAATGTTATTATGTGGCATAAATTAAAATGATTAAATAAATCAGACAAGCCCTAAACGGACAAACTGCTCTACAGAGCTTGTTTGCTTGACTGGCTACTCTCAAGACGACGACATCTTTGTTCTATGTTTGCCACCGTAGCTTCTCTGTATTGCAATTCTCAATCTCACCACTAGATGCATCTAAAATTTACACACTGCACCTTTAAATACATATTGTAAATACACCGCTCAGTGATATGAATAAAAAATGCTCATAAACGACTCTCGTATAGAGTACCTCAGGGATGATGTGTTTTTGTAGGCTAACCCGGAAGTTAGCGGCACACGGGTTCTCTCGATCGAAAGCCAATACATTTTCCCTGTAGACTTTTGGAAAATTGCAAAAAATAAGCTCTGTGATTAACAAAGGGTTATGACACTTACATGTTTTGTCAATCAAGATAATCTTTACAAGTTAACACAACATTTATACATTTTGAAGCCTAAATAAAGTTGTCAGATATAAAAAGCTAACAGTCGGCTATAAACGGACTACAGCACACCATGGTCGCGGATCAACGTCACCACCACCAAGCTTCCGCAAACTTGATTTAGAAAACAACTTTATTTAAAAACATGCTCGCTGATTATGATCTGCGCTGTGTATGAATACTTATCCACTTTTTCATGAGAGATGCTGTCCAAATGTCGTGTTTGTCATGATGACGTCTAAAGTCCCCGCCAAAGGAAGTAGTCCCTTTTAGCAATTTGTTAGCAACCGTCATTTTTAAGACACAATAAAGGTTTAAAAAAATCACAAGCGGGTTATAACTGGTGTGTTTTATGTCATAGATCAAAATGTGTAAATATTTAGAGGCTTTGTTAACCACAGACCTTTTTTCAGGCGATTTAGCAAAAACCCATTCAAAAAACCCATAGACTTTAGGGCGATGGAACCAGAAGTCCTAAAATGCTAACTCGCTTCCGGGTTTTGCCTACAAAAACACATCATCCCTAAGGTTCTCTATTATCACATGAAACGAGAAGAAGCATATTCCAGCGGGTATGGCTTTTTTATTTAAATTAATTTCAGGTTTTTAATTTAAGATTATGAAAACATTTTTTTTCTGAGGATTAACTTGCACAGATTAATTTTCACCACAAGAACAGTAATGTGTGCTAACTAATAGGGTCAATTTTCACTTCATGCAGACTCGTTACGGATTCACCAACAGTATCAAAGTAATAAACAATTAGTGTCAGTGATCTATCAAATAGTAATATTTATATTAATGTTTCATGGCATTTACATGCTACTCCAAGGTACTATGTCATGGCACCACATTTAAAATCTCCACTTGACCTCAAAAAGAATCCACAGGCAGAATCACTCACACACTCATAGACACACCTGTATCCCAGTAACATACAAACTGCTTACAGCACTCTCAGCTAGTGATGGGAGAAAAGTTTCGAAGCGCTCCAAACTCATGCTGGTGACCCTTCAGAACGGTGAAATGCAAAAAAAAAAAAAAAAAATTCAGGCCAAACATGTTTTATTGAAAGTATAATCCATCAAATGCAATTAATCATTTAATAAATAGTGTCTGTATAATATGTGTTCTTTTATTAATTTTCAGGGCTTGTTTTGTTTATTCTATTCATGGCTCCATACATAAATAATTATACAAATGTCTCATTAAAATGTCTACACATTTATAAAACTGTTCCGAGATCAGGTAAAAACTATAGAAACTTGTTCAATGGTTCGCCGCTGAAGTGCGATCTCAGTGCAAGTACAGGTCTCTGCAGGACAGTAATGATCAATGGGCGAGGCCATAAATAGAGGGGCGTTTTTGGGAGCGTTTCCTGATTTGCCCACGTCAGAGTGTGGGTGGGGTCGGGTGAAGGGGATCATTTTCATTGCATGATATAAACACCCACAAGTTTGAAAACACCCACAAATACAGAAACGCCCACTTTTGTTCCGCAGAGACCTCATACTCAGTAAGTGTATCCGCATGATTCAAGGACTGTACTCATTCATATAACGTTAGTGTGTGAATTTTATACGTATATTTTGTCATTAAACATCGGAGTCTGATCCCCCCTCCGCAACGTAATTAAAACTGCGACAGCTGAGTGCATAAAGTGTCCCACATTAATTTAGTGCATCATTCGGGTATTTAAAGTGCACTCTCTCTTTTTGGAATTTTCTGTGTGAACGCACTACTCGCACTATTTCTACTTAAAAACGTCATAGCATAGTGCATAAGTACGCGAATTGGGACGCACCTTTTGAAACAGTTATGACGTAACGAAGACTTGTTTACTAAAATCACGTGACTCTGACCGTTTGATAAGCGCTCCGAACCACTAAAGTCTCGAAAACAAATGATTCGCAAAAGTTTAAAAGCTTGATAAAGTGTTTCGAAAGCACCCGTCACTACTCCCAGCGCCTGTTAGAAAACAGGCTGTTTGTAAAACAAAACAGAAAGCACCTGAACAAGCTCAGGCACTAAGAGTAAAAAACAGTGTTTAAAAGTGAAGTACCTCTGATATAAAAAACGAGATGAAAGTAAAATAAAATGTTTCACCATTGATCTAACTAACAAAGACGATGAAATTTGATTCACAATCACCAGTCAAAATGCAATTAGGTCTTCAGGACTCTGTAGCCTAAAACAAACATAGGCCAAGTTAAAAACCACACAGCTCTTTTCAGAGTAGCTAAACACTCAAAACCTTTTTGGCCAGGCCAACAACTGAAGGAATATTAAAGTGGCTAGTAAACAACAAACGAACGAACGAAGCATGCAACAGAACCAGTGTGTATGGGCAGGACATTTGGTGGTTAACTACATCACAAGTCTTTTCGCGAGTGTAATCTTTAAACAGCGGGTCTTTTTGTTCTTATACATTTGAAGGCATCTTGTGTGAACGCGGAAATGGCAACTTAATCTTGCGTCCGAATCAAAATTGTACGTGTTTTATAACACTGTAGCGGGTTCAAACGCCCAACTTCTTTACTTTCTCTTGTTCCGAAACACCGTTCGTAAATTTTTTGGGCTGAAAAACAATTGACGGAACAACCGTCAGCAAAGTTGAGAGAAATACTTCACTACTTACCAACGCGAGAAAAACTCCTGAATCACTGGTAGTTATTATAACTCAGAGAGAATACGGAAACTGACCTAGTACTAGTACTAGCATCGGAGAAGGGATCGTTCAGTTTGCGCCCATTTGACATTTGACAAGCATCGATCACGTTAAAACTCAGGAAAGGTCAGGATCACGCGCGT
>RJVU01059775.1:53911-117380 GCA_003731715.1 Anabarilius grahami | reverse complement strand
AAGTTTATATTAATTCCATTGAATTCTTTAAAATGATTACAGATTGGGCCCAAAATGTTCCAATGATACATGATGTCTCTCCGCACCTCATAACCTACCTCTGTTTGCATTTGACTTGTCACATGACATCAAATATTCGATTATTTTGTCATAATCATTTACACTGCTGATAATATCCTGCTTGCATGTGAAACATGTTATTTATTTTTTTTTAAATATGAATATAGCTTGCTATTAAAGACATACTTTTAATCATGGAAATGCCCACACATCAGTGAATCTATTACATAAATGCATTTAACATTTAATTATGCAACACTCTTTACAGAAGGAAATCCTACGGTTATGTATGAACTCACAACATCATCATCAAGTGCTGTGCTTGGCACATTGGGCAAAAAGCGTTCTCCAACGTATCTAATCTGTGGCCACGTTCTCCACATCTTCCCAAGGGACACCTACATTCTTCAGGCCTTCGTTTCCATGTCTTCCCCTGCATTCTCGTGCTGGTGTCCTCTTCATATCTGTCTTTGGGTGTTGTTGTTTGGTCATGCTTAGGATGTGTCCAGGGAGGTGCACCCTTTGCTCTGTCACAGTTTTTAAAAGTCTTCACGTGGACTCCTTATGATCTCCTTGAAACGTGCAGAACCAATATTGAAAATAGTAATTTATCTTTTTCCGTATTGTTGCCTTCATCAAAGAAGCACCAGTGCTCATCCAGAGTTTTGGTAAAAGTCATATTCATTGCCATCCACTAGTTTTAGTAATGCTGTGATTATAGTCAAATATATATTTCTACATGTGTGTATAGCAGGTGTTTGTCTGAACAATTGAAGATAGTGAGAGTGTTCAGGAAAACCCTCTGAGAACAATCAATATTTATTTAATTCTGTTTGGTGTTGATAGAGTATTACAGAAAAGACACACTTGACATACTGGACATTATTCTGTGAGTTTATCTTTACATTTAGATGGACTTGAAAATGTCTTGCATTTTGTTTCATTAAACCTTTTATTATAGTGTCACTTTAGTAAATGTCCACCTTAACTACATCTATGGTTATGGTATCATTATATCAGTACCTACCTGGATAATGTATGTAACATACCCGTGAATGTATTTTATAGAAGCATTTTATTGCTGAAAATATTTAACATTTATGAAATGCAGTAACTATTTGAATTTGCCTTTCATTTAGTTATAGTAAAAGTGAACAATAATCACAATATTGTATTGTATTAAAGTTGAGAATGTAAAATGTTATTTTTTTCCCCTATTCTTTAAAGAAATATATTTTCACATGGAATTTTATCTCATCTCTTGGTTTGTAAAAATAATACTTCATTATTTTTTAGTTATTTTTTACTATACTAGAGTGCCTCTGTAACTGGATATATTTTTTTCTCACAATTAACTGATTTTTATATTGTTGTGTAGTAGTTTGGGGACTACATTTGTCTTTGACATTAAATATTGGAATATGATTACAAAATTGAGTGCATTCATTATGCTTTTATTTATATTTATTTTAATTCCAAGAGTTCAAATGGTGGAGAATGGCATAAATAAGTGATTAAATGTATACCTTTAATATACTCGACTGTAAATGTTAGAAGCACTTTAGTAGATGCAATTATATCTCTTTCAAATATATGTATGCATCAGTTTAACTACACAAAGGAGTCTTTCGTTTTAAAATGTGATTTTTATTATATTTAATTAGATTAATTACATATTTAAGGAATCTTTCCCGTCAGCCGGAACCGAAGGAGAGCTGTCGTCATTTACCATAAATGGACAAGTAAGTTTGACGCCTCTGTTCAGCTGGGTTGTCATTGGCTGTGACTTTATCGCAGAACTCGCTGTGATTGGACTATCTTCAACCCATATAAAACGGCGTTTTACCTTACAAAGTTTGTTTTAGTGTGAATATTACGTTACTAATACATTAAGTTAACTATAAAGTGTTTCCATGTTGTGAGAAATTACTCCTTTACCGAGATCCCAACCCTAACCCTAGCATCTCAATGAACTACAGCGCCATGTTTCCCGTTCCATTGATAGAATGACAGAGACATTTGGGTAATGTAGTTTAAAACGTTTAGTAAAGAAATGATAAATGTTAAAATAATAAGATCTTTAATGGACAACTCAATATCTAAATATGTTTATTGTGCAAACATTTATTACATATATGAGGGACAGGCTGAAATTTTATATTTTACTGTGAGCACTATTAAAAAACCTTTATGCCAGCTTTCCATGTATGTCTGAAAACTGTGCCCAACATTATTTAGTAATCATATCATAAGCTGTTGTCCTGATGATTTTCTCTTTGATACGCTAACCAGACTTTGAGTTACAGCCATTTGAAATGTGCATTTTTTTGCTCTTCCAGGGGCCGTTACTGGCCCCTCGGGGGTGGAAGGGCATTAAAATCTACACAGATGTGTTCTCCTCATCATGGATAACAAACTGTGTTGAACCACATTTAAATATTGGAGTATTTGATCTTTTCCCCATTTTCCATTCTAACATCATGCTTGTATAGGTTTTGATGGGTATTGTGAGACCATCTGATGAAATATGGAAATATTTTAACAAATGTTGTAATATAATAATAATAATAATAAATGATTAATTGAATAGTAGTTGATTATTTCTTTGCTTTTTTTTTGTATGAACACCAATAAATATAATGGATGAACCCACAACAACTTGCCATTATCCAGTTGCCAGTGTTGGCAGTAAACTAAAAACTATTTATATTTACACTTCACTATTATTGTTACACAAGGATAATGCACTATTCAGTAAAATAAGAAAGAAACGGTGCCAAAATTTCATCTTCAATCCCCCTTTTCTTGCCCCTCACATGCCTGTCATCAGTAATGTCCATGCTTTCATTTTGAATGCAGTAGTAGATGTACCAGAATGATCAACATCGATCTTCTTCAGTTATGCTTGAAGTGTTTGTATCAGTATAACCCACTGCAGCCTCTCTTTATTCACATTCCTTCCCTTTATTTCTCTGAAAGTTTATGCAACCTTTGGTGAATTGTTGTCCAAAATATCATGAATTAGATCAAAAATATTTATGTAATATATATTTATGTATTTATAAGTAAAACAATCATGGTAATTATATGTAATTTTTTTAAATTATGAAATAAATTCATAATAGCTTAGTTAAATTGTATTTACTCTACCAAACACCACGTTCACCATAGTTTATTACACAACACTTTATTGGAGGATACAGCATAAGGTTGAAATTTGCATAAAGACAAATGAGATTCAAGATAAATAAAAACCGTGTCTTAAAAAATAAGTTAACGTCATAATAGTCCATTCACAGACTTTACCCCTACTGCACAAATGAGCGCCACAGAATCCCATCCAGTCAACTATGATCCAGAAAACAGATCTGATATTGAGTTTAAAATAAAGATTCATTATCACAGCTAAACTGGGTTCTTGCTCTTCCCTGTACACGTCTCTATCATGTTCATGTTCTTCTTCTTCTAAACAGTTTGTTCAGTTGTACCCTACAGTACAACTGATGAACAGAAGATGTGATCACTGATGTGGTGTAGCTTTTTCTCAACCAGAGGAAGAAGTTTTAACATCCCATTGTCAGGCGTTCTCCAGTCCTGGTCTTAAAGTAAAACAAAAAAACACAAACAATTCAAGTTAAGTAGTTTAATGGACAGTCAGGTCAGCTTATGTTCTGCATGATTTAAACAGTGGTGGGCTACTCTGGCCCTCAGCGTCCACGGTCCTGCGGATTTAGCTCCAACCTCAAACCCACCTGTCTATAAGTGTTTATAAGTAAACCTGAAGACTAAAATTTTCAGGTGTGCTCGATTACGGTTGGAGGTAAACTCTCCACCGCAAAAAGGAGACAGCAAAAGGGCTAGATTTGCCTAATATATATATATATATATATATGTGTGTAATATCTGGTTAGTTTTTTGACTTGAAATAAGGCCTTATCCTGCACAGACCAAAAAAGAAGTCAGAAAATATATATATATATAATAAAAATGCAGCACAGACTGTAAGCTAAGTACTGAATAAAAACTGTTTTACCCATATCAACAGCAACTTGTTTTAAAAGATCTTTTAGAAAGGCATGCTCTCTTTGCCAGTGATGCTTGATTTCTTTCAAGACAACATACTCCTGTCACTTGTTTCAAGAGCATCATTTGGTCAAAAACCAAGTGATAACCTGTACAATGTAAAATTGTTAAAATACTGCAATATAAACTTTAAGGAAATAATTAAGAATACACACAGGACTTACCATACTCATAAAGAAGCCATGGCCATGCATAGTTTCTGCCTCTTGTATTCCTCTGTGGCTGCACATCAGTCTTTTCCCTCTAGGATCTTCTGAAGTTTCTGACTTCTTTTTTGGTCTGTGCAGGATAAGGCCTTATTTCAAGTCAAAAAACTAACCAGATATTACACATAAATTAAAGAACATTTACTATTTCATTCCTATTATATGCCACAACTCATTTTCTTCCAAAGCTTCCCAGAACCCCATGGAACAATGTAATGTGTTTTAATTAACCAAATGCTTTTTATGACACTTGTGTGCTTTTATCTAAAAAAAAACAATAAAAAAAAACAAAAACAGAAAGAATAGTTTTTAAGAACTTTTTAAGAAGTTAATAGTCCTTTGAGAGATCAACATTAAATTCTGTACTACATATTACAGCATTGCCTCAACACAAAACATACCAATGGACTTCTGTCTTCTTTGGGCACGAGATGGCCATGTTCCTTCCTCACCCTAAACAAAGGACTTCGATGAGCTTGCTTTGATATAAGGACTGGTCTTCTCTCTCTGCACAGAAAAACAAGAAAGTCTCTACTTACTCTATGTGCAATTACTCTTGTTCTTAAAACATACAAATTGAGACAAAATAAGTTTATTTACCATACCATCCAGGAGAGCATTTGATGAGTAAATACTGATTTAAATATCTAGAAACCTTACCTGGAAAGGGCTGATCACGGCAAAATTCACAGTGACTCACTAGTAGCTCTTGTGAGGGTNATAAGGCCTTATTTCAAGTCAAAAAACTAACCAGATATTACACATAAATTAAAGAACATTTACTATTTCATTCCTATTATATGCCACAACTCATTTTCTTCCAAAGCTTCCCAGAACCCCATGGAACAATGTAATGTGTTTTAATTAACCAAATGCTTTTTATGACACTTGTGTGCTTTTATCTAAAAAAAAACAATAAAAAAAAACAAAAACAGAAAGAATACTTTTTAAGAACTTTTTAAGAAGTTAATAGTCCTTTGAGAGATCAACATTAAATTCTGTACTACATATTACAGCATTGCCTCAACACAAAACATACCAATGGACTTCTGTCTTCTTTGGGCACGAGATGGCCATGTTCCTTCCTCACCCTAAACAAAGGACTTCGATGAGCTTGCTTTGATATAAGGACTGGTCTTCTCTCTCTGCACAGAAAAACAAGAAAGTCTCTACTTACTCTATGTGCAATTACTCTTGTTCTTAAAACATACAAATTGAGACAAAATAAGTTTATTTACCATACCATCCAGGAGAGCATTTGATGAGTAAATACTGATTTAAATATCTAGAAACCTTACCTGGAAAGGGCTGATCACGGCAAAATTCACAGTGACTCACTAGTAGCTCTTGTGAGGGTCGGCTCTTAAAAGAGCTGTTGAGTTTGATATTGTAGAGATCTTAAAAAGAAGGACTGCAAGTAATCCTGCAAGACACAAAGGAAGGTAAATTTATTACATTACATTCAAGTTGTCAATTTACACATAACCGTAGGATTTCCTTCTGTAAAGAGTGTTGCACAATTAAATGTTAAAAGCATTTATGTAATAGGTTCACTGATGTGTGGGCATTTCCATGATTAAAAGTATGTCTTTAATAGCAAGCTATATTCATATTTAAAAATAAATAAAAAAATAACATGTTTCACATGCAAGCAGGATATTATCAGCAGTGTAAATGATTATGACAAAATAATTGAATATCTGATGTCATGTGACAAGTCAAATGCAAACAGAGGTAGGTTATGAGACTTCGGTAAAGTTGGTTTTATATTCGCACATTCGGACTTCTGATAAATTAAGACTTTCCAATAAATGTGCAATAAATTAATGTTTGCGAATTTTAAGCAGCGACATACAAGCAACTTACAACATTTTTCACAGTCGATCAAAATAGGCAAGTATTGTTTTAATGGCATATTTACTTGTGAATGTCCACTGAATGTCCAATGTAGTGTGATTAACAAGGCTATTGAATACGGATGTCCGAATGTGCGAATATAAAACCAACTTTACCGAACTGGTTATGAGGTGCGGAGAGACATTATGTATCATTGGAACATTTTGGGCCCGATCTGTAATCATTTTAAAGAATTCAATGGAATTAATATAAACTTTCTGACATGTGTGGGACGTCCGACTGTCCAAGAAGGGGCACAACTGATTTACAAATATGGTGATAAATATGTACAGGAATTGACTTTAATTTTAATTTAAGACTTTGAGACTATTTAACAAATGCTTAATAAAATGTTTGATAAAGGGTTAAAAGCAACACATACATACCATTGCAATTATTTGCCTTTGCAGCTTTCTGACTCCTCCGTCCATTTCCAAAAGGCCCTTTTGGTCTTTTCAGCTGAAACAAGAGAAAATAAAATATCATTATTTATAATATATAGGATTATATATAGGAAAGAAGTACTGATTGACCTTACAGTTTTTGGATTTAACATTATTAGGCATTAAAAGCATGATAAGTGTTGTGGTTACTCTGTATTTACAACAAATATCACATTAAAACTACCAATACTGTGGTAAAAAGCATGTTTAACTGATTGAAGGTCTGTTTCACGTCACGTGACAGTGTTTAATCACCCTAGTTTAGTATTTAATTTAGAAAGGGACGAAAAGCAAAACCTCAGCGGAGGTGACAGATATAATGCAGTGACTGAACATGAGGGAGCTAACGTTAATCTGATTAATATCTGCAAACAGAAAAGACATTCTATCAAACATTAGAACAGCGTATTTACGACTACTTACCAACATCCGGCACACGCGAACTGATGCCAAATATCGCGATGTGTCCTGAATGAGACTTCTTCAGCGTGATTTCATACCAATAAAATTCGCGTCAGTTTTGGACGCTAAAGGTTTCCCATTAAAAGCAATGGAGTTCCCAGTTCGTCCATATAGTGGGTGCTTCTCAATTCTTATTTTGTGCATCCTCGTTTCCTTTCCTCCCTTCCTTTCCTCGCGTCTTAGCTCCACCCCTCCAGGATGCGAGGGAAGGACGCAAGGAAAAGAAGCAAGGACGGAGGAATTGAATCAAGTGAAATGATACCCTCGCTCCCCTTTAGCGTCACTTCAAAGCGTCATCAGTTGCACTCGAGGGATCTAGCCACATGTTGATAAAGTTTGGTTATTAAAAAATATATAATAAATATTAATAAAGCAAGATGCCCCGTTGAAATATATGAGCTATAAAGTTTATTTAATCTGTAAAAGTAAAGCATACATTTAAACTATTGTGACAGATATGAAGGGGGAGGAGAATTTATGCGTACGTCACGTTTCTCAATGAAAAAGACTTCCGCAAAGGATGCACCTGTGTATCCTCACTCATGACTCCTCAGGAAGCCTCCTCACTCCTCGATCCTCGCCTCCTCGCGGTGCAATTAGAGAATTGAGATGTCCTTCAAGATGGCTGAGCTCGATCGGTTTCCGGGTCATAGGATGGAGGACGGAGGAGCGAGGAGACAAGGAGGGATATTGAGAAGCACCCAGTGACACCCAGTGACGCCAGTGACGCCGAGGGTGCTTTGGCGTCTCCAAAGCGACGCCGGGGGCGCTTGACCATGCTTCAATTTTTGACGCCTCGGGAGTGAGAACGGGTTGAGATATGATATTTGAAGTCATGCAGAGTCTATTTAGAATAAGACAATCTGGAATTATGGTAAATTTCCTGTGGATACCATCACATATGGGTGTGGAAGAAAATGAGGAGGTAGACCATCTTTGAAACATGCACAAATTGACATTAAAGTGTCAATGAGTAAAGCAGAAGTAAAAGGGTTAATTGCAAATGAAACAAGAAAGAAATGGCAGAAGGAGTGGGATAGTGGAACAAAAGGTAGACACATCATATTCAAGAGAAAGTAGGTCTAGAAAAAATAAAGTTTGGCAACTGGAAAGATGTTTTAATGTCAAGAATGTGTCTTGGACATTGTTCATTAAATCAGTGTCTGCACAGAATGGGGAAGCATGAAAATGGAAATTGTGATAAATGTGGTCAAGCAGAATCAGTAGAACACGTACTTATAGAGTGTGATGCATATGAAGGAGCAAGATTTAAACTAATTCAAGCTTTAAGATCTTTCGGAATAAATTATTTGTCTCTTCAGGTTCTGTTAGGAAATGGCCCAAAACAATCAAGGATATTTCATGAATTAATTATTTTCTTAAAACAAACAAGACTGATCAATAGAATTTAGGATACAGTTGTATTTAAATTATTATTTTTTTATTATTGAATTATTGTTTTCAAACTTCCCAACCATTATGCGCTCCACACTCCTATCCAGTAGGTGGCGGGAATGCATCATTTAAGTTGGTCTGCCAACCGCCATTAACACCAGAAGAAGAAGTTCAGGACCGTCATGTACATAGGGTGCTTCTCAATTCTTATTTGTGCATCCTCGTTTCCTTTCCTTGCTTCCTTTCCTCGCGTCTTAGCTCCACCTCTTCAGGATGCGAGGGAAGGACACAAGGAAAAGACGCGAGGACGGAATTGAATCAAGTGAAATGATATCCTTGCTCCCTTTAGCGTCACTTCAAAGCGCCATCAGCTGCGCTCCAGGGATCTACCCATATGTTGTTAAAGTTTGGTTATTTAAAAATATATATAATAAATATTAATAAAGCAAGATGCCCCGTTGAAATGTATGATATATAAAGTTTATTTAAACTGTAAAAGTAAAGAATACATTTAAATTATTGCGACCGATATGAAGGGGGAGGAGAATGTATACGTGTGTCATGTTTCTCAACGAGAAAGACTTCCGCAAAGGATGCACCAGTGTATCCTCGCTCAAGACTCCTCAAGAAGCCTCCTCACTCCTCGATCCTCGCGGTGCAATTAGAGAATTGAGATGTCCTTCAAGATGGCGGAGCTCAAACGGTTTCCGGGTCATAGGATGGAGGACGGAGGAGCGAGGAGACGAGGAGGGATATTGAGAAGCACCCACAGACATTGTGTGTTCTACATCGCAGCAGGGGCTGGCGCAAAATGCGGCATCGGCATCTCCAGCGGCCAGGGACTTCTTCGGCAGCTGTCGCTAGAGCGGCATCTCGCAGCGGCACTTCCGGCGGCATCTCCAGCGGCCAGGGACTTCTTCGGCAGCTGTCTAGTGATGGGCATTCCGGCTCTTTTTCGTGAGCCGGCTCGTTTGACTCAGCTCACTGAAAAGAGCCGGCTCTTTTGGCTCACAAACGGCTCTTTAAATAATACATGTTTTAATTATGACTTTGACTATGATAGGTGTGAAAACAGTATACTATTAAACATTTGTAATTAAATTACAACATTTTAATGTATAGAAACAACATTCAAAACAAATACAATCTGAACAACATAATAGAACCCATATTAAATATTAAAGAAAAATAAATAACTGAAAGGATTAAACTGGTCCCTCTTTCTCTCTCTTTTTTATTGACATATGAACTCTCACTAGTTATATTATGCATAACTAGCATGAACACACACAATGTTGGCCATATTTTTATTTTATGAGAGATTTGCATTCAGAAATGCAAGCTCCCTCACTTTCGACGGGCTGATGCGGTTTCTTCTCTCGGTAATTATTTGTCCTGTTTTCGAGAACCCTTTCAGAGGTTGTGCGTAGGACCGGCTTTAAATGAAATTTTTATTTGGCAAATTCTACATTGTGCTTTCACATTGCCTACATCATTAAAATGATTCCAAATGACGCTGTGCTTCCGACTCATTTTCCTGCTTTTGTTTTTTTTACAGCTGTTTTTCCTCTCCTCCGAGTTTCGACTAGGCTACTCTGGTCTTCTATATTATGTTATTTTGATTAAATGTAGTTTTTAAAATAAAATAAAAAACAACATCAAATTATATTGGCCAGCGGCAGGTGCTGCCGAAAACAGTCCCTGGCTGCTCTAGATGCCAATGCCGCGGCCGCTGGAGATGCCGCTCTAGCGAAAGCTGCCGAAGAAGTCACTGGCCGCTGGAGATGCCGCCGGAAGTGCCGCTATGAGAACGCCGGGGCCGCGGCCGCTGGAGATGCCACTGTAGGGAGAGCTGCCGAAGAAGTCCCTTGCCGCTGGAGATGCCGATGCCGCGGCCGCTGGAGATGCCGCTCAAGCAACAGCTGCCGAAGAAGTCCCTGGCCGCTGGAGATGCCGCCGGAAGTGCCGCTACGAGATGCCGATGCCGCATTTTGCGCCAGCCCGACATCGGCTGCGGCCGGATGCAACCGATCGGCGAGAGTATCCGCGTGCAGGCGGGGAGGAGCTGAAAACGGAGACATGAAGTCGGACACTTTCTGCTTCTCGTAATGACGCTCGCGCTGCGTTTGCATACTTTATCACAGCTGAAGTGAAATAAATGCAATATTTGACTAATACACTGATGTTTCAGAGACATTTTCATTCAAAACGTTATGTACTACTTACAGCGTCTGTTTTTACAAGAATAAAGTTCAACATAAGCATATGTTATTTAAATAACAATGTAATGGGGTCTTTGTTTTTTATCAGTTTTATTTTGATAAACATGACACAATACAACATCGCGACTACATGAAAAGAGCTTTAACTGTTATAAAAAGACAGATTTTTGAGCATTAGTGGAGCTGAAGGCGTAACAATAAACACGAAACACACGTGATCGTTGTCATGCGGTGAATCCGGCCAATCATGAAACAGCTGTGTCGTCATCAGCGCTCGTGCAGCTCCTCTTGAGAAATTGCGCTGGCTGCCTCAGGCGGCTGATCTCGAATCGCTCTCGCGGGACTTTGAAGCCATACGTCACAGTCACATGGCATCGGCGCTGCCTCAAGTCGGACAAAATTTCTAACCGGCATGCACTGCTTCAAGTCAGCCGCCGATCGGTCTGTGCGGCGTTGCATGAGCTCGAACACACCTATTATAATAAACACTAGACGCCCTATCATGACGCCCTATTAGCCGCTTTGGACTGTTGCTGCGATACGTCAACGAGTCCGCCATATTGTCCGGGGCAAGACTAGTGATGGCGAAATGAAGCTTTACGAAGCACCGAGGCTTTCCCCTCAACTGTATCTTAAAAGGTTCATTACTCGAAGCTTTTCAACACGGTGCACACTAACGATATCTTGTGGTCAAAAGGTGGAAAAAACTGCCTTTGCGTCCAGACGACCCAGCTATTTTTGGACTGTTTCATAAATCAGTTTGTGCTATGAAAAGCGTATAAAACAATATAAATTACTATTATATGAAAAAAAGTATTTCACGTGTCATTTTAACACAATTTGAATAAATGAGTCTGAAAAAATTTTTTTGGGGGAAAGAAAGGCAAGCGTTGGCATATATTATCAAAATAAATGATTGTCATAGAATGAAGTATGAACTGGGAATACATACAAACTGAACACATGCAAATATTTATTCATATTATGACATTCTTTTACTAAAAAGCAAATAACACCACATCTGCGCAAGGTTCACGTTATCAGAATACGAAGCAGTCACGTGGTTGTGTGCGAAAACGAAGCTTCGGGCGTCACCGATCACGTGGTTATGGCAAAACGAATCAAGCTCCGATACAGTGCTTCACTGTGAGATGTTTCATTTTTTTGATACAAGCTTCGAAGCCTCGGTATCAATCTCGGTATAGTTAGACAAAATATTTATTTTAATAAGAAATAGTCAAAGCTCAGGCTTTTCATGTATTTGGCTGCTTTATTCTTGCATAAGAATTGTGAAAACGCCCATACTGAGATGTAATTTAATTTTCATTAAATTAAATAAAGTTTTCTTATTGTGGAAAAAATATTTTCTGTCTTTAACAATTTTAGCTTTTCTTGAGCTTAGAATTGACCACCATTGATAAAATTAAACAAATCATCAAATACAAATCACACAGGCTGCTTTCTGTATTTTTATAGCACTAAAATGATACAGATATTTACAGATAGATACTCCAAAAACATAAAGATAACTGATGGATCCTTTATGGTACTACATATGATATGGTACGACTACAGTGCAATACAAATATTAAATATAAGAAAGTGAGAATAGTAAATAGTTTGTTATACACTTGTTACGTCCCCCTTTTGTCTAGGGGTGGCGGGAGAGTGACATATAAAAATAAAGACTAATAAAAATGTACCCCTTTGAAAACACGGGGCAAAAACGAGAGAGAGTTGGTTCTGTCAGCACTCCCAGAACTCACACAAACACAAAAAAACGCTTCAAAAGGTTTATTTAAAGTAAAGTCTCTTGTAACAGACAGGGATAAGGTAAAACAATAGAAAAACTCAAGTAATGATGAACAAGACGACGCTTCTAGCTTCAGGAGGGGGTTTAAGCCAAAATAACAAACAAAAAGAGTAAGCTAACTGGAGTAAGGGGGTCTAAATAACCTATCAAACAAAAACATCAAATAAACAACAAATCTCTTACCTGACTGCCTTACTAACCAAAAACAGGGGAAAACAGGGGTTAGTAAACACAAAAGGCACCCACCTCCCAACTGCGTCTGCAACAATGATAATGGGGCAATTACACACTGCCACAACAGCAGATACAACAGGTTTCTCTTAAAGGAGCTTTCACAACAGCAAATACAACACAAGTTCTGGGAGGGAAGACAGGCCACGTTCTCTCTGGGGAAGAGCCAGCTCCCTCAGTGTAAATGCAAGCTCCTCTCCATACTCTAACGAGGAACAGGTGGCATCAATTAGGCTCCTGCAAGAGGACAGGGAGGAACAAAGAAAACAGGAACAAAACCTACACTTCCCAGCAGGCAGTTGGCATCAAGAAGACACAGTCACATACACATTCACAACATTAAATAACAGTGAATGACATACGTCATGGGACGTAACACACTATAAGAAATAGTTTATGTAGTATATAATAATAATATAGTCAATAATAAAGTATATTATATTGTCAATAAACAAACAGTAGCCTATACAGCAAATAAAATAGTAATGAATAGAACAATAATATCATATTGATAATAGTATAATAATACTATAGGCCTAATAATACCAATAGAATATGTAGTATCATTTACAGAATATAGACAATAATATAACAGCATAACTATAATAGATTGATAATCTCAAGTGGTTTAATAATAATAGTATTGGTATAATAATAATAATAATCGCAAATACAATGTAATATCAATTGCAGAATAATATAGACAATAATAAAAGTAGTAAATTAAATAGTGACTAGTACAATAATAATATAGTATTGGTATAATAACAACAACAACATTGGCTATATATTTTCTATCAGTCTCTTGGAAATGGTGAGAACAGTGCACTGACTCTCCTCAGCTTTCCTTGAGGCTTGTGCAGCCCTGGTTGCAACGGGCTGAAAAGGAAATAAAAAATATAAACAAATCACCATTTAATTGCAAACTTTTAAATAATGTAGATGAGTCGAGAAACTTCCCTTCTAGCTACTTCCCACTGTCTCCTCAACTCGTTGTCTTTGTGAAACCTTAAATAACTAACGTTACAGTAAGATTAACCAAATATCAGTCACCTAGCCGAAACAAGTACTTGTCATAAAAGTCGGTTTTAATAAAATAGAGATGCACATTTAAACTTTAGGAAATTTCGTTAATAAAATAACATAAGCTAAAACTATATTAGAAATCATGTAAACTCATGTCTCAACTTTCACAGCTAACTCGCTATCTATTTTAGTCTGACTTAGTGGCCAACTAGTAGCCTACTATCAATATAATTATATAATGACCAAATACAACCAGAAACAAATGTTCAGTCTTACCTGTGAAAGGTCATTCCCCGAGACCGGTTTTCAATTGTGCCGCGATTTGTACAGCCCGAAGCAGCACACGAAGCAGGCATTTTTCTCAATCTCAGTTATGAGCGTTATGGGAACGTTGCCCCGCACAATATGGCGGCGCCGTTGACTTACGGTCCAGCGGCCAATGGGACGTCTATTATAATGTCTATGGTCATGTATTTGGCTGGTTTTGCCTCTTTAAGGTTGTTGGATGACGATTGCTAGTCCCGGTGCTGTTCTCTTATGTTTTTTATTTATTTATTTTCATTGACAATTGTGAAACTATGGCTGATCCCTATTTTTAAATGCAAGTTTATTTCCTAGCCAGAATAAGCTTATTCAGCTTTTTTATTTGTATTATTGTATTTGTGGTTTAGTAGCTGGCTAGTGGAATTGTTTTTCTCGATCTCCCCATTTCCTTACACATTTTTATTAAACAGAATTGAGGGTCTTGATCTAGTAACATAAGTCCAAAGCAGAAATAAGTTTCAGGGCATTTTTGTCCATCATCCATTGAAGGGATTTTGCAAATAGCTTCAAATCATTCTTCCATCCAATGAAATGGGATTTAACCTTTAAATATTTACATCTGTTGATAAAGTGTTTGCCTAACCAAATCAGGTTGTTTATCAAAAATTCTAGATTCTTATAATTTACAAACACTCCAACTTTAATTGAGATCACATTCAAAGGATGCAGCGATATATCTTTAGATTGTATCCAACTGAAATGAAAGCTAAAATTCATGTACAAATTTGCACTGAAAGAAAATATGTTCTACTGTTTCAATGTCCTTCTCAGAAAATTCACATGAATTGTTTTCCCAATTAAATCTCTCAATTGGATGGATAAATGTCGTTTAAGATTTTAAATGTCACTTCTTTGGCCTTTGGAAGAATTGGGCATGATAAATATCGTTTCCTCTTCGTCACTAAAATCCTGAAGAACATATTTTCTTTTCAGGTGATTAGGGTAATACTGTTTAGATAACACATTTCTGATAAACCTATTTGTAAACTGTTTACTATTTAAACTAATACCTTCAATACAGAGTGTTATCATTTCTGATTGAGAGTTAGAATACATTACAAACTGTTGAATCATTGTTTTCAGGGGTGCTGGGATGGCCTTTATCACTCCGTTGTATTCTCTAATTGGGCACTGGAAACTAAATTTATCACAGAAGTCTCTATAGTACAACAAATTACCAAAATTATCCATCAAATGACTTACTGCTCATATACCCTTTTCCATCCAAGTACCAGAAAACAATGATTTCCTATTACTCAGAATATATCTGTTGTTCCACAAACGTGTATTATGTGGTGTGAAATTATGTTTAAATATTAGGTTCCAGTACAGAAGAACTTGCTGGTGGAAATCAGATCATTTTAAAGGTAGTTTGTGTAAATCATAGTTACAACGCAATAGAAAATCAATTCCACCCATCTTTTGAAAAATTGCATTCGGGATGTTAAACCAAAAAGAATCTTTGTGACAAACAAAGGACTTCAACCATTTCAGTTTTAGTACACCATTCATCACAGAAAAATCTATGACATTCATGCCACCCTCTTTAATACTCTTAATCATGTCAGCTTTTCTGATGTAATGGCATTTATCCTTCCAAATAAAATTGAAATTTATCGTTTAATAATTTGATCATGTTATCTGAAATTTTTTAATGAAAAGGCAAGGTAAATAGCTCTTGATATACTCTCCATCTTGGATAGTAAAATCCTGCTGAAAATTGTTATAACCCTTTGTAGCCAGGAATTCAATATTGCTTTACATTTATCAATATTTCTAAGAATGCTTTCTTTTTCTCTTATTTCTTTATTTCTGGTGACCGTGATGCCCAAATACTTGACTTCTGTTTTACCTTGTATGTTATCAATTAAGCAAGCTGGTTGATTGTGCAAAGCAAGAATTTCATATTCATTAATGTTCAATGTAACACCTGATGCTTTCAAGAATTGACTGATTGAATCTAACGCTGTGGAGATTTGCCTTTCATCTTACAGAAATAAAGTTGTGTTGTCCGCAAACTGACTTATTATGATGTGCTTTTCCATGATGTTAAAGCCACCAGATTTATTTACTCTAATCATAATAGACAGTAGTTCAGCAACCAATATAAATAATAAAGGCAAGCTGTTGCAGCCCTGTCTAATGCCCCTCCTGACTCTAAATCGTGAGCATGTGCCATGCTCCAGAGATACACAGCTGTTGATATCATTGTAAAGTAGACTAATTAAATTGATGAATTTCTGTCCAAACAAATGATTTAAAGTTTCTAAAAAAAAGGGATGTTCTACTGAATCGAAAGCTTTGTAGAAATCTAAAAATACAATGAAACCTTGTTCTACAAATGTATGACTGTATTCGATTAAGTCTAGTACCAATCGTATGTTATTATAGATAGATCTTCCAGCAAGGAAGCCAGATTGGGTTTCATTTATTATCTGGGGCAGGCCTTTTTTCATTCTAGCTGTAATAATTCCCGATAATAATTTATAATCAATGTTAAGAAGCGCAATGGGTCTTAAATTATCTAACAATCTTTTGTCTTTGCCTTGTTTAGGAATAAGTAGTATTAGGCCTTGCTTCATGGTTGTCATTAATTCGTTCTTCGCTATGCATTCTTGAATTGCCTTAAATAACAAATGTCTGATATCTTTCCAAAATAATCTATAAAATTTGGCTGTGAGCCCATCCGTACCCGGGGATTTATTCAATGATAATCTCAAGCTCACATCATCCAGTTCTTCAATTCTTAAATCTGACTCACAAAGTTCTTTAAATGAATCATCAATCTTGGGTATGAAGTTTTTAATTTTTTATAGAAAATTTGAGGAATCCAGTTGGGAATATGCAGAAGTGTAGAGATTATTATAAAATGTGAAGACTGTCTTCTAAATGGTTTTATTATCCTTACACTCTGCTCTATTTATCAGTAAATTGATATTGCCCTATTTATGCTTCTCTTCTCCAAATTGCTGAAGTACGAGGTGTTCTTTTCTCCTTGCTCTATCCACTTTGCTCGTTATCTCACAAACGCACCTTGAGCTCTTTTGCAATATCATCTAATTTGGACTGCAATATCAATAATTTGTATTCATTCTATTGACTGCCACACACATGTGATCACAAAAGGTGCAGAAAGAAAGGGAAAAAACAAAAGAAAAGAAAGAAAGAAAACTAACTAATAAATGAAATATCAGCACACTACTGAGTTCTGGGCCTCAGATGTTTTGCCAGGGATCCCTCACCAGAGCTAACTCAGCCATAGAAAATTAAACCCTTTTAACAAAACAGACCATACCATTTTATAATTACAGGGGGTCTCAAAGTTCAGTNATTAAACCTCAAAGAAAAAGAAATATAACAATATAAATATAATATAGACAAATAAACTCCATAAACATATGAAATTACATTCACCATAAAGCAATAATGAAAATAAACTGAAACACAAAAATGAACTTCATAATAACACATTCAAATGAACAAACAATCCAAACCCATATGGTACCCAAAACTACATTTCCCATAATTCCTAGCAAAGGATATAAAGGACATCAGGAAAAGCCATGCTCTTGGTTGTAATAACAGGCCTTTGTTCCATGCTGCAATCGTGGATCCCGGCGGAACCACGGGTAAGATACACAATCATTCAAACAATTAAATAAAGAAAATGAAACCCATATTTTTGTCTAGTTGTGGTTTTATTCAATCACTACACTAAAAAATAATGGGTTAAAAACAACCCAAGTTGGGTTAAACATGGACAAATCCAGCGATTGGGTTGTTTTAACCAAGCAGTTGGGTTAAATGTTTGCTCAGTTTTAATTAACTCAACTACTGTTAAAAAATTACTGTATTTCTTGCTTAAAATGAACCCAAAATACACTGAAAAAAATGATACTTTGGACCAACTTAAAAAAATTGCTGTAATTTGTTACAGCTAAATTTATTAGTTTTTCTCAAACTATATTTTTAATTTGGTTAAAACTTTAAATTTTATTTTAATATCAATCAAAATAGTTCTTCAGCCCAAGGTAAAAAATTACATTGAAACAAAGTTAAAATATTGGTTTTTATGGAGACCAAATCATTATTTTTACTTTAGTACAGCTTAAATTTTTTACTTTGGAAAAACTTACTTTTTACCATAACATCCAAGTATAATTTTTACTTTGGACTAAACTAAAAAAATTGCTGTAATTTTGTTACAAGGAATTTTATTAAGTTTACTCAAGTTAAATTTCTGATTCAGTACAAACTAGATTTTTAATAACACCTAAATCAATTTATTCTCTTTAGTCACAAGACAAAACGTTACTTAAATAAAGACATGAATATTTTCTTCAATAGACCTGTTTATTGTGATGTCTTTAAAATATGCATCAGTTTCTCAGTCAAAAAAATAAAATGAAAAAAATAAAATAAAAACATACAAAAATAAATAAAATAAAAATAAAGCCAAATGACTTTTGCTGCCAGTTAGACTAGCCTTTATCAACAATAGATGGAAAAACATTAAAATAAAATGGTTTTAAAAAGGTTTTTTTTAAAAACATTGTCAACTTGAACCACATTAATGTAAAACTGTTTTGTACACCTCTCCTTGAAAATTCAACCTTTCTGTAACCTTTATGAACAAACAATCCAAACCCAAAATTTAAAAAAATTAAAGTGGTATGTTAAACTTTAACAACTTTACTTTAGTAAAATAAGTGATAAATTGAGAGAAATTACGAGGATTTAACAATGGCCTCTTCCATTATTCATGGAATGTATTTGAATACAAGATCTAACACAATAAAACATCCTGTATCCAAATTTCTCCAATATTTAGAGCTTCACACTTAGACTGAACACTTTGCGTGCCATTTTCTTGGGTTCGACCTCCATGAATATTTTCTGTAGAGCCTCAAAGGTGTTTTTGAGTTCACTTGGGTAGCTCAAATTTAACACGTAGATGTGGCCAAACAACATGGCACATGCATGTGGGACCGATGGCACGTCATTAAGGACCTTCACACCTTCGATAACAATTCCAACTTGATGTGGTGGCTGGAAAGGATCATCATCTTCCTTGAAGATGTACACTGCCATTGTACATCTTTGAAGCTCCAATTCAGCTTCGTCCTTCTGAACAACCTAATAAAAGATGAAGAAAAGACATTGATTACAAAGTTATTTTGATGAAATCAGTGACTGGTGTGTCTATATAAAAAAATATTAAAGAAATTTTCCCAATCAAATCTCAAATAACAAAATTGAAGGTCTAGTAATAAGAAAATGTAATGACTTGCAAAATCCAACAGATACTTAATGTCGACTCTTCCAAATATTTTTCTCATAGCAACTTGACCTTATCACAAGTAAAGCATTGGTTGAGTATTATATAATATCTATCTTCAAAAAGTTGCAACATATGCTGTGCCCAAAAAAAAGTTTAATACAGTAGTATACATACTCCATCCAAGATTCACTATATCTTCAGTCGAAAAGAAATGAAGGTTTTTGATGAAAACATTCCAGGATTATTCTCCTTATAGTGGACTTCTATGGACTCCAGACGGTTGAAGGTCAAAATGACAGTTTCAGTGCAGCTTCAAAGGGCTTTAAACAATACCAGACGAGGAACAAGAGTCTTATCTAGCAAAACGATCAGTCAAAAAGCTTACGCTGTATTGTCCTACGCCTTCCCTTTTCAATTTACGAAAACGAATGCAGCGCCAGTTAAATGTTTTCCGTAAGTTGAATAGGGAAGGCGTAAGACATACAGCGTAAGCTTTTTGGAGAATACGGAAATGCGGTTTTGACGGAGGCACTTAGAAGGCGAATGTTTGTTTATATAAAACATATACAGTTGTATTTTTTTCAAAAATGACCGATCGTTTAGTTAGATAAGACCCTTATTCCTCATCTGGTATCGTGTAAAGCCCTTTGAAGCTGCACTGAGACTGTAATTTTGACCCTTTAAATAATTAATGCAAAACTACTTACCAGATACTCCTTGATTAGATGGCCAACATCTTCCCCAAGGTAGACCGTAAGGCATTTTAGGAGACACTCCCTTTTTTGATTCACCTCGAGGCTCTAGGTGAGAGCGCAAACAAACACATAATGCATTATTATGAAGTCCAATTTTGCATTTTGATGCCAACAATACATAATGCACACAATTGTGCTCAGAGTTATAGAAGTTGTATAGTTTCAAATGCTTAGGAAAAAAATTAAAAGGCCTAATCTAACTCTGCAATCAAACTTGTTGACAAAATGAACACTTTCTTCTACCGGTGGGCATTTTAAGCAAAAATAATATTTGATGATCGCTGGGAAATATTCAATTATTATTCTTAAATTGCACCCTCTCCCGCATGCCGACATGTATAGGTTACAAACACATAGAGATAGAGGGAGACCATTCACACTTTCAATCTGTATGAAACTGTTTTATTCATTAGGGAATAGACTTAACTGAAGCCATATAATGATTGTACTGTGCTGAAAAATTTATATAATAAACAAACAACTGAGGGGGGAGGGGTGAAAGCACAAGTAAAATGAACACGGCCAATACACAATTTTCACTTTGGGGTGAACTAACTCTATAATTTTAAAGTCTCTCACACAATATGCCACACAAGTCTACAGTGTGCAAGTGAGCACCGCATCGGCACTGAAAATATGGGGAATTTTTTTTAAGACAATCTATAATTAAATCGACTAATCAAATATTCAAACAAATAATATTTTAGATAAATCAAGGATATTGGAAGCTGCATGAAATAACTTAGCATTTTTTTACACTGTCTGGTAAAATAAACCACATTAAATTGGTGGGTAACTTCTTGATTAGTTTTGATTTGGGGTTATTTGTAATTCTCAAAATGTAATAAAAAAAAAAAAAAATCAAATAAACTAAATACTGACATGACATGAACCTTCCTTTTTTTATACTGTCCCACAATCTTTTATTATATTAGCAAGGATACCTCTGTGGTAATTTAAAAGCTATTCTCTAGTGTTAGTGATTCCTATTTAAAACATAAAAATAATGTTCACAGATGTCTACGTTGGTACTTACCAAATTCAGCAATTAGGGCAAAATTCTGGAATTTCCAGGAAACAAAATCCAACCTGTAAAACAAAGGAAAAGGTGAGATTTCACATCTTAGTTTTTTGTTGGTGCAATTAGCACTATCCATAATCACTAGACTGTAATTATTAATTAGTCCCTTCTTTTGTAGTGATATTGTACTAAACTGCATTATGCTGACAGGAGAAACAATGGAATATGAATTCTTCCTTGTCAGTCAGAACTCATTTTCTAATTCAGTAAGTTTTATTAATAACTTTCATTTTTCTTAGTCATTTTGCTTTCCAGATTCAAGCTCTTAACGTTACTTGCGTACTAGAGCACGTACACACATGCGCACTCTTCAAAAACGGTGCTTTGACAAACTAAAATATGTAAATGACATTTGTATATATTCAAAATAAAAGATATACATTGTACTTAATGAGAGCTTGCTTATTTTGCTCAAGATAATGATTAAGTCCACATGTCCTAAAAAACAAGAAAGCTGTCGTTCCAACCACACAAGTTTGCGATGCTTTTTGTGAATGTTCGTTTGAACGATAGTTTCGGGAAACACCGAATCATTTAACTATGTTAGTAACGACAGAACTTGCAATGTTAGTTGGATAACGATGTTTTTGGGAAACGCACCTCCAACAACTGGCACCGCTTCAGCCGTTTGCCAATGTGAAATCCGAATAATTGTTGTCCGTTTTAAAAAAACAATTACCGACTCTATACACAAATAGGCTCAAACGAACATTAACTGATTCCGACATTACCATTAACGTCTCATATAACGTTACAGCTCCCGCGGTCCATGTTTAACCAACGTTAGATTAGTTGACGGCTGCAGTGAATCAATGTGAGAAAGCCGTTGTAGTTTATTCGAGCACTAACTTTGTTAGAGACAAACGAGCCTTATCACACTAAATTACCATTATATTTTCCTTACATCAACAGTGAAATAATAACTAAATTAACTTTGTATTTGTCACACTGAGGCAACATGCGTATTGCGATAGCATGGTTTGGCTAGCTTTAGCTAACATGTGCACAAACACAGTTGTCTGTAAAGTAATAACCTAATTGTCCATCCTGCCACTAACCATACATGTGAATGAAAAACACTTATTTTCGTTAAAATAACACATTTTCGAATGCTTACCTTGTCTAAAAAGATTTCCTGGGCCACGGACCGTCTTCACACTCGAAGCAATAATGGCGGATGGCAAAATGCTGGCTGGTGGCGCAAGCAGTTAGTTGATGTGACGTCATGTGGTCACGTGACATGAAAACATCTGGTTTAAAGTAAAAATACTACTTAAGTCAAATTGTTGTTTTTAATTTGTTCTAGGGGCTTCGTTATTTGCTTTATGGCAAACTGAAAAAAACAGGTTTAAACCAGAAACTATGATTTTCACTTAGTCCAATGTAAAAATGCACTTTAAATGAACAACACAGTAGTTTCACTTTTTTCAGTGTAGGTTGGAAATTAGCATTTTTTTTATAAGTTTAATAAATAATAATTAAATAATAAACATTTATTAAATTGCTTATTAATAAATGCTCACCTTTTGATTATTATTGTTGCCTCTAGTTATTATGTTTCAGATTTTTAATTTCAAACCTATTTTGGGTTTATTTTAAGCCAGCCATATAGTCATTTAAAAAAAATAGTTAAGTTAAATAAAACTACCCAGCGCGTTGGGCAAACATTTAACCCAACCGCTGGGTTTGTCAATTTTCAACCCAACTTGGGTTGTTTTTAACCCAGCATTTTTTAGAGTGTAGCGTGCACTCTAGTAATGAATTGTCGTGTCGCTCTTTAAACTTTAATGCGCGCATATAGCGACAACATGCACCTCTAACGCTATGTTTTGGGTAAATTATTAAAGAAACAAAATAAATACATAGAAATTTATAAACAAGCAGACAAAAAAACAATAAATTTCTCATACAAAGAAATAAAATAAAAAAGAGAAAACTAAAACAAATGAAATAGAATAGCCTATTTATTAAGTGTGGCCATAGCCATCACACACAGTATCTACTAATTTCTTGGAACAGGTTACATTCTTCTCTTCATTTTTTTCAAGGCAATCTCCTTACTAAACTTTATAGAACATTCTCTAATTCTATTAGGGATGGGCATTTTTCCAAAATATTGTATTCGAATATTTGGGCTTGTAAAAAACGAATATTCGAATATTTAAATGAGGTTAAACGAGAAGGACGTTATTGTTTTATATTCATCAAGATTTTGTAACCATTTCTGAACAAGCTTATGATTAGGCAATATACACAACAAGCTTACATTATCTTAAGGTTTTCTTTTAGTTCAAAGCATTAAACAATATGTGTAAACAGAAAATATTGAGAAAAAAAGCATTTAAGCTCAAGCAGCGCGAATGGTAAAGACGCTTATAAAGCAGACAGCGCCAGT
Organism: Anabarilius grahami; assembly: GCA_003731715.1. NCBI lineage: Eukaryota > Metazoa > Chordata > Actinopteri > Cypriniformes > Xenocyprididae > Anabarilius > Anabarilius grahami. The sequence goes on along the minus strand of RJVU01059775.1, from coordinate 93,707 downwards.
TATCGTACAGAATGTACATAATAAACTCGAGTCAGTATATGGTTACCGTGTTTATATTGTTTCACATGTTCATGTTGAGAAAAACAATAATATCCACATGCTCGGGTGAGAAAACGAGCCGTGCTGACAGACGTTGCAGAGACAAAGATAACAATAATACATAACGGTGTGCTAAGCTAAGTTTCTAACAGCAGCACTTTGTTTTCTGTTCGTAAATATGTCTCCCACGACGAAACTTAAAGGAAACAAATGTCTCAAAATCATTTTGCTATCAGATAAGTTATCATCTCGGCTCACTCTGGGATAACTTACAGCTGCGCTTACCTGTCGTGAATGCAGTGATGGACAGCTGTCTTTTCTCTCTAGTGTTTAGATTTCATGTGCTTTCTCAATATGGTGGTGATATTATGATAACTCAGTTTCATTAATTTATTAATGAACATTATGTGACGATCAAATAAAATAAACTTGTTAAACACGCTCCACAGCGCCACCCGGTGCATTTAGTTATAACTGCGAGTTTTAGTGCTTAGGATTTATCATGGTTTCACTGCATTTACGGCCAGGAAAGCAACATAGTAAAATTCGAATAGTAATTTTATTTTTCGAATATTAATTACAGGTCGAATATTCGAATGTTCGACTATTTGTTCACACCCCTAAATTCTATATTTTTACAAATTCACATTCACATTTACTGCAAAACGTCTTAGTTCCCTGTTTCTCAGGTAACCATGGTTCCCTGAGAAACAGGGAACGAGACTCTGCGTTTGCTAACGCTTTGGGGAACGTCCACGTGACTCTGTGTCCGAAAGCCAAATATCAACACACTCCAATCCTATTGGCCGGCAACAGCCTATGACGCAATGGGGCGCGACCCGGAAGTATATAAGGAGAGCCTGGAGAAGCAGTCAGTATCTTATTGTCTTGAGGGACTGTTCAGCAGGCAGCCCAAAGCATGGCATGGCAACGCAGAGTCTCGTTCCCTGTTTCTCAGGGAACCATGGTTACATATGTAACCTGAGATGTTCCCTTTCGAAAGGGAACTCGCTCTGCATTTGCTAATGCTATGGGGAATGATATACCCAAGCCGACATACTTGAGGGGAGTGCATGCCAAGAAATAGCTGAGAAATACAGAGGTGGCTCCAAAGGAATGCCAAAAAAAACTCGCGCTCAGGTCGCACAAGGCTGTCAGTGACAGCATTCCCTACGGCCAACAGCTGAGCCTCAAAGAGGCCTTCCGCAGAAAGCTTACCAAGGCCGCTCATGACTTCTGGGGCCAAGTTTTCCAAGGAAAAGTGGCCCCTTAAAGGGAATGTGGCCAGGGAACCGAAAGGAGCCCCGGCTAGTCACTAGAGGGGAACGAAGTCACCCCCAATGCCACCAGGGAGGCCGACCTGGTCTGACGAAGGACAAACTTAGTCTTGGCCAACCCTGTCTGAATACAGAATCTCAAAAACGCATTCTTCAGAGAAGAGAGCAAGTGAGAGCGACTGCAAGAAGGGCAGTAAGCAACTCAAACCCACGCGTAGAGATGGGCATCCTGTAGAGCAGAACTCAGCTGAGTGCTGTAAACCCTCGTATTGAGGGGAGTATAATCCGCTCAACCTTGGATCTACTCAGAGCTTGATTATTCGCACTGAGGAGGCTGTGCGCTAAAGAACCCTGGAACAGGGGAGCACAAACCAGCCTGAGGCTGATCCTCGATGGGAGGGCTTAAGGAGGCCTACCCAAAGATCAGCTTAGGGAACTAAGTACTATTACAAACAACCCTACCAGGAAGTACAAAGCTCTCCTAACAGGTAGACTACACTGTGGGCACTTAATCATGGAGGCCAGAAGGGGCCTGCCTATGATAATAGCTTCATGTGAATCACACATGTGATGGAATACTAGTCACTTACACAACAGGACATTCAACGGTGGCCTGAAAAAGCCACCTTGAACCCCTCTCTTGCTGGGAGCAAGAAGCATGACTTAGAGACTGTACAGCGCCCACGTAACAGTCCACCTAACACAATCCAACAAGCAGTGCAATCGATAAAATACCTTTTAACTCTCTCAGGCCTACGACCTCAGCGGACATGTGGCATCAGCCCGTGGCAGTGTTTGAAGCTCCAGGAAGACCAAATGACCAACCATAGTAGGTCAAATTATCACCTGGGGCCCTGGCCAAACCAGAAAGTACTCAGTAAAAACACTTGCAACTCTCTAAATAAGAGGAGTACCCTATACATACACCAGTATGTTCATAAGGTGGCCCAAAGGGCACAATACCTGTAAACATAAGGTGTCAGTCTAGTTCGGCCATAGGGTTCTAGGAGCAAAACAGAACCAACCTGGGCTTCATCTCCAAATCTCATGGAAAGAAAAAGAAAACGAAACTTACAAGCAAAAAAATGTCAGGTGGCCGATAAAGGCCGACCTAGACAAAACTGAAGTAATGAGTGCTAACTCATACTAAATAAACATGCTAGCTGAGAAGCTACTCTAAACAACAAAGGAGGCTAAGCGACGGCCATTTTGTGGCCTGCTGGATCGTTCTAGCCAATCTAATACTTCAGTTTTAACCCATTAAAACCCCTTTTCTCTTTTACTGCTACATGCTCAGGAAAACTATACAGGATAAAACAAGGTCAACATATTGAATACATAAATATAGACCTTGCTTACCTTCCTGCGGCTCGAAGACCAAAGACTCTCCTTCGCTTCTTTAGGAGGGATGGAATCCATGGTTTTAACAGCCTAAAAGCATCCTTTTTCACTATCAAGCCAGAAGGCGGGCCTTCAGAAAAAATATCATCATAGGCCCGACCGTCAGCCTGACCGTTAAAAGTGCCCGAGCATGTTAACAGTTTTAGATTAAAAACATACGCTAGGAGGCAGAGGAAGAAGGGCGAGGGCTAAATACACCTGCCCTCGCCCTTCTTCCTCTGCTTCCTAGCGTATGTTTTTAATATTCAGAGAGGCGATCCATCACTAGCACTGCTGGCGCCTGTGCTCGATCACCTGTCTCAAGTCCAGCTTCTTCTTCCTGTTATCCCGCCGCTTTTGCGACTTGCTCCGCTGGGAAGGAGGCGCTCGAGCGGCAACGCTGGATCTCTGGCCCTGTCTCTGAGCCTCGGCTCGAGACGGGCCAGGGCCTCCCGGTTGTCTGGGCCCAGGACCGGATCGAAGCGGTATGCAGGTCTTAAATGCTGCAGAGCGCGCCCTCGCCTCTCTGAACTTTTCGACTACCATTTCCACGGAGGTACCAAAAACCTCAGAGGGCGAAAGCGGGGCATCGAGGAGAAAGCTTTTCTCTTTTTCCCCGATGTCCGCCAGATTTAACCACAGATGTCTCTCCGTGGCCACCATCGCCGCCATCGATCTTCCAATCGATGACGCCGTTTGCTTGGTGGCCCAGAGAGCGAGATCCGTGGTACAGACGAACCCTGCCCCTGATCTAGGTCTTTGAGCAGATCAGCTTGATAAGCCTGCAAAACTGCCATCGTGTGCAGGGCTGCACCATCCTGACCTGCTGCAGCGTATGTCCGGCCGTTTAAACGTTCTGTAGACGGCAGGACCGGAGCTTTTAGTGACGGTGCACTGCCCATGATGAGATAGTTCGCGAACGTCTCGTCAATAGGCGGCATCGTCACATACCCATGCTGGCCTAATCCCTCCACATCAGCGAAATTCCCCCGCTGATGTGGATGAATCCGGGCTGAGTACGGGTTCTTCCATGCCTTCTCGATCTCAACGTGGAGATCAGGAAGGAAAGGAAGGCTCACCGGAGTTACCGGGTTATGGCCGGAAAGGAACCACGTGCGGCTTCTTTTCTCACGCGCCCCCATGGCAGTTGCAGCCTGCCAGAGGCGCGGTCCATAACCTCCAGCAACTCTGTATACGCTGGGCAGGGAGGCCTGGAAGGAGCCGCGGGCTCGCCCGCCATCTCCTGCTCTATGGGGCTAGCTGCCAGAAAAGCAATGGCTCCTGGATCCGACGATGTCAAAGATAAAACATCATCGTCATCCAGGAGTGCGTCCTCGTCAGCCGCCGCTGGAGGCTGAGAAAGGTTTACACCCCTCTCAAACTCCACGGCGAGCTCCACCTGCGAGCCCCATGATCTCAGCCGCCGCTCTGCCTCAGCACGAGCAGGGCCGGAACCACCAGGCACAGGCGCCGATGCCTCTCCCCTCGAGAAGAGGGCCAGACCGGAACAGAGCGTCTTCATAGAAAGACGCTCACAATTAACACAGACAGCACCCTCGAGTACTATCCGTGCGTACTCCTCGCCCAGACAAAAAACGCAAAGGTTGTATGTGTCCTCGGGTGTCAGAAACCTCGGACACTGGTCAGCACACTTCCTAAAGCGTTTCTCCTTGTTGACATTCTCAGACATATTGCCAAGAAAACTCGTTTTCCTTACCGAATACTGAAACAGTGGCTTAGACACGACAGTCCCGAAAGACAAAAAGATACCGACTGCTTCTCCAGGCGCTCCTTATATACTTCTGGGTCGCGCCCCATTACGTCATAGGCTGTCGCCGGCCAATAGGATTGGAGTGTGTTGATATTTGGCTTTCAGACACCGAGTCACGTGGACGTTCCCCATAGCGTTAGCAAACGCAGAGCGAGTTCCCTTTCGAAAGGGAAACTACTATTAGTCTCATTATTTTCAGTTTCAGTTATTATATTATTTTTATCTTTGTACAATATTTTTTATTTTTTAAAAGACCAGAATTAAATTTCCAGTAGCCTTTATTTTTCCTTATTCTATCAACTGGATTTAATTGAATTTCTACAATACAATGATCTGTTAATGGGGCTTTGAAAAACAAAATGTATGAGGCAAATTCTCTAAATGAGTAATCCACAAGCCATTAGTCAATCCTGGATTTGGAGGTGTTATTAGGTTTAAACCAGGAATATTGTTTTACTCCTGGATTTAAACTACTCCAGGTATCTATCAGGTGACTTTTATTCATAAATTCCCCAATTGTATGGTTAAAGTGGTAGCTGTCAAATTTAGTGGGCCATTAGTCTTCCCATTCATCAGGTGTCATATTGGGTCACCTCCCATTAGAATAAAGTCTGTTGGATAGACTGTTTTGAGCTCTGATAAAGTATTGTAATTTCTTCAAGCATTTGTTTATTTTGGGCAATAGTTCTATGAACATACACATTAGTTAGTATGAAAAAACAACCATCAATTTTTAAAACCGCCATCAACTAGTAACTGATGTGATTATATCACATGGAAACCTATTAAAACAAACTGCAACACCAGCAGATTTATTGGTCCCATGACTAAACAGTATTCGATCACCCCATTGGTTAGACCAGAACTCAAAGGGGTAGTTCACCCAAAAATGAAATTTCTGTCATTAAGTACTCACCCTCATGTCGTTCCACACCCGTAAGACCTTCGTTTATCTTCGGAACACAAATTAAGATATTTTTAATGAAATCCGAGGGTATCTGATCCACACATAGGCAGCAACTTCATTGCACCTTATGACGTCCAGAAAGGTAGTTAAAAACATAATAGTCAACGTGACTACAGTGGTTCAACCGTAATGTTATGAAGCGACACTTTTTGTGCTCAAAAACAAAACAAAAATAACGACTTTATTCAATAATTCGAACCGTTGTCATACGTAGTGAACTTAGTGCAGGCTTCCTGTTTAAGTCTGAATGCCGGCTCATTATTGGCCGGATCCTGTGTCAGCATCACATGCAGGGCAATACTGAGTTGGCATTCGGACGTAAACAAGGAAGCCTGTACTGAGTTCACTACGTATGACAACGGTTCAAATTGTTGAATAAAGTCGTTATTTTTGTTTTGTTTTTGCGCACAAAAAGTATTCTCATCGCTTCATAACATTAAGGTTGAACCAAGTCATGTTGACTATTTTAACCATATTTACAACTACCTTTCTGGACGTCAAAAGGTGCAATGACGTTGCTGCCTATATGTGGATCAGATACCCTCGGATTTTATCAAAAAAATCTTAATTTGTGTTCCGAAGATAAACGAAGGTCTTACAGGTGTGGAACGACATGAGGGTGAGTTCTTAATGACAGAAATTTCATTTTTTGGTGAACTAACTCTTTAACAACCACTTCGGAAGAATGAGTTTCCTGTAATAGCAGATATTGTGGTTTTCGTCCATTATAAAATAAAAATAGTGCTTTTTTTTTTTTGACCAAATATTTTAGACCCCTCACATCTAACGAAGCAAATGAGACCTTGAAGTTGAACATTGCTGAAGATAATGAGATACTATAAAACGANAAAAAAAAAAAAAAAACAGTAAGAAATTAGTTTCTTATATATGCTGATTAGCAAATACAAAAATAGTCCCATGTCCTCTTAACACTCCTTTTGGTTCGCGGTAGTAGGCACACTTTCCATCCCGACTAGACTGTTCAATCTGCGGCCACGGTTTTTTCCTTGCCTCTCTAGTGGTAGCAGGGCCGGGTCTAGGGGGGGGCTAGAGGGGGCAATGCCCCCCAGATTTCTCTTGTGCCCCTCCAACATCCCCAGGATACTTGTTTTTTTGTGATCGCACACAAAATGTAAAAAATATATAGGCGAATTACTAGAAACATTGTGCGGTTGTATTTTTCTGGCGCTCATCCTTTTACAGTTCTCCTTTACAGACACGCTCAGCACTTCAGATGCTCACACCATGCTAGAATGGCCATAATTACAAGATTTCAACTTGTAAGAAGCATTCATGTCCTTATCCACATCCTTTATCTAAGCAGTTTTCCAAGACTTTTGCACACCTTATCTGATCACTTCTCAAGACAGCCATTGACAATCACATGAGAAGATGACATGCAGTTCCTTTATAAATGCGCTCTAGTCTCTATTTAAATGCACACACACCATTAATACATTGCTACACGATCATGGGACACTTGGAAATTTAGCTTGGAATTTTTAAATTGTAATTTCCAAGTCATGAAAAGTCTTCAAAATTAAAAACTTAAAAAAATAAATAAATAGATGTAACTGTTCTAGGTAAAATATAAAATAGTTTTGCTCAGTTATGTTCAGCTCTAAAATATTCTATCAGCATTATTGATAGATAATATATTTGTTGAAGACTAGCCTATTATTTGATGTGATAAGTTACATGCACCTTTTTAGAATCTGCAAAATATCAATCATTTAAAAAATAAATAAGTGAGATCAAAATTATTATTTTTTTATTTAGCACTGCAACAAAAAAGGAAAGAATCATGCAACCAGGTCTTCTAATGGTTTAAATTTCTTCAATTAACCAAGTTGTCTTCTTCCACTTTAAAATTTTACCATTCTTAAAGATTTAGAATAAATCCAAAATTCTTTCTGAAAAACAGAAAACAATGGTTTCGTTTTAAGGAACTTACAGTAAATGAATATAACATTTTCCCAAAATGAAAATATTGTTCAGTAGAAATTGAATGTTTCCATTATTAGGAATGTTTCCTAATCATCCCCATACACTGATTGGCTTCATCACTCTGTCTCCTCTCCACCAATAAGCTGGTGTGTGGTGGGCGTTCTGGCGCAATATGGCTGCCGTCGCATCATCCAGGTGGATGCTGCACATTGGTGGTGGTTGAGGAGATTCCCCCTACTATATGTTAAGCGCTTTGAGTACCTACACTGTAAACCCTAACGCTCAAAATACTTAATTCGTTTGAGTAGGACAAACTTAAATTAAACAAATTAGTTCAGTTAAATTAACTGTTATGAGTATTTAAAACTTTCTTTTACTTTTGAGTTCACAGCACTGACATATTTCAAGTAAACTAAACTGTTTTCGTTGCAGCAGATTTCTAATTCCCAGCATGCTTTTCATCAGACTGTATAAATGTTGAAATTAAGTGTTATTTTAGACATAAGTTAGTGTTTAATGTTGTGTTATGTTGGGATTGACAGGGGGTTCTGTTATGTTAGTTTTGTAGGGTTACCATTCTGGTGGAGAGTAGACCGTGTGGTTAGGTTGAGGATGGGCTGCAAAACTTTTAAGACCACATACTGTATACTGTATGTTGTTTGATTACATACATGCAAGTATATATTGACATTCTCTTTGATAGTTATATTAGCATGTGTTTTTTGCTAACTAACATTTAACCAAGATCTGAATGTGATGTTTAAGTAAAGTAACTATATGTACTTGAGTGGGACACATGTGCACCACACTGGCCTTGCTCCACTTCCATGGCTCTCGGCCCCGCCCCACTTGTCACAAAAAAATGGAAGTTCTACTAACTTAAAAAAAATAAGTTAGTTAACTTAAATGTTTCGAGGTAATAAGTTTCCTCAAATGTTTTGAGTATTCTGAACTTATTGAGTTTTACAGTGTAGAAAAGCGCTATATAAATGTAACAAATTATTATTATTTACCAAAAGTTATGTCATTTTTAGAAAATAAAGAAATCAAATTAATTGTAATTTTAAGTCATTCGTATAATTTAGACCAAAAGTCTCTAAACAGTCTAATTAAACAGTTGTACTAACTAAACAGTCAAAAACAAATGTACTGTTGTTTCAATTTCAGAGTCACAGAAAGTACTTTTGTGATCAATATTAAATTTGAAGCTGTTATTAATCTGAAAAAAAAAAAATCTAAAAAATGGAGGAAACTGTTTAGTAGTTAAAAGGGGGGAGAGAGAGATCATAAACCTATGAATCATAAATGCCCCCCCAGTCACGCAATCCTAGAACCGGGCCTGAGTGGTAGCATCTCGGCGAGGCAGAAGCCTTCCGTCTGCACACCGGGGAATCCTTGTAGTGACGCCATAACTCCTCCTTGACAAGCCTCCGGACAAATAAGAAAAATATATGTCTACTTCTGTTGTCTTCTTTTTGGCCGACTGAGTGCACAATGTCGATTGCTTCTTCGAGCTGTCAGTGGTCCATGTCAGGGGCGATCTCACTGCACAGTTGTATAACGTCTGCTCTAATGTTCTTGTCCTTTCTTTACCATAAACCTTTTTAGTTTCAGACACCATCTCATCTTGTATCTCTCCTGGTCCCTGATTCTCTCTTTAAGCTCTTGATTTTCTTTGCACAGACGTTTGTTAAACTTTTTTAGCTCGATGACTTTCCCATTGCATTCCCTAACTTCTTCAGCATTGAACTGCATGGCTTTAGTTAAGCTAGCAATCATGCTGCTACTCTGTTTAGCCTGCTCTCGAAATTGTGCCAGTTGCTCATTAAAGTTATTTTCCAGTATGCTCTAATATGCTTCCAATATGGTCAGGTTAGAGACCTCATTTTCCTTTAGTGCAGTTTTGCTCTTTTTCCCGGCTGGAATCTTGCTCGGAGTTGTTGGCGTGGAGTCTTTTACTGATTGTGCTAACCTCCATATCGTAGTCATGGTCGGCAGATTGCTCGAGGATCTTAGTGCTATTGCAGCTTGCTTCTTTTCACTATCCCCCTCTTTTATTATCAGTCTGGCTGGTTTGATCATACTTTTTCAATTATTTGGAGTGTCTTTACAAGCGGATAATCAAAATTTGGGATAATTTTGTTTCCGTCTCTGATGCGAGCGACTGATCAACATGCCATCTTGCCTGTAAGTCCCTTTCACTGCTTGTGTTTAATAATTTAAGGGTTTTTCACCCTTGGTTAGGCAGCTGGGGTAGCTTCCACCGTTGTTGGTGGAGAACTGGGAGTAAAATTTAATAGAGCTCTTGCAGGTTTTTGTGGGTTGATTTGTGTGATTACAAATTATGAACGAGTATCACCTAATCCTGTATTACTTGAGGGGCTTATGGGGTGAGTTACCTGTGGTCTTACAGTATGCAAATAAGTGTCCCCTGTATAAGTAGCTCAGTTCTTTTTTTTCTTTTTCTTCAGGTTGGACTATCTAAGAAATTGCTGCCCCGGCTCAGGGTTGATGTTCTGAATTTTATTGTCCTGTTCAATAAAGAATTATGAATTTACTACTACTTGTCTTGTGTGATAGATTTATTTTTTGTTTTTGTGGACCCTATTGAACGTCACATCTATATAAAATTTCAACTTGATCCTGACCATATGTTTCCTTCCATTTGAAAACCACTAAGGTTTCTACACTACAGTAAAGTCTTATAAAGAAATGAAAATTACAACCACATTTAAAACCCATCTTTATTATAGAAGATAAAAAATGAACATGAAATAGTAAATCAATTAAATTGTTCATTAAACCCTATAAATGCCCAGTTTTCGATCAAGCACACATGCTCAATTATACACATGTAGAATAGACAAGTGATGGACCCACTGTCTCATTTTGTTTGCTTGTTTGTTTTCTACCCACAAAATGCACATCTATCATTCCTTCTCCAATTATAAATACAACCATATCTTCACGTTTATAAATGAAACATTGCTAAAGCTGTGAGGTCAAACACAGAATCCAGAAGTCTTGTGCTTTCTTCACACACAGCACCTTTTTATCTCAAATCACAATCAAGTTTCATCCTGTATTTTTCTGCCATGTGTGTGTGCTTATCACTGTTACAGCTTCTCTGTGCTGGCAGCCACAATGGGAATTATGTAAGCAATTATGTTTGTGTTTAAATGTACATACAGTAATCAGACATGTATTTGTGTGTATACATTATTCACTGTTAATGTTTTGACGTATATATATATATATCGTATGTACACAGTGTGTGAGTCTTACGTTCCAAGTGTGCATAGCTATTTGCTTGCTTTTCTAATTGTAAGCACATGTCAGTTTGTCCAAAAGTGCTCAGTAAGCACTATGACGAGTCTCAAGCTACATTTATTGTTCTCCTGTATCTTGGTGGAATAAGTTTGAGTTTCAGTGTGGCGATTGTGTGTTTGCGGCAGGTGATTCCGAACGTTCTAGCTTGACAGTAGACTCCATGCTGATGGGTGAGGTAGAGGAGGGAAGGACACCTGAGCCCTTGTTCTCCAGTGAGGAAGAGGATGAAGGCAAAGACACCACAATGTATTTCTGGAGAGGGCGTGAGCCACCCACAGCACCGGTGTTTCCAGACTCCAGTTTAACGAGTGGTTGTAAAGACGTGGGGGTGCTGGGGACTGTACTTGTGACAGGAGATCCAGACTGGGAGGAGCTGAGAGTGATTACCTGGAGGAAAAGTTTACGTCTACAATTACAACAGATATATAGATTAGAGACTAGAATTTGACATTTTCAGAAGAAATTGTAAATTGCACTTCCATTTGCAAAACTCGCTGCCACAATAGTACGAGGTTGTGGGTGGTTTTAGAGCATAGCATTGCATTGCCATTTCTAAGGTGTTGCTAGGTGTAATGCTGGGTGGTTGCTTACAGATCAATTCAAACCCACCTCCAAGTCTCTATAGGGCTTTTCACACTGCGCTTATCCCCAAGTTATCGTGGTTCTAAACACCGCTTTTAACGCCAGGTAAAGGAATGTTTCATACTTGTAATTTAGAAGCGGGGTTAGCACCGCTTTTTACCCGGGGTTATGAAACCCTACCTCAGAGCAGGGTTAGCACTGCTTTTGCACTGTAAACTTGTACAGTGTGAAACGATGCAGTGTTACAAAGTTACAGCTAGACACTTAGCAACATACAACCAATCGCATACTCATATTTGCCTGCTTTGGACAGTCACAGAAACACCATGCATTGTATATAAACAGTAAATTCATCGTTTGAGAGGAAAAATGTCAAATGCTTACAGAAAACACAACAATTTCAGTGAAGAGGAGACCATTTCATTCTTATCATTTTAGTCCGAAATATCCATTCAGTATTAACTCAATAACCCTCGTTAACCCAGGGTTTAGGAATGTACAATGTGAAACGTAAGCTTATGAATACCCAGGATTAATTGTTAACCCCGGGTAAATTATGAGCAGTGTGAAACATGAAGCAAGATAACCCAGGATTCCATTTATCAGTTTTTTAGAATGACCCAGGGTTAACTATTTCAAGTGTGAAAAGCCCTTATGACATTCTAGACACTACATATGGCTTGAGTACCACTTTCAATGTAAATTTATGGAATTTTTCTTAGTTATCTGTATGAGTAATAAGAATATGACTTTTCTCACATTACAATAATGCAAAATGTTCAGAAAAATGTGCTTAATCGTCATTAAAAATAAATTGGTTAAAATACATGGTTTTTGATCAAATTTAGATAATATAATTACATTGTTTTCTTTTCATTGGTTTAGCAGGGTAATACAAAAACAGGCCATGAAGAAAATACACGTTAACTGCAAATAATAATAATTTTTTTAAAATTAGGAATTAAGGTGAAGAATTAGGATAGACCATCAGGAACTCTTTAGTCTCCAGTGCCTCCATTTTCCAGAACTGCAACCTACCTGGAGTCTCCAGAAGTACAAGGTGTCAGGATCTCAGAGACTTTGCTAAGGTAAAGAATCCTGAAATATGATCCCCACTCAATAAGAATCACAAGCTGAAGTGTTGTGAAACACATGAAGACTGTTTTTAATAGACTTTATAGACAGATAGGTTGAGAGTGACTCTTGAAGGACCAGCACCACAGGATTTTTTTTTAACAACATTTTTAGTCCATCTCCTACCCTGAAAGGTCTGTCTTGCTAATTGTTAGTTGCAGCTCACAGCATAACTCCCTCACCATGGTCGCTGTTGTCTGACTTGAACTGGTGCTGGTATCTCAAGAGGCACTCTCAACCTATAAAGCCTTTCTTTAATAAAAATAAATAAATAAATAAAAATCATTAATGTATTTCACAACACTTCAGCTTGTGATTATTATTAAGTGGGGGTGTTCTTTACTTTAGCAAAGTCTCTGAGATCCTGACACCTTGAACTTTTGGAGACTCCAGGTAGGTTGCAGTTTTGGAAAATGGTGGCACTGGAGACTGAAGGGTTCCTGATGTTCTCACACCTACTTCGTCACCTTAATTCCTAATATTTATAAATTTAATTTTCAAGTTTATTATTATTATTATTTTTTTTTTTGCAGTTAACGTGTCTTTTCTTCTTGGCCTGTTTTAGTATGACCCTGCTGAACCAATGAGCGTTTTGCTGTCCATTGGTCATGCCTTAATTTTGCAATTTCAAGAATCGCATTAGTATTGCATCATTCTCATGGGTATATAATAATTTTTGACTTTTCAGTAAGAGTTAAATCTGTTTTTGGGCTCATTTTACCAGTAAAAAAACCTGCTTAATAATTATGTGCACCTGAATACCAGGCGTTTTTCACTTCCAGCCTTCCTTAACAATTGTATATACAAAATTAATAGTAGTTATTAAGATTAATATGGTTTGGAATTGGCAAAATGTGCTTAGAAAAAAATATGGTCAAAATATCAACTTGCATAATAATTATGCATGCACTGTAAAGTCGACAACAATTACAAAAAAAATCTAAAGTGGAGAGGCTTTACTTGACCTAAGAAAAGATAGTACACTGTAGTAGTGCATCCTGCAGATAAAAGGGGTGCGATTGTACTTCAACGAGTGTCAGACTATGAAACGGAAATTTGATGATCCAATAAGATGAAAATGTTTTTTATGACCTAATCTTAAAACATGCATTTCCCTTTTGAAAATGTATTGTCCTATCACACCTATTAAACTTTGTCTAAAGTTCACAAGGGTCTTAATACTTCACTTAAGGGAAGAACTATAGCGAGTGGCATTGGCAGCCAATTCTTTTGGTCATCCACACACTGGACGCAATATTTTTATACATGTAACCATCACCTGCCCTTCTACTCATGTGGTTTATCTTATCCATTGTCCATGTGGTCTCGCATATTTTGGGAAAACTTCTAGAGCTTTACGTATCATTTGACCAAAATCTCATGATATAAAAGATGAAGCGCTATGCACAGGATATTTAAAACAGTATAATGGCTACAACTAAATGGCAAATACCAGAATAAGACTCTTCTCCGCTCTTCAAATACAAAAAATATTAGCCTTTTATAGAGATATTGTTTCTTGAGTAAAGAAAATGCTATACTTATTCAAACATCAGTTCTTTATTTACCCTTGCATTGCAAACTAGCAGAGATGGTCCAAACTGTGTGCGGAACTTTATTCACAATCGAGGCGGGGTGGTGTTATGAGGTTTCACTGACAGTTTGAGGATCAAATGGAGTTAAATGGTTTAGTTACAAGCTCTTTTAAATGCTTTTCATTGGTTAAATATTTTTCAAACCCACATACAAACATAAAGGATGACCAATAGCATTAATTTAAAAAAAAATATAGAGATATGAAGTTTTTGCCTGACAGCTATATAATTTTATTCATTGTTTTTTATTTAATCATTTAATTATTTAATTATTTTCCACTGCACACCTGACAACCTGTCATGGCACACTAGTGTGCCACGGAACAGTGGTTGGGAAACACCGCTATAGAGTTACATTTGAAACAAGTCAATCATAATGTTAGTGCCCTTCAATACATAGGCATTGAGATTGTTTATATTCCACCATGTAAATTGCAATCCGCTGTGGTGCAAGCGCACAGGTCTTTTAAAAGGGAATGGGAGATGACACTTGGTTTATAGCATGTTACGCCCAAAACACACCCATGACTCACTAGGTACAACCCTTTTGGACCATGCACGGACCATTTTTTTTATCGTTAAACTAGCAAAAGTGGATTCGGACATGCCTTAAGTGCAGTTTTAGTGTTAGTCCTGCTCATTTGCAGGGTCTGCTTAATCGGAATTATCCGCACACATACACTGAATTTAGCTCGATCCATGGAACTTCTTGCTGTGAGGTGACAGTGCTACCCACTGAGCAACCGTGCTGCCACTATAATATAATAGTAGTATGAAATATATTTTGCATTACTTTTTTTCCCCTATATATCCTAATCATAGTTAACATGTATTCATTACTTCCATAAGCTCATTGTTTCTACCTTAAATTAATACATTGTTAGCTGTACATTTCTGAAATTACATAATTTGGACATAGTCACCTCTGGTAACAGATTACTCTAAATTGTAATGTTGACATGCATTTTCTGTAAAGCAGCTTTGAAACAATATGTATTATGAAAAGCGCTATACAAATAAAGTTGAATTGAATTGAACTTACCCTTAGTGTAGTGTTATTTTTATTTTATTGTTATTTTTTGGTAACATATGAGTGTTTCTAGTTATTATCACTGTTCTTATAAAAGAGTTGCATCTCACTCCACAAGGGCACTGTGTCTGATGAAGTCCTGAATGGTCGAAACGTTGCACTGTTTGTTAAATACATTTTTGGAGCTGCATTTTCAGTGTGCGGACATTATTTTCTTTGCTCATTTATTGTTATTTCTTGTCCTGCACCAGAGACCAATTTGGGTTTCTGATGTGCACACCTTTTTGTTTTTTTGCTCAACTACCATGACACAAATTCCTTTAAAACTCGTACCTGCTGTGTGGATGCAGCCCCTGCACTTGTTGCCATAACAATATACTTGGTTGCTGGGGGTGACGGCTGAGTGGGCGTTCCAGGGCGAGTGGACATGAGGGTGAGCGAACTGGGTACTTTAATGATGCTGGGTGTGCGTGAACCACCTGACGTTGACAATCCACTCTGAGACATTGACAGAGTTGGCCTTGGCTGTAGAGTGACAGAGTGAGCATTCAGGTTTGATTTGAAAGATTTTAACAAGGTATTTAAAAAAAAAAAAAAAAAAGAACTACTGGTTATGATTTAGACCAGTTTGACAAAAGTTTTATTTTAGATTTACTCACCTGTGTGATAGTGAGTGTGGTTCTGTTAACAGTTTGGGCCTGGAAGGAAGCCTGTGCACGAGCCTTGATCACATGTGAACAGAGCATGGTGCCCAGATAACCATAATCTGTCTTGTATTGATCCACCAAATCTGGTAGCGGCCTAGTTTTAGCAACCACACTTGCACAATGTTTCTATACAGAATGAGAGAAAGAGAGAGAGAGAGAGAGAGAGAGAGAGAGAACTTTTTTATCAGATAAGAACAAAAAGAAGGAAATCCTGTTTTATTCTTATTCAATATTATTATATAATAAAAATAATTATTTTTTATTAGTAGTAGTAGTATTAAAATATATTTATTTTACTATAAATTATAAAAATTATACAAATCAATAAAGAAATATATTGAAATACAATTTTACTGTAAAATAAAAATTCATTATTATTATTATTAAATATTAATAATAATAATAATACTTTTACAGAACAGTAAAATTACAATACTAATAATAATGTCTTAATTTCTTTGCTTTCAAATGTTAAACCATAGCTTTTGAATTTAAAAAGCTGTATGGTTTAAAATCTCTGATAAATAATAAGTAACAATAAATTTAACACAAAATATGCAAAATATAATATAATAATAATAATAATTGCCCTCCGATGTTAAAAATTTAATGAATATTAATCAGATTTGCCAAGCCTGCCTATTATAAGCGGCTTGTTTTTTCAAAGTAGCTTATAGATTTTTTAGGTAGTCACGGGTTGTTGTTTTTTGGGCTATTTGTGAGAATATAGTTGGTATTTGGTCTTTTTAGTGGTTGGCACCCATATGACCAAACATATGACCGCTTTATCATTATTTAGTGTGTGATGATGTTTCTCTGTCTGTCAATGCAATGGCAATCGCTGCTCTGTTTGAATGAGTGCTGTGGTGCCAGAGGCATGTAAAATTGTGCTCTTTTCCACCAAACTGGTGCTCTTATTCATACCAGAGCTGCATGCTTTAAAGACTACATTATTAAACCCACAAACTGACTGT
Organism: Anabarilius grahami; assembly: GCA_003731715.1. Taxonomy (NCBI): domain Eukaryota; kingdom Metazoa; phylum Chordata; class Actinopteri; order Cypriniformes; family Xenocyprididae; genus Anabarilius; species Anabarilius grahami. The sequence continues at coordinate 76,974 of RJVU01059775.1, read as the reverse complement.
AACTTTTTTTTTTACCAATCTATTTTGACAACTGAAGTATGCTTTTAATCCAAAAGTAAAAAAATTCATTGAATAATAAAATTTATAGCCATCAATGCATACACATTATATTTGTAATATAATATAAATAATACCCTTTTAAAGGGGTGCCCTGTGCAGGCATCCAGGGGTTGCTTATTCTGGGCTCGTTTTTTTTTTTATTTTTTTTTAGACTGGGTTGCTTATTTTAGCTTTTTCAGACCAGCTGCTTATTTCTCTAGCATAACTTGGCTACAATTATAAACACTTGCTTGTCTAACAAAAAATAGGTGTCATTTTAAAGCTTAGAACCTTGGCTTTACAGTGAATATAGGAAATATGACCCCCTCTTAACAACTGCTTTTAACTTTGCTTTAGGTTAAATTAGGGATGCTCTGAAAAAAAATGACCGCTTTACTTCAAAATCTGATCTGTAACAGCATCCTACATAATAGTCTAATAGTGAAGAGTTGATAGATGATCAATACTGAGTGTTTGCTGCCCGAACAGATTAATTGATTGTAAAATTAATTCAGCCTCATCAAGTTAATCCGATTAACTTTAATTATAACGAGTTATGATTAATTATTCATATTTCCCTTTTGAGCTAATTCGTGACAGGCTGTAAGGGGTTAAAATGTAAATTTATTTGCACAAATAACAATAATATGAACGAACTTGGCAGCACTAGAACTACTGCTCATCTAAATGACTGACCATGTTGTTGTAAGGTACTTACAAGTAAAAGACTCTGGACATGATCAGCTCCAATCTTATCAATGTTGGATACCACTGGCCCATCCATCACAGCTTTAATACGAGCACCCTCTACAGACAGGCGAGGGATGATCAATGTCTTTATTACCTACATGAAAAGTAAAAGGCTTAAGGTTTACTCTCAGTGAATGATCAGCACACTGAGATGATTCAAAATAGTTTACTGAAAAACTTATAATTAAGCAATATGTTACAAGAAGTTGTTGTATACAGTGGCACTGTTAGGAACAATAACTCATTCAGCCAGGACAATATTCACAAAACAGCATGCCTCAAATGCCATAATGCTTATATAAAAGTTAGAACATAGTAAGCAAATTCATTATTCATTAAGTGACAATCTTGCAATCTTGACATGTAAACTAAAGTTAAAGTGCCCCTATTATGCTTTTTCGAATATTACATTTCATGGAGTGTGTAATATAGCGGTTTATAAATATAAAATGTCTCAACGTTTTCAAAGTGATCAAAGATCAAAGTGCACGACAAATAAAGTTATTGTCTCCTAAAAGAAAGAATTGATTCTGAACAGCTGAAACGAGTCATCAGCAATTCCAGTCTCACTTTCTGTTACATACCTACGTAGCAATGTAACAATTTGCTTAATGCCAGCCTATGGTCTTTATTGGCTCTCCACAAACAAAGTCTACTTTGACTCGCCCTCAAACACTGTAGTTGTAGCCTGGAAGAGTTTGGTTCATGTTGTCAACATGACTAGAAGATGCTGTTTTCAGCGCTGCAAATCCACTTTGCATGCACTTCAAAAGGATGAAGAATCATGCTGGAATTGATATGAAAAAACCAACGCTATCTTTCATAGAAATGAGGTTCATGTAAACCTATTGTAGGAGACCTCTAAAACAAAATTAGAAATCTTTAAAATAGCATAATAGGGGCACAGATGGCCTTAATGTGTGCTCCTCAATATGATGAACAAGTGTTTACTATATTGGGTTTTTTAGAATATTTTTGATGCCGTACTGACCAATTAACATCTAAGATCTAAAAATTACATACATTAAGTATAAATGTGCTTCCAAAACATTAAATACAGTTATAGTCGACAGTGAATGAAGGAGACTCACGTCATGCCCGAGTTCAGCAAGTCCGGCAATGCAGCCATAACGAGTTGTCCACTGAGTTCTATCATCCAACAATGCCTGAAAATTAGAGAAAGTCATATAAAAAATTACAGATACTTTAAGCTAATTTCGGTGTTTTTGCTTGTCAGGTGTATTTATTTCATTTGGATAAAACAAATAATAGTTTGTAAACACACCAGCTACAATGACAAGTGTGAGCATGCAGACACACAGTGTCTTCAATACCTTAGTAAAGGTCTTTGTGATACGTGACTGGATGTTGTTGGTGGTTGTGCTGAATGTCTTGCAGCTCTGAGCCATCAGCCGAGCAGCAAAGTCTCGCAAAGCCCAGTGATTGTCCACGTCAGGCCTTAAACATAACTGCTTACTGACAATACACGTCACCACTGCCGGGATCAACTCATGGAGCTGAACGAGAGTAGAAAACAAAGGGAATTTCTATTAAAGCAGTCACATTAGTCACTTTTGAGATATAAACAGTTTGTATTATAAAAACATACAGTAAGTTTAAGAACCCAAAATATCCTTTCTAGTCCAAAAATAAGTGTGAATAACTCACATATTTCTCTAAATATAGTGTGGGATTGTCCATTAAAGCCTTCACCATCCTCATCAAGTATATCAGCAAAGCCAAGTTATTCTGAACCACATTTACACGCACCTGAAAGAGAGAGAGAGATAACACTTACTCTTGTGACACCGATATAGAGGAAAGAGCACAGGCCTGGTTCTACAGGGGTGCTAGAAGGTGCTAAACACCCTCAAAATAAAAGCAAGAGCACCCTCAGTTGAAACTGCAATAACAGCATTTTGGCAAAACAGACGTAACAAACTCTTCAGTGTGTATTTGTGTTTGTGCTCTAGAGAACATCAAAGATATCTTTGCAGCATGTTTTTGCAGCGTTGAGCAATGTAGCCAATCACAGACATGTCTGTTGATCTCTTGAATGAAATGGCAGTCAGTAGTGTTTAAGTTTTTGTTTAGTGCCAAGTTCTGCATGCTCACCACAATCTCATAATATAAACATGGTGAAAATAAGAGATTCATTGAGCATCTTCTTTGGCTCAAGCTTTTTGGGACATTTCGCTTGTGACTGAACAGACGGCTCGCATCTGACTGGGATCTGATTTTCGGGCTCGTCATTTGCGACCCGATCGATGATGCGTGCTTCTTCCTGCATGAAACTTGTTCATCTCTTGGTTGGCGCTTCTGGAAGCATAGCACAGCATGGTAAGAGTTTTTCCAAACCATGGAAAACGTGGAGTGTGCGGTCAAGTAGGCTGTGGCTTGGAGCTGTTTGGAACCTACACTAGGCTTGTAATTGCAGCTTGTCGTTTTGTGGATTTTAGGAACAAAGCAGTACGGAAACTGGAGAATAATTTTGTTCATTTTCTCTGCCTTGTGTCAAGTTCAAACAGATTATGATATTGGCAAGCACTCATCTACGTTTTTTGCATATTCAGATCCTGGTACTTGCGTGAACTGGATAAACGTGACCCATAATGGGAGGTATACTCATGTTTTCTCTAAACAATTTGAACCCCTGGCAGTTGATGTAGTCTTTTCAAAGACTCTAGCCTTTCATGTTGTAGGTTGTTATAGTCCTTCATAAGCATTTTGTTGCTGCTGGATCTCTATTTCAGGCACCTTAAACTATAGATATGAACAATGATATGGATTACAGAGGAAGACATTTATTGGATCTTAATTTTTTGTTTTAAACAGTTCACCGTGTTAGGTTCAAAAAGCTCTTAAATTGTTAGTTCACCCCAAAATGAAACTTATGTCATTAATTACTCACCCTCATGTAGTTCCAAACTCGTAAGACTTTCTTTCAACTTCCGAAGACAAATGAAGATCTTTTTGAAATCTGAGAGATATCTATTCCTCCATTGACTGCCTTTGCAACTACCACTTTAACGCTTCAAAAAGTTCATAAAGAGATTGGGAAAAAATCCATATGAATCGAGCGATTTAATCCAAATTTTCTGAAGAGACTCGATCTCTTTATATGATGAACAGATTTAATTAAGGCTTTTACTCGCAGCCCACTAGGACCCCAGTAGCCGCTTTTCCACTGTCGGGCCAGTACGAGCTGGGGCTAACAACATGCTGTGCTGGGCAAATAGCCTCGGACCTCAAGCACCAAGGCCAAAATCGAGTTGCATTTCCACTATGTGATGATAGTGATCTGAGGAGGTTTGTGTGATCTCTTCCGTCTCAATACAGTATACTGTTATCCTTTCAGCCAGAGCAACAGAGGGAGCTCATGAGAAGAAAACAAGAGTTATGCTTTAGTTCAGTATCAACAAAGGTACAGTGAAGAGATAAAACATTAAACCAAATAAATACACGATTATTATAATCATATATGAGTTGTCTACATTCCTCAAGCAGTCTCTGGTATTTTCCATAAACGTGTGTATTTATTATCGTAATGATTAGCATAAGTAGCCTTTAGCATCGCATATAAGTATATTTCTGCCTCATACGGTGATCAGAATTTTAAGCTGAAAATTGTTTAAAATGTATTAGATGTTGAAGTTAGCTGGTAGGCTGATATAATAACATGGGAAATGAGCAGTGGTGTCCACCGTCTCCTGACTCAGGTAAACTCCGCCTCTGTTCATGATAGGGCTGGACGATTATGACCTAAAATCAAAACCTCGATTAATTGAACATTTTACCTTGATTACGATAAATGAATGATTGTTTTGTATGTTTGGTTTTTTTGCCCTCATAGTTCACTTACAAGGTTTGTACTGTAAATATGCTTGACTATTAAAGGTGGGATATTTTTTCCTTTTGAAAGAGTGATCTGACATTACAGCTCACTTTCAGAAGTTATTTAATCTATGGTTTGTAACACTTCTTACAGATTTCTGCTCGTTGTAAATCAGATGATAAATTAGCACAGTACATAATGAGAGCGATTGCGTGTGTGAATTAGTCTCTCTATTAATTGTGAAGCTGTGGGTTGTAAATAGTTACTTCAAAAGTAGAAAAATATATGCTATAATAAGTTGAGTTTCTAAGCTATAAATCACAGGACAGCGCTGACAACTAGTTTCTGCTCCTGTGCGCGATCTTCACGTTTTGTGCAGCTACTGTTTTTATGAATGTTCGTGCCAAATGCAGCTACGTGAGCACGATATAATAACACACATCTGATCGTCTAAATCGCTTGAATGTGTAAACTGGCAAACCGTTATACACATACTGACAAAGTTTAGTGAAGACGCAAGGCTCACCGCTCGCGCACCGTCGCTGTGTTGACTCTGCGTTCACCTGCGTGTTGACTGGACGGGGCGGAGTCACGTGGCAACACGCGTGCTAGTATGTTTTAAAGTGGGAAATATTAACAGGATTAAAAAAACGAAATAACCGACATGGGAAAATTATGTCGGTTAGAGGTTCTGAATTTCGGTTTCGATTACTTTTCGATTAATTGTCCAGCCCTAGTTCATGACTTGGACTGCTTTAGACCAAGGTATTCGGTGGGCCAAAAAACCCTGGCCACTGGCCCTGACGAGGCCTGATCAAGCCCCGGAAGTGACGGTGGAAACGCAATTGGCCCTGGCACGCACTAGCATGCTCGTCTTTGGCCTGACAGTGAAAACGCAGCTACTGATCCTCTAAGGTGGCTGCGAGAAAACTTAAAATTAATTTAAATATATTAATAGACTTCATTAAATTTATTATGAATACGTTAAATTAAAAAAATAAAGCACCACCTCTCTCGTACGTATTCTGTGATTGATTCGGAACAGCCCAAGCCATTTCTTATCACGCTGTGTGAAATGAAAGACTGAACGGTGCCTCAAAACACGCAACCACTTCATGAACATAGGATACGCAACCTAAATCTCTCAGTTGCATAAAGAAAACCAGTGTCGCTAATAAAGTTTTGATGGATGATGATTGTAATGAAGGTAAAGACGATTACAGGAGTCATACATCAGACGTGTGTGAGTCCGTGATTATTGATGCGCAAAAAAAAAAGTGTATGTGCGCTCTCGGCTCACTGATCGGTGATCACTATAACATCGTATTTCTGCATGAAAACAGTTCAATATATTTGTGTAGTTGTCCAAATTAATGTACTGTATGTGTTTTATAACGGATGCTCGCCGAAGAAGCTTGTTTTGCTGAAGCTTTTGAGGATCAGTGATGTTTATGTACACATGGGGATCAGATGCTTCAAACATAGACACGATTGCTTCTTCTCACAGAGGAAATGTTCACTGATGACATCGACTCGCCTTCAGATCGCTGAGTTTTCACACATTTTTATTTTTCATATGTATTTTGGTGTGTTTAATAATTCTGAATGGATCCGTATAGTAACTATATCCTTTGGCATCTCCCTGTGCTTATTTAAGTTACTGTATAACTGAGCAAAGTCAATACTTTTAAAGAATGTCTGCAGTGACATTTTTGCAAAGTATGTTAGCAAAAAAGAACACTGAAGGTTTAAATCTTTCTTGACTTTATTTTGTTTAAAAGGTGCCATAGAACGTGTTTTCAAAAGATGTAATATAAGTCTAAGGTGTCCCCTGAATGTGTATGTGAAGATTTTTTTAAATTCATTTTTTTAACTGCCTATTTTGGGGCATCATTAAATATGAGCCGATTCAGGCTGCGGCCCCTTTAAATTCTCGTGCTCCCTGCCCCTGGACCTCACGCTTGCCTTAAACAGCATAAACAAAGTTCACACAGCTAATATAACCCTCAAAATGGATCTTTACAAAGTGTTCGTCATGCAGCATGTCTAATCGCGTAAGTATGGTATTTATTTGGATGTATACATTTGATTCTGAATTAGTTTGATGGTGCTCCGTGGCTAAAGCTAACATTACACACTGTTGGAGAGATTTATAAAGAATGAAGTTGTGTTTATGAATTATACAGACTGCAAGTGTTTAAAAAATTAAAATAAAGACAGTCTTGTCTCCGTGAATACAGTAAGAAATTATAGTAACTTTAACCACATTTAACAGTACATTAGCAACATGCTAACGAAACATTTAGAAAGACAATTTACAAATATCACTAAAAATATCATGTAATCATGGATCATGTCAGTTATTATTGCTCCATCTGCCATTTTTCGCTATTGTATTTGCTTGCTTACCTAGTCTGATGATTCAGCTGTGCACAGATCCAGACGTTAATACTGCCTGTCCTTGTCTAATGCCTTGAACATGAGCTGCCATATGCAAATATTGGGGGCGTACATATTAATGATCCCGACTGTTATGTAACAGTCAGTGTTATGTTGAGATTCGCCTGTTCTTCGGAGGTCTTTTAAACAAATTAGATTTACATAAGAAGGAGGAAACAATGGTGTTTGAGACTCACTGTATGTCATTTCCATGTACTGAACTCTTGTTATTCAACTATGCCAAGGAAAATTAAATTTTTGATTCTAGGGCACCTTTAAAAATAATAAAATGGAGTTGAAAAGTGTGTGATGAAACAGTCACTGTTCACTGCTTTTGCCAGCTCTGAGACACTTTCTTGGCATTTCTTTTGCTCTTTTCTTTCACTCATCATGAAATGTAAGTTTAAAGTGAAGGCCTGATTCTTTCAGTTTCACAAGTCCATTCTTTTGGAGTTTCTGTGTTACCTTTGCTTTGGTAATCTTCTTGTACCATTGTCTTCTTTTGTGCAAAGAAACAAGTCTTCTAACAATTCTCTCCCAAGTGGTTCCATTGTTGTCTAAGAATGATTTAACCCTTGTATGGTGTTCGGGTCTGTGGGGCCCGTTTTCATTTTTTATCAAAACAAAAATGATATGATTAATTCTTTTTTCAAACTCAGACTCATTGGCTTTGGCTCATTTTCTGTGAAGAACATATATCAGAACACATTTTCAATGACTACACACTGTTCAACCCCCTACACATTTATATTACATACAGGATGTTTGGGTCCACTTGACCTGGGGCTAATGTAAGTGTGAAAATGTTAGGTCCTGTGAACCTTCACTCTGATCTCCTCCTGTCTGAGCTTGCTGTTTGTGTGTGTGTGTGTGTGTGTGTGTGTGTGTGTGTGTGCGCGCGCACGTTTTTTTTGTGATTTATGAGGACACAAATTTGTATAATGACATGGGTATTACACTAGTATTACGACGTAATCATGTTTTATGAGGACATTTCATGAGTCCTCATATTTAAAACAGCTTTAAAACATACTAAATGTTTTATTAAAAATGTAAAAATGCAGAATGTTTTCTGTGATGGTAGGTTTAGGAGTAGGAGTAGTGTAGGGGGATAGAATGTACAGCTTGTACAGTATAAAAATCATTACGCCTATGGAATGTCCTCACTAAGATAGCAAAACAAACCTGTCTGAGTGTGTGTGTACAGGTTTATATTACATTGTGGTTATATTACCAAATGGTCCCCACAAGGATAGTAAAACCTGAGATCACCTACATTGTGGGGACCAGCCAGCAGTCCCCATGGGGAAAATGGATTAATAAACATACTAAATGATGTTTTTTTGAAAATGTAAAAATGCTGAAAGTTTTCTGTGATAGGTAGGTTTAGGAGTAGGGGCAGGGTTAGGGGATAGAATATACAGTTTGTACAGTATAAAAACCATTATGCTATGGACGTATCATTACGTCTATGGTTCAATATCCCTACAAGGAGAGTGAGTGTAAGTGTGAGTTTTGTGTTTCTGCCCCTGCCGTTCCATCGCAATCTTGCAACATTGTTGCAAAATTCAAGCACCAACACCGTCTACTCTAACATTCCCGCACATTTTACCCTCTGTCTTGCGGGGACCAATCTTTATTTTCTCATACTCTATCCCAGCTGCAAATTGGGGGTGGGACAAAATAAATATAGCTTTGCTAGTGTGGTTATCACAACTGATCAAGATGGAGCATCAGAGAGTTCCAAAATGAAGACGAGTCCCAGGACAAGCTTTCCTGTAGCTCAGTGGTTAGAGCATGGCAGTAGCAATGCCAAGGTCATGGGTTCGATCCCAGGGATTGCACATACTCAGATACAAATGTATAGTATAATGCAATGTAATGCAATGTTAGTCGCTTTGGATAAAAGCATCTGCCAAATGCATAAATGTAAATGTAAATGTAAGGACAAGCCCATCAGCAGCAAGCTCCAGGACCAGAACTAGCACGTTAGCAACTCGCAAGTGAAGAAATATGGATGTCAAAAAATACTGAAATTGAATGGTCCTCTTGCCCAAGAAATTAGCCACCCCACATGGCTGCCAATGTGATAAGAATGCAACCAGGGCCAACACGGATGGCAGTTACTCATGTGCAGGACATCAAGTCTTCTTTTGAGCTGATGCTCAATCTCATCCTCTTCTTCAAAGTCACTGTGAGACTCTGAATTTTTCAGAAATGTGATCCTCACTTATGAAACCTCTTCCTCTACATCATTAATGTGTAAGCTTCTCTCTCTTCCAAAATCAATTGCAAGGCACCTGAACAGCGAATCTTTTGGCCATCTTGATCAGTTGTGATAAGGAGCCACAATATAAAACACAATATACACCGATCAGGCATAACATTATGACCACCTTCCTAATATTGTGTTGGTCCCCCTTTGCTGCCAAAACAGCCCTGACCCATCGAGGCATGGACTCCACTAGACCCCTGAAGGTGTGCTGTGGTATCTGACACCAAAATGTTAGCAGCAGATCCTTTAAGTCCTGTAATTTGTGAGGTGGGGCCTCCATGGATCGGATTTGTTTGTTCAGCACATTTCACAGATGCTTGATTGGATTGAGATCTGGGGAATTTGGAGGCCAATTCAACACCTCAAACTCATTGTTGTGCTCCTCAAACCATTCCTGAACCATTTTTGCTTTGTGGCAGGGCACATTATCGAATATCGTTTCCACGAAAGGGAGTACATGGTCTGCAACAACACTTAGGATGGGCACCCTGACTGGTCTGCGGCTATGCAGCCCCATATGCAACAAACTGCGATGCACTGTGTATTCTGACACCTTTCTATCAGATCCAGTATTAACTCCTTGAGCAATTTGAGCTACAGTAGCTCATCTGTTGGATCGGACCACACGAGCCAGCCTTCGCCCCACGTGCATTAATGAGCCTTGGCCACCCATGACCCTGTCGCCGGTTCACCACTGTTCCTTCCTTGGACCACTTTTGATAGATACTGACCACTGCAGACCGGGAACACCGCACAAGAGCTGCAGATGTAGAGATGCTCTGACCCAGTCGTCTAGCCATCACAATTTGCCCCTTGTCAAACTTGTTAAAATCCTTACGCTTGGCCATTTTTCCTGCTTCTAACACATCAACTTTGAGGACAAAATGTTCACTTGCTGCCTAATATATCCCACCCACTAACAGGTGCCATGATGAAGAGATAATCAGTGTTATTCACTTCACCGGTCAGTAGTCATAATGTTATGCCTGATCGGTGTACATGCATAAAGTGCAAGTAGTACATATGCAACACACACAGGAAAACTCTGCACCTGATGTGTTGTATAGGCTGGTATGAAAAGGCAATGTGTTCAATGGGGCTGATGTGTCATCTAGAATGACATGGTTACTGTATGTGTTCAGCTTGTGTTGTGTAAACTGACCTGAATGGATTCAATTTCTAATGAAGTTCAGTAGTAGTAGTCTGGTTGGAAGTAAAAATAAATCTCACTGCTTGACTGGCTACTCTCTTCTGTCTCAGACGCCGACATCTTTGTCCTGTGTCAGGCACCGTAGATTCTCTATGTGCTTTGAAAAGGAGGGGTGAGCGCTGTTGGTTGCAATTAGCAACCTCACCGCTATGCCGCTAAAATTTACACACTGCACCTTTAAAAATGTGGGGTAACGCAATAATGATTTACTTGATCAAAACAATCGTACTAAAAATATGTTTTAGTGTGAAAGTTATGTTAAAACATTACTCTGTGCATTAGCTCGGTGTCTGGTATGAGACACTTGTTGCACATTGCAGTAAGCTAGATCGACATTAGAATATCATATTAATAAGAGCTGGATGACTTGTGTTGCTAAATGGCATGCAAAAATTTTAAAATATATTGTATGGTGAGCAAAATGCTGTATTACTGTTACTACAAATAAAGCTCCTTCTGATTATGTTATGTTAGCCTCTTGACAAAATAGCACTGTCTCTGAGGCATGGTACAAACATGTTATTTGCGATAAATCAAGAAAACAAGAAATTCACCGTGTTGAGATATATAACAATGACTAGTTTTCTGTCAATAAAAGTATGCAAACAGTTGCTCATATGTCTAATAAAACACAGTATATTAAAGCATCTTTGTTGTTTCCATTGTTTCAAGGGTAATGGAAAACAAGGGTAACGTGGATATGACGTCACTGACAGGCGACACAATGATACGGGCCGTTACACTGGTTAAAATAGCTGATTTCTCTGGATTTAAATGTTGTTAGAAACATTTGGGATGATATAAGTACACAAGTAAACAAAATATATAACATTGTTTTAGTGGTTTTTGGATATTTTTAATCCAAAAATCTTGCATATTGTGCCTTTAACTTGCACCAGAAACTTATTTAGTTTTATTTTGAAACTTTCAGGAGCTTGTTCTCATTTTTGCTACAACATTTTATCACTTTGATAAGACAATCTTATTTTCTTGATTAATATTCTTTGGTAATTAATCAAGCAGACTTGCTGGAACATTACATATTCAAATAACCCTAATATGTCTCTTATGTAAAGAGTAACTGCTGAATTTGTTAACTTTCAGAGGGGGTGTACTCATTTATGCTGAGTACTGTATAGCACTTTCATGCTGCCAAGAGGACCAACAGTCACATACACACTACAAAGTTTCTGAATTCACTCTCAAAATTGCAGTGATTAACATGATAACCATAGCAATGGACAGGACAAATAATGTATCTCAAAAATGAGCAATGTAAAATGCAGACTAATAAATAAATAGAAAAATGTTCAGAATTTTCTTATGGTGACAACTATTTGTTATAAGTCAGCATCACATTCAAGCCCTCACAATGTTTTTGAAATGCTGTTGCTATTATTTGTAAAAGTAACGACTTGTAAATATTGTAACCTTGTAAATTTCTCATTGTACATTGCGATTCTTGTTATGGTGGTGCTTAGCAGCCTTGCTTACACATTACATCTGCTTTGTAAGACAATCCTCGCTAATTTCAAAAGCACCCTCAATGATTTGATTCTGGAACTGGGCCTGAACTAACACTTTTTAGTTCACTTCTATGTGTGCATGTGTATGAGAGAGCTAAAGGTCTAACATATCACCTATTTTACTGGTTGTAGCAATTTTACACTGGTTAATACAGCAGTTATAGCAGATATAAGTGGTCCATGAATGTACTCACGCCCTCAGAGATGAAGGTACTAAACCTTGGCAGCATCTGGTACAGCCCTGGGTCTGTTGCTATGCTCTGCAGTGCCTCCTGGTGGCATAATTACAGCACCAAATGACAAAATGAAAAATAGAGGTACAAAATTACAATGTCTTTAAATGTTTTTGTTTTAGGTGGTGTTTTGTCAAACTTGCTTGTATATCATAATGCAGAAAGATATTCAAAATACAGCTAAATGTCACAGGGACTAACATTTTATGGAAATAATGCAAAATACAGTTTAATGGCTGATACATTTTACATTTACATGTGCGGAAAGTTATTTTGGACCCTGCACACACACATACAAACAAACACAAACATACCGCTCTTTTGGCTTCACAAGATCCCACACAAGCTTCAGTGATCTCTTTATAGTACAGTTGCTGTTCCACAGAGAGCTCGTGTGTGCTACGCGGCTTCATCCGCATCTTCTCCTTTCCTAAAAAAAAAAAATACCACAAGAGAAAGGTGTGAGTAAGATTGGAAAGTCAGTAGAATAAAATTAACTAAAACACCAGAGATACAATTGCAATCAAAATTATTTAACTCCACAGACACTGTAACAATTTAGAAATGTAAGCTTTTTTAAAACAAACAAACATATATAGCACTTTAGTGGCATATTAATTGATAACTATAAAGAATGTAAAATTTTTGAGTTATAGTATTTTTGCATAATGCAGCTATGTCATAATTATTCGACATTTTAAGTTTTTAAATAACTTACTAGTATGATATGGTATAAAATTGTGATAAACCTCAATTAATCAAAGCTTTTGGTAACCCTATAACACCACTTTATTAGATTAAGTTGTAGCATAAATTAAGCTCATGCATGTGCTGAAGTTGATTAGCAAATATGGCCAAAATAAAAAAGCTCTCATACAAGCTAAGACAAAAAGGCTATGGCTACAGAACATTTCCAAGACACAAAAGTTCCCAGAGACACAGTTGGCAGCATCGTTTGTAAGTTTAAAATGTATGGTACCATAGCAAATGGAAGGGGAAAAAAAGATTGTGGCAAGCTGGGCGAGGCAGAGAGTCCTGGGAACGGAGCGAGGCCGGTGGCGAGAGTGCTAATGAGCATGAGTGTCACAGAGGAGCTCCAGAGGAATAAAAGGAGGAGTTACAACAAGATGAGAGAGGACCAGGTTTGGACTTTATGTTGGTGTTTTTTTTCTAGTTTAAGCAGCAGTTATCTGTGAGGAGGTGCTGCTTTATTTTTGTTTTGTTGTTTGTTTATTTTATGATTAAAGTTACACTGATCGTTTGCCGGTTCCTGCCTCCTTGTTCCCTGAGCCTTTAACATTGTTATAAAGATGATTAATCAGAGCAGCTGAGAAAAAAAAATGTATTTACTGCCAAAGACTTGCTATAACCTGATAAAAGGAGGAACACTTAAAAATAATGGTTCTTTATAGGCATTGATGGTTATCATGAAGAAGCTTTAAAGGATTAGTCCACTTTCAAATAAAATTTTTCTGATAATTTACTCACCCCCATGTCATCCAAGATGTTCATGTCTTTCTTTTGTCAGTCGAAAAGAAATTAAGGTTTTTTTTACGGAACAAACGCGGCGGCAGTTTCGTTTTTTTCCGTAAGTAGAATAGGGAAGGCGTAGGACATGCAGCGTAAGCTTTTTTAAGAATACGGAAAGCGGAAGCACGGGCAAGGTGATCATTTGTGTTTATAAGCATATACAGTTGTATTTTTTTCGAAAAACTATCGTTTCCCTAGATAAGACCCTTATTCCTCGCCTGGTATCGTTTAAAGCCCTTTGAAGCTGCACTGAAACTGTAATTTTGACCTTCAACCGTCTGGAGGCCATTGAAGTCCACTATAAGGAGAATAATCCTGGAATGTTTTCATCGAAAACCTTAATTTCTTTTCGACTGACGAAAGAAAGACATGAACATCTTGGATGACATGGGGGTGAGTAAATTATCAGGAAAATTTTATTTGAAAGTGGACTTATCCTTTAACATCCATGGAACCTTTCCATTGCACAAATGGTTCTTTATAGTGGAAAAAGTTCTTTAGATTATAACAAATACTCTTCACACACTCTTAAATGTGTAGAAAAATCACACATATTATGTGCAGCACTTGTGTCTATATTACATAAAACTGTGTTGGAAGAATTCAGTTGTTTTACACATAGTTATGTGTAGTTTTAAAATTAACACAACCTGTGTGTTTGTTCACAGCATCCAACACAATCTGTGTAGCCAAGAATATCCACAATGTGTAAATATTACATGTTTACACATCTTTGTGTGAATCTCAGAGGTGTAGTGAAAACCAGTCCTCCAAGACCAATACCTTTCAAGACCAGAGGTGTGGTCAAGACCAGACCGTCCAAGACCAAAACAAGACCATTCAAGAGTGGATTTAATGAGATAATTAATTAATCAAGTGATGATTGTGCATTAGTGACGAACACTTGCTGTTAACAGGCAGAATCACAGAAAAAAAGATGAGCAACAAGAACAGAAAAAAGAGAAGAGGCGAGCAGAAACTAAACAACTACAACTGACTTCCAGCCACAGCCTTACAATAGATGAAATCAAGTGAAGATGAAAGACATTAAATCTATCAAGATCTCAGTGGAGGATGATTAAACAACTCTAAAAACAGCATTACCAGCATCACTTAAGTCTAACCGGTTTGACTCTATTTCTGTCATACGTCTACAAAAGTTCTCATTGAAAAATAACAGTGGCTTAGATATTGATGTTTCATTGAAAATGTTTGGTTTGAAGTCAACATTATGGAGATCAGTGTTTGTTTTATTTGGGCTCTTGACCCTTGACTTTTACAACATTAGTTTTTAAAACAGTTTTTCTCTGGCTGCTATACCTTTGTTTTTGCAGAACACATTTGTTATGACAATCAAAACCAATAGAAAATATGATCTAGTGATGTTGGCTACCTGTTGATCATGTAGTGACCTGATTCACTGATCTCATCCAGTATTTAATGTGCAATTATATACGTTATGTTTTGTTAATGTTGTATAATTTTTATAGTAGCCCTATTATTCTTCAGCTTGAGATCCAATAGTGTTCCAATCAGATAATCTGGAAGATTACGAAGACACATTGTGCACAGATAGTTTTGAACTACTGCATATTTTAGACACACACAGACATTAAGAATCAGTGTATGAATCTCAACAATGGTGACTTAACATCACAAAACAACAACTAAAGTTACAACAAAACAACAACAATAAAATAAAATCAAATAGTAAGAATAAAAGAACATACTAAGACAATTCATCTGCATAATTTGTTCATGCTGCAATGCATGCTAGGAGTCATGGATGAGATTTGTACTATGCTGGTACCCAGCATGCATTGCAGCATTAAGCATTTTGTTGATTGTCACCATTGTTGAGATTTATATACTGATTGTTGATGTCTTTATGTGTTTGAATGAAACAGTTGTAAGAAACTGTAGTCTGCCTCGACCCAGATTTCACTTCAAAGTATATTTTAAAATTAGCTCATCCCCAAATGGCTTAATTATCAGAGAAGAAGAAAGTCAACAGTTATGTTGTTTCTGCACCATTTGGGTTGATCACATCCTGAGCAAATGGTCATCAATTGTAGAATTGGAATGGGTGTGGGACAGTGGGAACTATTTCAGACAATGGGGTGTGTCACAACTTCATTAACATACAGACCACAGCTGTTAATTAATGAGCAACTACATTTACATGAAGAGTGGTAAACTGTAACAGGATAAAAGGTTTGAGATTTGGATGTTTTGGGTTCATTCCGACTCCGATGAACCCAAGGTGCTACATGTACTTTGTCACTGCTACGCTGCAATAAACTTCATCAAGATCTTCAACGTCCTCCTCAGTTTTTCTTACAGAGTAGTTCAAAACTTTCTCTGCACAATGTGTTTTAAAAATCTGTCAGTTTGTATCAACAATGCTGGATCTCGTGCTGTAGAATCACTGGGCAAATTTAATGGATAAAGCAAAATTAATTAAACCTCACCTATATAATTGTATGAAATATTGGATGAGATCAGTAAATCAGGTCACAGTTGTTGTTGTTGTTCAAACGCCCAGTCTTGCCCAACTCTTTGTGACCCCATGAAATACAGCAGCCAGGCCTCTCTGTCTTCCACTCCCTCCTTGAGTCTGCCCAAATTCATGTTCATTGCATCGGTGACACCATCTAATCATCTCATCCTCTGCCTTCCCCTTCCCCAATCCCAGCATCAAGATCTGTTCTAATGAGTCCTCTCTTCTCATTAGGAGGCAGAAGTATTTGAGCTTTAGCTTCAGTATCTGTCCTTCCAATGAACAGTCAGGGTTGATTTCCTTTAGGACTGACTGATTTGATCTCTTGAGAGTCCCTTGGACTGCAAGACCACATGAAACCATCAATTCTTTGGCACTCAGCCATTACTTATGATCCACCTCTCACAGCCATACATTACTACTGGGACTATACCATGCAGAAACTACAAGACGATTATGTCACCATTAATACATAACCAACATCATCTGATCATATTTTCTCTTGGTGTTTCTTGCTGTAACAAATGTGATTTATAAACACTCAGTTACAGCAGCCAAAGAAAAAAATTATGTTTAAGGGTCAAGAGCCTAACTAAAGCAAACACTGATCAAAGGTGACTTCAAACCAAACTATTATTTTCAATAAAACATCAACACCTAAACCACTGTAAATTCTCAATAAGAACTTTTGTACACATATAAAATCAAACTGGTTTGTAATAAGTGAAGCTAGTAATGCTATTGTGGAGTTGTTTAATCAAACTGGTTTGTAATAAGTGAAGCTAGTAATGTTATTGTGGAGTTGTTTAATCATCCTCTGTTAAGACCTTGAGAGATTTAAAGGTCACCTATTATGCCCATTTTTACAAGATGTAATTTAAGTCTCGAGTGTCCCCAGAATGTGTCTGTGAAGTTCCAGCTTAAAATACCTCACAGATCATTTATAAATTCATGTTGTAAATAACCATTTCTGACTACAGTCAAGAACAGGCTGTTTTCGTAAATGTACCTTTAAATGCAAATGAGCTGCTGTGCCCCGTCCCCTCTCTACAATCACAGTTCCTGCCTAAATTGGATTGTTGACATTGTTGTCGCTACAGCTGCTCGAGGGCAGAGAAAATGGCGGACAGCGTACAGTTGCTGAGGGCGGAAACTATGGTAATACAGGACTATCAGTCAGTGGCTGTGGGCGGGGCATGAGGAATGTGACGTCACATTACTCAGAGAATCAAAACGGCTTGTCTAATTGTCCAAACACATCGTAAAAGTGGATTTAGCATAATAGGTGACCTTTAATGTCTTCTTTTATCCTATTTTAAGTTGATTTCATCTAAGACTGTGGCTATAAGTCAGCTGTAGTTCTTGTGTTTCTGCTCATCTTTTTTCTGTTCTTGTTGTTTCTCTTTCCTTCAGTGATTCTGCTTGTTAATAGCAGATAACCTTCCTGACACATTAACTGTGTTAAAATCGATAACACAGTGAATGTGTCAAAATTAATACAACCGTTGTCCCCAAACTCTTTGATGTGTAACCCAGTTGGAGTCGGTTTTTAACACTGGACGTGACAAAGTGACCGTTGCAAATCTATTTGCTCTTCATGTTCAGAAGCAGCACGAGTGCTTGAAATACGTCAGAAATGGGGCAGTTTACTGTCGGGAATTTATGTTGTGTCATGCCACATCCAGTGTAGACAGCATCACTTAATTTAATACTTTTGTCACGTCGTGCCGTTCGCATCTGGTGTGGACACACTGTAAGTTTGTTGTAGTTTTGTTTCTGCTCATCTCTTCTCTTTTTTTCTGTTCTTGTTCTTGTTCCTCTTTCCTCCAGTGATTCTGCTTGTTAACAGCAGGCATCCATCACTAATGCTCAATCATGACTTGATTAATCACTTAATTATCTTATTAAGTTCAATCTTAAATGGTCTTGGTTTTGGAGGGTCTGGTCTTGACTCCACTGGTTAACCTTCCTGACATTTAATGTGTTAAAATCATTAACACAGTGAATTTGACAATATTAACACAACAAGTGCTGTCCCAAAACTAACACATTGACATGTAAGAATTTAACACAGTTTGAGCCAGTTATAACACATCTTTTCTAAGAGTGCACTAAGAAAAAAAAAATAGTACTTTTAATAACTGTTCACTGAAAGGTTCTTTGGGGAACCAAAAATGGTTCTTCTATGGCATCACTGTGAAAACCTCGTTTTGGAATCTTTATTTTTTAAGAGTGTAAAAACACTAAACATGCACTGACTTCATGTTTGGAAACCTCGACAAACGCCACTATTGAACAAGATAACATAAAAGGCTGACTTGAATTTGCCAAAAGCAAATAGGAAAGGCATGTGGGAGTTCTGGAAGAATGTTTAATGGAGTGATGAGACCAATCTGGAACTTTCTATACCCATGAATCAGCAGTATGTCTGGCACAAAAAGGCATGGCTTATGACAGAAGAACACCATCCTTAGGGTCAAACAAGGAGGTGGGTAAGTCTTGTTATGAGGGTGCTTTCCTGCAGCAGGAAGTAAAAATTTTGACCATATGACCGACATAATGGATTCTTTGAAGTATCAGGATATTTTGGCAAAGTTTGTGATGACTTTAGTATGTAAACTGTAGCTTTACTGGATCATTGGACTTTCCAGCAGGACAGTGATCCGAAGTATACATCCAAATCTACCTAAGCTTGGTGCTTGGAATGTTCTTGAGTGGTCTGCTCAGTCTCCAGATTTAAATTCCCTTGAAAATCTTTGGTGAGATTTGAAAAAAAGCAGTGGCAGCATGGAAACCAAAGGATATCAGTGAGCTGGAAGCTTTTGCACATATATTCCTAATTGCCTAATATTTCAGTAGACCTATGTCAGAAATTTGTAAGCACTTATAAGCAATGTTTATTTAGAGTTATAATGAGTAAATGATTCTCTACAAAATTACATTTTGGGGGGTTGAATAATCTTTGTATATGGATGTTTATAGCCATATTTAATGCATATTTGATTTTTTATTTTAATTTAACTCAGTAACTCGACCTTATGTTCTCAGAATCACTCAAATGTTTATTATAAACTTTCTATGATGGTTTACTTATGCTTTACTTGAAGTGTTTTCATACAATTTGAACCAAGTGAATGTCTTGCAGGTCAGGGGGGTTCAATCATTTTGATTGCAACTGTACCTTTTAAACTTAACTATTTTCTGACCTTTGACTTCAGCAGAGGTTGCACCCTGACTCTTAGACTGGATAGAGCCTTCCTCTTCCTGTCCAGGTTTGACAGCTTTGAGCGGCTCTGTAGACTCTGCCTTCTGTTGCTCTTTAGGGGCTGAGTGAGATGGAGAAAAAGGGTGCGGATAAATAAATCACAAAATTATTTAATGTATTTTTAATGTAATAGGCTAGAAATGGGATACTAGTGAACTACTGCATACTTGCGCAGTATATACACTGATAACTGTGTTTTTTTTTTTTAAAGGGTTAGTTCACCCAAAACTTATGTCATTTATTACTCACCCTCATGTCGTTCAACACCCGTAAGACCTTCGCTCATCTTCGGAACAAAAATTAAGATATTTTTGATGAAATCCAATGGCTCAGTGAGGCCTGCTTAGACAGCAATGCCACAAACTTCTTTCAGTGATTCAGTGATTCGGATCGTGTGTCAAACTGCTGAAATCACGTGACTTTGGTGCTCCAAATCACTGATTCGAAACAAAAGATTAAAAGCAGTGTTTTGAAATTGGCCCACACCAGATATTGTTGAAAAGTCATTATTTAGTTTTTTGCCGCACAAAAAATATTCTCGTCACCTTCTAATATTAAAGTCCCCGTGAACCGGAAGTTGCAAACGACTTTTCTTCAGTATTGTGATGTATTTCCAAGTGAAACGGAATATTGAAAAGAGGGCAGGGTTTTACTTTAGCGCTCCTCCTCTCCATCTCTCGCTCATAGCAGACTAACGGTTGGAGGGGAGTGGTTTAAGCGTTTTCAACCCAAGCCGTCAAACTGATGTCATCTGAGAAGGAACGGCATTCCAGACCGGAAGTAACTTTTCAGATTTTGATTAAAGATTATCATGACAAACAATTTTTTCTGGTGCATTAACTTGCACGGATTAATTGTTCAGCACAAGACTAGTAATATAAGCTAACAAAGTAAATAGGGTTAATTTTGATTTCATGACGACTTTAAGGTTGAACCACTGTACTCACATGAACTGTTTTGAATATGTTTTGAGTACCCTCACTGAGCCATCGGATTTCATCAAAAATATCTCAATTTGTGTTCTGAAGATAAACGAAGGTCTTACGGGTGTAGAACGACATGAGGGTGAGTAATACATGACATTATTTTCATTTTTGAGTGAACTAACCCTTTAACAGTATGTGAAACATTATATGTACTAGACATGTGCCGATATTCGGTAATGCGATATATCACGATAATGAATATGCACGATATTGTTATCGTGGGTACTTCAAAATAACGTAAATAATAATTTATTACCAATTATTAAAATTTTTATAATGCATTTAAGAATACTTTCCCCATCAACTGTATAAAATGCACAACACCGCTGTATTCTGCGTCAAAGGGACACACGCTCAGATGTAAACAGGCCCGATGTGCACGAGAAGCACATGGCGGAACGAGTGAAGGAGACACGCTGAATGAAAGTGCACGTGCACTCTCTGACAGCAGAGGGTGCTGATGGAACAGCAGAATGCAGTGGTTACCCCAGAAACCCCGCAAACAAAGCAACTGTGCTAGTATAGTTTTTAAAATGCTTCAAATAGCCATTCATCTTTTTGTAATCTCAATGTTGTTCATCACAGCACCAAATACTTAATAGGATATTTATTTTAAAACTTAAACATTTTTATATTTTAATCTGGACTACGATATGCCCTAATGATTAAAAATGTTCTGATTATTTGTTATTGTTCAGTAAAACTTCATACGGGACATACGGCTTCATTAGTTAACATGTTAATTCATTATTACCAAACTGACAATGAAAAATACTTTTAAAGCATTAATTATTCTTAGTTAATGTTCATTTCTTAGTTACTGTTTAATAACATTACTAAAATCAAAAGAACTTATTTAATGGACCCGAGATAAAACTAACAATGATCAGTTGTATTTCTTAACTAACATTAACAAAAAATAATACTTTCTGTAACAAATGTAGCTATTGCTCAATCTTAGTAAATGCATTAAATAATGAAACCTTAATGTAAAGTGTTACCTGTTGTTCTTTATAGCCTAATTCTTTTGCACTTTAATCTGTTTGAAAATTTTACTTTATATATTTTTTGTGTATTGTATTATGTATTTAAACATTCAGAGTTCTTTTTGTTATTACAAAAAGAGTTCTTAAACCTGTTATAGTATGACACTTTTTTTTGCAACTTATTTTAATATCGTGATAATACCGTATACCGTGATAAAAGCTTCAGCAATTAATCCAACATGAAAATTTTATACCGTCACATGCCTAATATGTACTAAAAATTACTATTGATGTTGCTTCTGGTTCATTCTTCACTCAAGAAATGGAAGGTCATTGGGTAGTGCATGCATAAAATCATTTGCATACTGCACAAATGTATGCAAATGTAAGTTAATAATAGTTAATAGTAACAGTATTAACTAATTAACAGTATGAATGTAAGATATTATCATATTCAACAATATTATTGATCTGACTGCACTGACACTATTTGATGAGAACTGAACTGAGCTGGACGATGACATCACTGTTTTCTGCAGAGCTACTTTATAGCCAAAAATAACTAATTTAAAGGGTTAGTTCACCCAAAAATTAAATTCTGTCATGGTTTAACCTCAATTTTATGAAGAGATGCAAGTGCTTTGTTTGCACAAAAAACATAGTTTACGAAAATATTGACCTGCAATCCAGTAGGGGGAGCACCATGATATATATGCGTGATGTGTTGACTCAAGACCGGAAGTTGTTCTGCGACGTGCTTTGGATATTATTATTTTGTAAATATAGAGGTAAATTATGGGGCTTTTTTGCGCAAACAAAGCACTCGTGTCGCTTCATAAAATTGAGGTTAAACCACTGGAGTCACATGGGTTACTTTAATGACCTTGAATGTGTAAATTGCACTTCTCCCAATGGATGGACTCAAAGCTCTCGGATTTCATCAAAAATATCTTCATTTGTGTTCCAAAGATGAACGAAGGTCTTACAGGTGTGGAACGACATGAGGGTGAGTAATTAAAGGATTAGTTCACTTCAGAATTAAAATTTCCTGATAATTTACTCACACCAATGTCATGTTCATGTCTGTCTTTCTTCAGCTGAAAAGAGATTAAGGTTTTTAAGGAAAACATTCCAGGCTTTTTCTCCATATAGTGGACTTCAACTGTTACCAATGGGTTTAAGGTCCAAATTTCATTGTAGCTTCAAAGGACTCTATATGATCCCAGCCAAGGAATAAGGGCCTTATCTAGCGAAACGATGAATAATTTTGGTATAACTTCATTTTAGGGTCTTTTAACTAGTTGCTTATTAGCATGCATATTACTAGAATATTGGCTATTTATTATTACTTATTAAGCACATATTAATGCCTTATTCTGCATGACCTTATTCTACATTCTAACTATTATTAAGCAGTAAATTAGTAGTTTATTAAGGGAAAAGGCATAGTTAACAGTTTATATGTGCTCCCTATACTAAAGTGTTCCCT
>RJVU01059775.1:21673-53862 GCA_003731715.1 Anabarilius grahami | reverse complement strand
ACACACACACACACACACACACACATAGCTCTGCGATGCGTCATGCATTACATAATCAAGTTTGGAGAGGTCACGCGTGACGTAGGCAGAAGTACCGAGCAAGTGTTTACAAAGAAATCATGCCTAACGACTAACAAGACTAACAAGTTTACAAGACTAACGCCCATTTCACACTACAAGCTTGAGCGGCGCACGAGTATTCATGCTGGAAGCGTTTGTACATCACAGCAGTGGCTCCAAGCTACATGTAAAGTGAGCATTTCTTTACAAAGAAGTTGGTCCTTTATAAACTTGATAGTCTTGAAAGTTTGTTAACATGGGGAGGTGTACAATATCTGCATGAGAACGGTAAACAACAAATAAACAAAAAGTCTTGTGTCATATTGCTGCACAAGAATGAGGTAAGCTTTGTGTTTACATCATCTGCCATGTCCACATTTACAAGACATCAAACTTGGCAAAAAAAAAAAAAAAAAAGGACTCGCAAACTAGGGTTTGATTTGGGTAGTGCTAGAGCCTATACACCTGTCTGTGTAATAACTAAAATAATGTTTATATATTTTCTGGCTAGTTTACTTTAGTTTATTATAATACACCACACTTCACCCAAACTGAATAATTAAAAACAAGTTTAAATGGGTAAATCTTCTATAAATATTTTTTATTCTTAATTTTCTTTTCTGACATATTCCAATTCTTCTTAAAACACACTAGACATGCTTATTCTGTGCTTTTTGAGCACTTTTTGTGTGAAATTATTTTTATTTTGTCCATCAAAAGTGTGCTTTCACTTTAATTGAGCGTCAGCAGCACAGCAAAAATAGACCCACTTCACTGCTGCTCACGCAACGCTCCTGCTTGACGGTCACACGCTGTTCCTTCTCCCGGTGTGAATGCACCCATTGGTTAACATGCACGGCCAAAAAAAAAAAGTGTCGCTCATGCTTGCGGTGTGAAATTGACGTAAGTCAAAAGGCATTTAAAAAAAGGTAAAACAACAATGTCGGATGATTTTGAAAATGAGATGAGTTTTTTGCCCTACCGCGTTACTTTCCAACGTGATTATGTAATGCATGCCGCATCGCAGAGCTAGTGCAAGACGAACATTTGTGGTTAAAAAGTATGCAATTTTTATTTATTCTTTTTAGAAAATGACCGATCTTTTCGCTAGATAAGACCCTTATTCCTTGGCTGGGATCGTGTAAAAGCCTGTAAAAATCCTGGAATGTTTTCCTCAAAAACCTTAAGTTCTTTTTGACTGAAGAAAGAAAGACATAAACATCTTGGATGACATGGGGGTGAGTATATTATCAAGAAACTTTAATTCTGAAGTGAACTAAACTTTAATGATAGAATTTTCATTTTTGGGTTAACTAACCCTTTAATAATTGATGATCTTTACAACAAAACTGAATCAACACTGAACTAACTTCTGCTGAACAATGACACTTTTTTTTTTCTTTTTAGAGCTGCTCTACAGCTGAATTGAACTCTGTTTGCATCATTGAATCATTATTTTCCTGTTGATCATTGAAAAGTTGTATGGTATAAAATGCTATAAAACAACAAATTTATTAGACCACCAGTCATAATAAAGAGAAAACAAAAATATTTTAGGAATCTGTCAAAAACTTACTTAAAACTAAAAATGTTATTGTCATTTATTAGGCAAATAACAAACTGTAACAAATAAATAGTCTTTATTCACACATAATAACCCAAAAAATTGGTATATTTAACCAATTAAAATTAAATTAAATTAAATTAAAATAAAATAACTAATAAAAAAAAAATATATATATTTTATTTTTATTTTGTATGGCCTCGATAACAGCTTGCATTCTTGCTGGCACTGTTTTTATGTACTTTTCCAGTCTCTTTTTTTATTGACTTCCAAATAGTTTCTAGTCGTTCCCAAAGACTTGCTTTTGTTGAAACTTTTGTGCAATCTATTTTTGAATCCATTAAATCACAACAATAATTATATTTCAGCATTAGAAACACTACTGTGACTAAAGAGCCTACACATACTGTTTGTTAAGCACTGTATATACTACAATAATAGTATGATTTGAATATGAGCTTTATCTTTATTGCAGTATACTGCATTATTAGTATGATTTGAATATGAGCTTTATTGCAGTATAATAATCCAAACATATTCCCTTATTTGATACCAAGGTAATGCAAATGAAAGAAACAGCCGGAAAACTCTTACCTGGAGGTGGGTTCTCTGGTATTGCAGGCTGGACACCATCAATGCTTAACCAGTGAGCTGAAAGACAGAGACGACAGGCTATTTTCTTCTTTGCTTACGTGGGAAACAATTACATTCACAGACAACAAATACAGCACGCAAATAGCACAAAGCACATTGGAGACTTGACTCACAATTTATTTAGTGTGATGTTAGCATGTTGCTAAGCTAACAATACAATGCTCATTATAAACACTTGTAAAAAACAAAAGTAAACAGCACAAAAAATAATGGCCTAAATAGTTTATTTTTAATTAGATTTTCAGTATAAAATATATTTTTAGTTTATTTTTCCACTTGTTTACTATCTTGAACCCTTTTTTTTACTGATCTTACTTACAATGCATTTTGGGAAGGACATATTTGATGCTACCTTAGTATTTAGCAAAAGCAAGGTATTCTAAAAGGCAAGAAAAATTATGCTGTGTTCCTTCTGGAACAGCTTTTGAGTCAGGACAGTGTCTGTAATGCTATATAAAATAAGCAACTCACTATGTTTGGTATAGAGCTTGCATCTAAATAGCAAATAATTTGGTTTCATATGAGAAATGTTTGTTAATTACCTTTGAGTGAAACATCAAGAGGAACTCGAGGGAGGGGCGTGTTGATGATGTCACTAAGATCCACTTCCTTTTCTTCATAAAAGTGCAATTCTCTGCCGCCTCCACTTGCAAAGCGAAACGGGATGAACTCTTGAGACTGGAATCCATACAGTGGCTAAAAGAGACAAGAAAAATTTAAGAAAAAGTTGCTATGCAGAGGAAAAATAATTTGTGAAGGGTACTGAATGCTGTGGTTTACAAAGCATGAGTTAGACAGAGAAAACAAACAACTCTCACTTCATTTCAGTTTTCTTACCTCCACGTTTTTTAGTTTAAGAGCATGGTCAATGTCACCAGTCATAAGTTTGCGTCTTTTCCCATGGTGCATAAACTTTAGCGCATCCTGTGGGAGATATCACATCAACATTTAAACAATACCTTCAGCTTTTCTGTGCAATCTCTCAAATGGAAATTAATGCACATTCCTGCAAAACGATATTACACTATCACTTGATTATTATATCCTGCCCTCATATAATTATTTGATGTAAAAACTAACATTCTGCATTTTACATTCCATCTGATTTTCCAGCTCTGTTTCAGTGCGCTCTTATTCTATGGAGCATGGTAAATCAAGATCTGTCAATCTGAGCAATCAATCCAATCCAATCACGTTCCAGCTGTAAAACAGGGTCCAATTGGTCTTTACACATTGTCCCTACCCACAATACCAGAGATCAAGTTTCCATTGGTTGAACTTTCAAGTGACGCTGGAAAACACTTCTTGGGATCCTGGAAATCCTATAGCTATAGCCAAGCAGCATGTCATGACACTCCAAAAGGATTTTTTTAAGATCTATGTATCATGTTATGTTGGGAGTGGGCAACCTGTTCTAAATAAAGATGTGTGATTTACTATGGTTTAATAGTCTGCTCAACCTCAAAGATCTTTACACCTCCAGAGTGAGAAAAGGGGCTAAGACCTAAGAATTGCTAATCACTCTATACCCCACACATCCAGCCCACCTTCTCTTTGAACTGTTGCCCTCTGGCTGACGCTACAGAGCACCAACCACCAGAACAGCCAGGCACAAGAACAGTAGTTTTTTCTCGCAGGCTATATTCAGCCTGAACAATTAAAAACTTCCATAATATACACTGTCTACAATAACTGTACATTTGTGCATAACATCTAAAAATTGCACATTTATAAATTACATAAACTGTACACTTGTAAATAACATCTACATTCATTAAAACAATAATTTTTCTCTCTAGTTTTCTACAACTGTATTATATTGCATTATTTAAATTTTTGTTTCATTATATTATTTTTATATTTCATCTCTACTGTGTAATTCCTATTATCGTTATGCACTATGTCTGTACTTTCTTCTGCACTGGAAGCTTCTGTCGGCAAGACAAATTCCTTGTGTGTGTAAACATACTTGGCAATAAAGGTCTCTGATTTTGATCACTAAAGTTTTGCGAAGTAAAACAAAATGTGGCGCAATAGCCTCATTTGTATACTGTTTACAAGCACTGCAACTTTTCATTCAAATACTTGCCATAGTTTGGTCACAAACTGAAACAAATATGTTTTTTGTATTCTGCTAGTTGAAACCTTTTCAACGATATATGACAAAAGGCACATTTTCAAGTAAATTCAAGTCATTTTTTCATTCTATGAAAATGGTGCACCTCTAATATTTTAGCAAATTTAAAAGCAGTTGATAAGAGTTGGTCATATTCCTTATATTCACTGTAATGCCAAGCTACTAAGCTTCAAAATGACACAGGCTATGGTGTGTTGTTTAACTGGCGGAAGATCTAAAACATAAGTTTGTTACAAACAAATGTTTGAGCATTTATTTTTTTATATTTCAAAATGTATTTTGCCCAATTACTGCAGTGAGGGTTTACTTCAGTTTCTACAAGGTATCACCCCTTGAAACTAAGTTTTTCCCCAGAGAGTGAAAATGAAAATGGAAAATTATCATTTTTACAAATATTAGAACTTATTTTATAAACACACCTCGAGAAACTTATAAAAATCCTTAACTGCATTTCATGACTCCTTTAAAAAAACTGTATAAGTATGTAAACAGTATACAGTATAAGCATGCATACCCTTTTAAAATTGGGTATGTGGCTGTGCTCAAAATCAACTAATCATCAAGCTCATGTCAAATATTATACCTGTCTTCACCTGAAGTGACTCTGAATAACTCAAAAAATCTTAATTACAATTGTAAATACCTGTGCAATCTCTTTAATCCTGTAGCTAACCTCTTCGCTGAGGGCCAGACAGCTGTCTTCCTGCAGTGAGCCCACACCCACTGACTCCGCCATTGCCTTCATGGATTCAGTAGGGAGGATCACTGAACACAGCTTCTGTCTGCGTTCCTCTGCCATGTCTCACTTTATAGCAGGAAAACAACTACATTTATAAATCAGATATATTCAAATTTCAAGTAACTGTCATCAGTAAATAACATTCTTTCAATACATTTCCACTGGCAAGAGAATTAGAAAACTTTAAGAATGGTCTGCTGAGGTTTTGTTTAAATTTCAAAAATAACTTCTCATAGCCTTAGCATTAATGCCATCGTTTCCAGCAAATTTATGTTTATGAATGTATAGTTGACATAGTTATATACAGTTGCATCTTTTTTATTATTACATTATGTATTATCACAGCTTAAAAACCCTAGTCCAAATATTTTTTAAATAATATTTCATTTAAAAAAAGTTAATTTCTAAAGAAAAAAATCTATATATTTTTATATATATTTCCATTAAATTGTGAATTCACATATTTATAACAGTTGATATAATGAGTGCTATGTTTTCATTGTGTATTACTTGGCCACAGGTTAATGGCAAGATGATTTGTACATTTGTTCACAAACGTTATATACAGACACTGGACTCAAGTTGCAAGTAAGTTATCCTTAGTTGTAGTCTATTGATATGGAATTGTAATGTCTGATGCCTAAACAGATTTCCACAGTGTAACTGTGGCTGATATAAAGCAAATATATTACAAATTATCCAATTTAATGAAAGGAAATTATGCATACATAATATAAACAAAAAAGCATTTGAAAACATAAAAAAAAATATTTCTAGAATGTTGAGGAGTTTCTCCGGAGCATTGTATCCTATTGGGAATCAAAAGAGACCTACTGAGAACCACGCGTCTAAAACATCTATTTATTGGTTTGTTAATTTAGTTACTGGTTTTACAGGAATCCAGAACACTCCTTCTCCGTAATGCATCAAGCAGCATCAAAACTTCTTCCAATGTTTAAATATTATAAAAGGTCTGTCAAATTTAATTTGGCACCAGAAAATATTTCCTAACGATCAGAAAAGTTTATTCATCGGAGTTGAGTTTTCAAGCACATTTTTAAGAAAACTTAATGGGGGATCAAGTACTCAAATACTGATATACTACGCTGTAAAAAAGTTGTTTATGCACATATTCAAGTGTCTTAAGACTCATTAAGGCCATTATTTATATACAACTGGGGATAACTATAGACATTTTCCTGCAATAAAATTGCACAAAAAGCAGAACTGAACTGCATGTCGTTCTTACCTTTAAAAAGATGATGCCGCAATGTTAAAACGATTAAAACTATTTTTTAAAAAGCAAATCCTTTATTTATAACTGCTCAGTTTGTGGCTGTGCAGCTACTTGTTTATTTATCCACTGAATTTGTTTTTATAATTATACTTGGTATATCCTGTTTAGCTCCGAACCATTTTTCCGAAAATCCGCCATTTTGAATTTGCTGGAAGGTCCTGAGAGTGCGAACGACAGAGAGAAACGTAATCCCATATAAACAAATTTACAGAAAAGCACATTTTAGCGTCATATCATTTAATAAGGATTATAAAGAAGCTAACAAACGATTTACTAACAACTACAGTTAATATTTAATGCAAATAAAACAACATGTATGTGTTTAATTCTTATGCATCTTTCATGATATCGATTGCGTCGTTCATCCGCTAGCCAGTCTGCCGAAGATTACTGCTATGACTGCTATCAACAAACGGGTTTTGCAACTACTCATGCCTACAATAATCAAAAGCCATCTTCCTTAAGTGTAAAAATACTCGATTTTATAATAAATTGTTGATAATATTATTCACTCGTTGAAATATTTGTTCCTGCAAAAATAAAGTGAAGAATGTGAAAAGATATTTCTAAAACAAGATCATTATAGTTGTTTCTAAATGATTACTGATCAGAATCACAAATATAAACAGAAGAGAGGTAACAAATCAACAAAAGATACACACCAACAACATAAATGGAAAGAGAGAGACGAAGTGAAAAGAAGGATGTAAAACAATGAATATATAAAGAATATTCAGGATTAACGTGACTTTTCTCTAGACCAGTAATTCTTAAAGTGTGGTCCGCCATCGCCCCCTAGTGGTCCGCGAAAAGATGACCTAAACTAGGCAAGTGTTTATAAAATCGTCACCACCTCAGTTTTAAACTAATGGCTCTTTGGAATGGCATTAAGTGGGACCTAGGCTGTTACAGTATGTTTAATTGACCCTTCGTCGGGAGTTTGATTGACAAGCGATCTAACCAATCAGAACGCCGCATCCGCCATTTTGTCCGACAAAGCAGCCAGTAGTTAGAAGAGTAACCTCGGTGGAGTTAAACTTGGAAAATTGTGTATATTGACGTCTTTCCGCGTTTGAAACAACATTCATTCTCATGTTCATTCATGTTTATTTGATGTTATAAATGGACTAGTAGGAAGAGATGATCGGTTTACGAGCCTCTTGACACGACACATTAAAGAGCCAGAAAACGTTTTTTATTGTTTGAATTTCTTTAAAAATTACACAGTTTGAAAGCTGGGACTTTGTTTAATATCATTAGTAACCTGCTCTGTCTTGCCTGTCGACATGTTGTCAGTGTCCTCTTTGCTCTACAATGTAATTTTTCTCTGCGTGTGGTGAGACAGCGCCACGGCTTGTCGGACAAAGCAACAGTAACTAAGGGGGGCGGGTCTTTGCGAAGGGTCAATTGCAGTTTTTTTCCCCACATGTGCAGTTTGTTGTTCATATTAAGCTGCAACTCATTTCACATTTACTTTTTCAAATTAAATAAAAATTAATATAATAATTTCTGATCATATCATTGCATTTGTGTTTGAATAATTCGTTTTTGACTTGAAACAGTTGCAAATTAAACTTAAATTTAGCTTATCCTTCCTATTTTGTTGGTTTTTGGGGGCGTTTTAGAGTGGGATTCTGTTAGGTGGTCCTCAGAAAAAAATTGGAAGATAAAGTGGTCCTTGGGCTGAAAAAGTTTGAGAAACACTGCTCTAGACTGTTGTGGGAGGGGTTGAGTTCTCGTCACTTTAATAATTGCCCGACTTTCAGCAGTGCAATGCCCAATTAACCCGTGATTTTTATGAAACTCATACAAAAATTGGTTAATTGTTAATTTAAAGAAGCGGAAGTAGGCCGGATGCTTGCTAGGTGATGCGGGGTACAGCTTTGCAGATTTGGTTCTTTAATTGAGGACGATGACAGAAAGTTTAGTCTTTCATCTCTTAATCCTGATTTTGACTACAGAGTTTAGTGATGTGAGGGCCTTTCAGCTGAGCTCTGACCCTCAGATACCCTATCCATCCGGTCGTTCGCAAATGAAGGAACCTTTCCCAATCAAGAAGCTCTCGAATCAAGTGAAAGATTCGCCCGGCAGACAAATCACACGTGTCAAAACTGTAGCTGTGATTTGCCATGAGAATTACATGGAGATCGCAATTAAGCTTGACCTCTTTGACGTTGGTTTACCTGTGGATGCTTCAGAGCTGCGGCTTGGTGCCGACAGTCAGTTCATTCCTTCGTGTAAAGTGACCGCATTCTCCAATAACGAGTACATCATAGCAGCTGAGCTCACTGACTGTGGCACTCAACACTGGGTATGAGCAATTCAAGCATTTTTGTAGATAGGCTATTCATTTTGGGTAAATCTTAAAGAGCGGCTCATCTGGAAAGCATCCGTTGTGTACATACATCTGAACATATTTAAAAACCCTTTTTATTCATTCTAAATAATATCTTAATTTTCTAGATGTCTACTTAAAATCTAACTTTGTCGAGATAACACGTCTTTCTATCAAATTGTTTTCGAGAACTAAACAGATTAATCATAGGCCTAGTATGTTCACCTGAACACCATTTTCAATAAACCAACTAAATGCGTCAGAAAGCACATCTTACTCGCTTAAAGGCAAATCATGTTTTTCTCGAAAATAAGCACGTTGTAAATTACAACCGGCGTGCGGTCCATTTTAGCTGCGAATGCTCTGCATACCCAAGCCATTTATGGACTCGCTAGTTAACACTAGACTAAAGTATTATACATTCCCTTGTTTGAGGGCTACCATAAAGATTACATGATGATATTTTGGTAATGCGTATGTAACTGTCCATTTATTTATTTGCCAAATGATGGTCATTTTCTTCAAATCTGCCGGAGTGTTTCGGGTAAGCAAGCAGAACCACAACAGCTTTAGCGCATACGCTCTGTTTTGTGTCGTCATCATTGCTCTGTTTAGGTTTAGGTATTTTCAGTTTTGGTGCGTCCCAAATTGCAGATCTCGATCACCGAAAATCTCACTGTATTTGATACAAAACTAACTAGACTAAATCAAATGGAGAGAGAGAAAAAAAGACAACTGAAACTCTTTTATAGTATTTAATTTTTTACATGGGGAAATCTATTTTACGAAAACACAAACTGTTGAAGACAGACCTACTGTAAGTAGACCTACTGTAACTATCCGAGGTTGTTAACTGATAGTCTATGCGTTTGTTAAAGTCATCAGTTTGCATTTTTTTCAATTTATTTTTTTTAAAGAATACTTATTTTTATTCTTATAATATTTTGCTTATATTTGATTTATAATAGGCTACTAATCTATATTATAATATACTACTTTTTAATTCTTAACTTAAAAAATACTTCTGGCATACATTTAATTTGACATAAGCCATTGTTTCTTATTTGTCTCTGACTCTCGTGTTCCTAAGCAATGCGCCATACCATTTAAAGGTGAAATATGTAGTTTGTGACACTATTGACACCTAGCGGAATTATAAAAATACAGCCCTGTATTTTTGTAATTCCGCTAGGTGTCACTAGTGTCTCAAACTACATACTTCACCTTTAAACGGTGAACACCAACACCTTTCGAACGGCGCACCTCCCTCAACTCAATCATCACAAACACAGCTCTTATGGGTGCTTGTGAAGGCATGGCTCGACTGGTAACATTTACCTGGCAAATGTAGGCTACTTTCAATAAAAGGTCAACATATTGGAAATACTTTTTAGCTGTGTTGCTATTTGTCGTGAGAGTAAGCAACTGAGTAGCTAATACTCAGTCTAGAAGGAATGCGAGTGTCTAGCTAACATATCTGCACTGAGTGCTGCTTTTTTTTTTTTTTTTTTACTTTTTTTTTTATACTCCTTAGCATTCCTGTAAAATATGCCTAAAATGCCTAAAAAAAAGGCATAGTCAAAGTAAATTGCATGCTGTTCTTGAACCATTTGGAGTATATGCATGGTTTTGGTCTCTTTTGAAAGGTATGTGTACCACGGGCGGTACAGTGGAATGCTAACAGGTTATTTTATTTATTTTTTGACATGACATGCCACCCAGCATACCCGGTTAAAGAAGTCACCACTTGCCACTGCTATACACACCATTAGCTCAACCAATGTCATTTGGGGTGGGAATGAGCGCAACAGTCCGTTTCTGGAAGTAAAAACTCAGTTCATTTTCTCCATATGGAAACTGATTTTAAACGATAACTTATAAACTTTTAAAGATCTACCTACTGTAAGCTATGAGGTTATCCATGCTATTTGCTTTGCTGAAGACGTAAGCCCGCATTATTTCACCTTATAATTGTTTTTAACAGTGGAATTTCTTGTGAAAAACTTCATTACCCATGATGCTGTACAGAAAATTACACCTATCAGAATTGAAAAAATCAACAGGTGCCAAAAGATCTTGATAGCTCCGCCCACTCCCATGAAGCACTGCGAATGATGTAATTGAATCGTTCTCTCTACGCTCAAAATATTTAAATGTTTGTGTGTATATATATATATGTATGTTTATATATAATGTATATATGTTTATGCATATACATATGTGTGTGTGTAATGTAATATATATATATATATGCATATTTTGCAATGAACTTAAATTAAGGTTTTTAAACTCTATTTCTAGAAAATTAACAAAGAATGTGCATCAGTTGCTTTGCTTTGTTTTTAATTTAGAAGCCACTAAACTTTGTTACATATATTACAGTGCTATTATGTTTTGTGCAGGCAATTAACTTTTGTGGATAAAAAAAACTGACAATGTCACTGCTAAATATTGTGGTATTCTGCCACGTTTCTCATTGACACGCCCCCAACTCTTAAATTCAGGCTTATGCTGCCTTCGCACGCTATCAGAATTATCGTAAATAGATGTTTCCTAGTTGAAAACTGGACATGAACACCTCAAGTCGTACTTGCTACTGGGAGGCTTGTGAATGTTTATATGGTTAACGAATGGGACGCTACATTTTATTCAAAATTAAATCTCTTTACATTTTGGCTGTAAGATTCTCAAGAAATAAGCAAGAATGAACCTGGTGTCCTCCATGATTCCTATCCAACGATCTCGACTTCAGAAGTGGGAAGTAGGGCATTTCTGATCGCAGTGAAATGCAGTATGTAATATTGACAGCTGGGTACTGCAGTCCAATTTCAAAATATTGGTGTCAGTTTTACCCTTGCCCCCTACTCAATGCTCATGCGAGTTTCCAGATTTAGGACACGCAACTGCAATCTGACCCAGTTCATTTGCTGGATTTCATAGCTGAAATATGCTTTGTTTTCTGCCAACTGGCATCCCGGGGTGTTGAAATGCTATTGTATAAATTGGCAGTGGGTGGGATCACAAAAAAAGACATTGCGACACTTAATGCACATTTCAAAGTAGAATAACTGGCTCATTGTTTTTTGGAGAAACTAGTATTTGAACTTAGCATGTTTCTTAGATATCAGCTAATTTAATATTTTTATGCTTTGGTGTCTCCAAACTTGGTCCTGGAGAGCCACTGTCCTGCAGAGTTTAGCACCAACTTGCCTCAACACACCTGCCTGGAAGTTTCTAGTGTGCCTAATTAGACTTTGATTAGCTGGTTAAAGTGTGTTTTGAAGCCTAAATGCAGTCGTCAGAAATAAAAAGCTAAAAGTAGGCTATAAATGAAATACACCACAGTCCCACGACTTCAACGTCTCCACCACTAAGCTTCCGACAACTCTTTCAGTTTTTATCTCAAAACATTTTCCCAGAAAGTTTGAGTTAGAATAGTTTATAAGAGCACAATTTTACGCATAATGAGGCTGTAAAAGCGGACTGAGTTTTTCTGTTCAGCGTGATGACGTTTAATGTCCCCGATAAACTCTGTTGTTCCATTTAGCCACTTATTAGTGACCGCATTTTCCGAGACACGTAACAGCTTAACTCCTGAGTGGGGTAATACTGATGTATTTTATATTGTAGAATAAAATGTGAAAGTATCTTGAGCTTTTAAATGCATGTGATTAAATGCCTGAAATAAGGTCTGTGGTTAACACAAGCTCAAAATGTTTTCAAGTTTTATTCTATGGCATAAAATGCATCAGCACTCTATATACAAACTGAAGTCCCAGATTTTCAAGACATGGGGATTTCCTATGTGTCTTTGGACTAGTGGTATTAAATCCAAGTAAATTCATGTTTTTCACATTTCTATGTTCAACATAAATTGCACATACCTCCTACTTCAAAAAAAAAAATTTAGTTAAACATGTAAACTCTTATTGTGAATGAGTGTCATGTAGGTTTAAGATGTGCACTTTTGTTGCAACAGTGTGACCTCATTGCCATTTGGGACAAGACCAATGATATCATGGTATTTGCATGCTTAATTGTTATTGGCCTTCTTTCATATGTTTATTGCATATTTAATTGTAATAGATGTCTTTTCTTGCCTTATTTTGTCATATAGTTTTCTACGTCTAACAATGACTGTTGCATTATGACGATAGCAAAGCAGCTTGTATGCAGCATTTCATTTCACATCAGACCAAAGCTTTTAAAAAAAAAAGTTCGTTCTTGACAACCAATTAAATGCATGATAAATCAATTTAATAGTTTTAATCAAATAAGCTTTTATTTTGCTCAGATTACAGATGACTCTCTTATATACACCAACCTCCTTATCTTCACTCCGCAACCCTCTCCAGACGGAGTGGTTCGCCTTGAGCAGGCAGTGGTTCCTATTGAATGTTATTACAGCAGGTAAGTATAACTAATCATGTTATCCCCTAATGATTATCAGTAGTAATGATATGGAATTTGCACTGGTTATGAAAAACACTGATTGTTGCTTTGTCCCAATTCTTTCGGGAGGTTCTGCTAGAGATGGGGCATTTATGTTGTGTCCTCTGTCTCTCAGGAGATTTGACGTTACCAGTAACCCTATCAAACCAACGTGGATACCTTACAGTTCAACGCAATCTGCAGTGGAGGACTTGCAGTTTTCACTAAAGCTAATGACAAGTATGTGCAGTGGTGTCTCCTTTAAAACCCATGAATTCACTTGACAAGGGTTAGGGTTAGTTTTCTTCATGGTGTTGTTGACCATAAAATTGTCCATTTTAATAAAAAAAATAGCCAATAGGTTGTAGTTACATCATAGCCATGAAACATGATTTGCTATGTGTTTGGCTGAAGGTGGTTTTAGATGGAGGGACATTTTTATTGGAAACCTGTTGTTCTGGATTAGTCATCAGTATTGTTTTTTTCTGTAAGAGAAATGCCAACATTTGCTAAAGATTTTTGTCAACTCTTATGAGTGTGCTAGTATGTAGACGGCTTCATGGCTTACAGACATGGACTAAAAGCCACAGTATGCAGTTAACCTATTTAATATCCTTTAAAGCTGCAGTCTGTAACTTTTTGTGCTCTAGCGGTTAATAAATGGAACTGCATGCGTCTTGCAGAAGAACATTGTAGCCGGAGCTGCTTCTCTCTGTTTATGTCTATAACAAGTCACACAGATATTGTGCTACTCTGCAGTGGTACAACCCAAACCAGTCTAAGATAGTCAGAATATTAATGCTTATTATAGGTGTACTGTAGTGATTCAGGATAAGAGACACAACACGGTTTGGAAAATGAATTCATGATGTACTCGCTCATTATATAATTTTTGAACATTTTGAACACACAAAAAGTTATGGACAGCAGCTTTAAGTAGAATTGTTGTAGAATGGTCACACTTGGTTTGCATTATTTCTGGTGCAGGTGATTGGCGCTCTGAACGGGCCTCTGCTGTGTACTTCTTGGGTGACATCATAAACATGGAAGCCTCAGTTCATCTGGGTCATCACGTTAGCCTCCGAATATATTTTGAGAGCTGTGTTGCCACGGTGACTCCAGATATGAACTCTGTCCCCAGATACACGTTTATTGAAAATCATGGGTGGGTACATTCATCAGGGTTTGTTTTTGTCTTCAATTTATTTCACTCAGAACATCTTAGCAACTGCATAGAAATGCCCTGGCAACCACCGTAGCATCAGTTTTCTGCAGGCAAGCACCACTCACTCAATTGTATTGTAGTTGAGATGGTCCTCACTGCAGAACATGAGATCCAGGGGGCGAGGTTGGATCCAGATCCAACTCCTCCCACTTTACCCATCCCTAAACCTACCCATCTCTAAACCTACCCATCTCCTCTCCACCCCCTGTATCTGGATCCTGGATCTCGAGTTCTGCAGTGAGGAACTACTGGAGTAGTTGGGGTTTCTTGTACTGATAAATGGCGCCATCTTGTGGGCGCAAGACCGCAGTTAAAGCACTCTGTCTGAGGGGAGATGAGTCAACAATGGTGTTCAAAGGTAAAATAATTTAACTCTGTAAATTAGTAAACTTTAACATAACCATAAATACATAAATTAGATGTTATAGCTTGATATGTTTAAACTTGGTGTTAAAAATAGAGACAAACTTGTCAAGTCATGTACCAAAAAAGATGTAATTTTGCATTTTAAATATAACGGCCACGAATGAGTGCATGTTGAGTAAAAAAAAATAGCTGAAATTAATTCTTTCTGTTGTCTATGCTCATTAGTCTATGTTGCCTTCACGTGCTATCGGAATTATTGAGTTTCCTAGTTAAAAAATGACCACGAACAACCTCTCAGGTAGTTTTTACCACAGATATATATACATAGATCCCGCATTAGCGGTTGTTTTTATGGGCCAGCGTGACTGCAATTATGCCCACTGAGTGGCAAAAAGTGTGGCAACAACAGCATTGGTTTTCAGCGTGAATGCCGCGAAAAACATACAAAACACATTCAAAACGGGAAAGAGCTTTGCGATTGACTGTACAAATACCTCAGATTTATTTTCAGATCTATATTTTTACAGATTGTCGAAAGCTAAAGAAAAGAGAAGCAAATAATGGATCACTGCAATTTACAGAAACAACTGGACTGGATTTGCAGTTATCATTTTTCCAATATGTTGAATTTTGGGGTAAAATCGTACCCTGTATATTGTATTGTTATATATTGTATTGACAACTCATAAGATGGTAAATATTTAATTGATATTCTATATAATTTGGTGTTTTTAAATGAAAAAACTATACAAGTTTTAGTACTGGATGATATATTGTAATGACCCGGCAGTCAGCCAGTGCCGGCCCTAGCCTCTTTGGCGCCCTAGGCAAGATTTTTTTTTTTTGGCGCCCCCTTATATTGCGATTTATGTCGCCAAGTATTTAGACAAAATAATAAAAAAATAACACTTGTTTAGCACTTTTCTAGATACCCAAAGACGCTATGAGAAAACATGAGCCTAAATTATTTTGCCATTGACGTTTTCATTTATTTTGTAAAAAAGGGTTTCAAACTCACAAGTTTAAATACTGTAAATACTAGTGCAACACTTTTGGTAAGAAAAAAAAGCAACAACACAATAATATAAACAAAAGCCACTTTAAAAATAAAAAATTTACCAAGCAAAATGCATTAGAAATGCATGCAAAACTCTGTAAAGCATATATTGTAAATATTAGAACAACACAGTCCAGTGTCCACAGATTTGATGTAACACAAGAACAGAAAATAATTATTGTAGTAATTAATATGCAAATACTTTAATGTTAAATAAATTAATAGATAATACACATAAAAAGTATTATAAGAAGTACAAAGAGATATTTGAAATAATCCAACATAAATATTACCTGTCTACGCCTCTAGACTCACTGCTCATTTTAACATTCTATAATCAAAGATATCACTGGTAGGTTTCTACCTAGAAATATCCATCTTGTAGTCTTAGATGATGATTCTGAACAACTAAATGATTCTACTATTATGCCAAGGTGATAAATCATCTCTTGCCTGCTAATATTGTCTCATATAGTGAACAACTAAATTATTAGGCCTGTACTTACTGCGTTTAATGTGCCTCTAACTAATTATAGAGACATTTCAAACCAATTGGCATAGCATAAAAAACGACAATGTTGTTGGCCTTAAAAAAGGCTGCTTTTCAAGCCATGGTAATGCATGTTTTTGAAGGATTGGATATCAGTCTATGTAGATATTCATCTGTGAAGTTATCTGTTTAACGTGTTCGCTACTTGCTTCGTCAGTCCGTGTTAGCTTAGTGCACGCGCACAATTAATTAATTCAGTGTTTTCTTCACACAGTCTTACCTCTGGCTTTTTCGCATTTTTCCTCCTCTTCTTTTCGTTTTTTTCTTCCTTGCGCACCAGATAATTTATGAGGTAGTTTTGACATGTCGCCATGTCGCCACTTCGCCCCTCGCTGATAGCACGCGCACGCATCCAACACAAGCCATTAAACAGAAAGTAAACAAATCGGCACATGGGGCCTGGGTCTCACCTCGCTCCGGCCATCCTTCAGCCAGGTGTCAATCAATTGGGGGCGGGTGCAGTAAATGCCCTTTTAAAATTCGAATTTTATTTAGCTAAAGATAGCAGTTTGGTTATGTTTGTAATTTATTTATTTTTTTTTTTTGGTCCCTTGGCCTCTTTTGCGCCTGCCGCGCCCCCTAGCGAGATTGCGCCCTTAGCATTTGCCTATACTGCCTATCCATGGGTTTCATTTGACGCCACTGTATTTTATCGCCGCCATATTTGTGTCCGGTAACAGCTGCGCGCCCTGTTTAAGTCTATGGTGACAGCAGCTACAACTACCAGAGGAAGGCCAACGAAACACTCTCAGAAGGTTCACAACAAGTTTACAATATGTCTGAGATATGTTGTGCTGTTAGCTGTTTTACCAGTCGTCAGAGAAACCCCGAACTACTATTTTATTCGACCCCAAAGGAGTTAGATCGGCAGAATTGTTGGCTTCAATCAGAAGAGACCACACCACTGGCAGCCAAACAGCAATGCACAACATTAATAACTGCCGGGACTGTCATTTACATAACATTATAACGGGAACACCATTGTAATAAAATGTTGTGAATTCTCTGTTGTTGTTTCAACGTGTTGTTGTGGGAAGAGCGCGTCTACTGGAGTTAAAAATTATTACATAACTTAGTTCAAGCTTCACTTGTGCATTCGCGTCATTTTGTGCATATAAAATTCGTAATATTAAATTTATGAAGTATAAATATCTGATTAATCTCATAAAGTATGTTTCGTGGAGGTAAATCCACATAGCTTTATTGTACTGATGATCATAGCTTCAGCGCGAGTACTCAAAAAGTAACGCAAAACATAACTATGATTGGGACCGTCTTCTTTTATGATGTTATAATCATATATACTTGTAATTTAACGTTGTGTATTCTTTGGGCTTACAGTTGCTGTGTTTCGGAGTTACAGGAAGAACGCATCCACAACAGGAGCTACTATTGACTACGTTACTTGTTCAAGTTCATCTGCATGATTTTGTGCAAATACTAGTTGTAATATTATTTTTATTTTGTATAAATATCTGAATTATCTTCTATAGGATGTGTTCCGTTGAGTTAATTAACCTTTAGTTTACGGGTTTTGATTCTCTTCAGCTTATGATTAATAGTAATTAAAAATAAAACTTCCATATTTTTCAAAAAAAATTATGCATTATTTTTAATAACTAGCTCTTATATTGTTATCGTATTATTTTCATTAACACATGGTGTGCTTAATAATAAGGATCACGAACAATAACAGATTTTTTTCCTCAAATCATCTCGATAACAA
The DNA here is from genome assembly GCA_003731715.1 of Anabarilius grahami. NCBI lineage: Eukaryota > Metazoa > Chordata > Actinopteri > Cypriniformes > Xenocyprididae > Anabarilius > Anabarilius grahami. The sequence continues at coordinate 35,721 of RJVU01059775.1, read as the reverse complement.
CATTGCAGTTTTAACTAAGCGCGCTGAATGAACACCCGTAAACTGAAGCGCTTTGCTAGAACGGAACACATCCTATATAGAGTAATTCATATATATTTATACAAGATAAACATAATATTACAACTTATATTTGCACTAAATCATGCACTCATGAACTTGAACTAGTAACGTAGTCAGAATAGCTCCTGTTGTGAATGCGTTCTTCCTATAACAACACGCCGAAACACAGCAACTAGAATTCACAACATTTTAATACAATAGTGTATACAATTAAAACGTTATTAATATGACAGCCATAATCGTAGATATTGTTTTGTGTTGCTGTTAGAGCGCTCAGATGATCATCAATACAATGAAGCGCTGCTGTGTTAGTTGCCATCTCGGACACAAATATGGCGGCGGGCGTAGCGAAAGCAAGCGGGAAGGAAGTCGACCGGAAGTTGAAGTCGGCCGCGTGCCGCCATCTTGTAGCAGAACTTCACTTGCGTTAGCATCCCATTGACTCCTATTCATTTTGGTGTCACTTTGACAGCGAATAACTTTACATCTGAGGCGTTTAAAGACTCCATTTGTCCATTATTTATTTCTAAAGATACACGACAATGTATAAAGGGCTCCATTACCTTCTATGTTACATTATGGCCCCGTAGAAACAGTTTTTGTAAAAATAGGCTAATGATTGCGTCATAACCACTCGACTCTCTGTCGCACAGTAGAGAAATTACCGTACAGACAGGAGGAGAAGCTCGCAAGCAATCGGGGAGACGTCAAGAGAGAAGCCCATAGATATAGAGTCCATAAAAGCAACGGGACAAAATATTTCAACAACGTTTTTGGGGAATTGGAAATAATTCGGTACTCCCCGCTCAAGCTCGCCGTCTCTGCAAGATTAACGATGGCAGTTTGCACGCACAGCTACTAGAAGATTTACATCTGTCAGACAGGTTGCTGACGTCATCAAGCTTAGTTTGAGTCTGCGCGTCAGAAACGGAAGTGCTAAAAATCGCTAAAAATGGGCTTCACTTGTCTCAATTGAGTTCCAATGGGGTCGCTGTGTCCATTTCTTTTACTGTCTATGAGCGAAAGTGACGTCTTTGAAACCCATTACAGCCCACGTGATCAAATAGTTGCGCGCGCATTTTGGCAACGGAAGTGGTGTTGTTGCCCAGTGGTTCTAACGTGTTAGCAACTCTGAGGGCTCTCAAGTGTCACTCATTTCGGTCTTTTGTCACGCACTCCCGCCACACATTGTATTTCTCACGCAGAAAAACTATTTTTCATATATTTGATATGCCGCCGCGCCGAGCAGGAATCAAGCGCGTCTCCCCTGGAGTAGCCTGCCACTTATCAGCTAATCAAAAAAAAGAAAGAGGCTACACAGTAGCCAATCAGATAATAGCACTATTGTATCTGGGTAAGATTTAACAACAACCAATGAAAAAAAAGCATATCCTGGAATTGTTCACCCACAGAGGAAAACACTGGAGCTCTGAGCATCACTTTGAGCACAAAGTCATGATCTCCTGTTTTAATGTTACAACAAATTCACAACTTGTTTGACACAAACAATGCTGTTAGAGAATGTTTCCCAAGATAATCAGCATCAGTGTCTGTAACTTAGCCAACAGTTTTACAGCCTGTTCACTGACAACACCTGCTCTGAACAAGTAGTCCAGGCCTAGTTATATTTTCGTTATCACACGATGACTGACATTTTGTCACATTAAACATCTCTCTCCAAATAGGCTTAATAATTATATTAGCACTAAATAAATTAAAGTGTATTACATCGTCGATGTTATTGGTCACTTTAAAAATCATGTCATGTGGTTGGAGATGTCACTCTTGCCTGTCTTCAAAACTTGAGAGCCCTGGTTTATGTATATCTGGCCACTGTATATTTGGCCATCTGCTAACGTCTTCTATCCACTCCACTACATGGATCTGGTAGCCGTTTGATAGTCAACTTTTTAAAATAACTTTCTCTGTCTGTGTTGCTTAATCCGCTCGCGTAGCTTGACACGCTGCAGATATACAGTGGGTACGGAAAGTATTCAGACCCCCTTACATTTTTTCACTCTTTGTTATATTGCAGCAATTTGCTAAAATAATTTAAGTTCATTTTTATCCCTCATTAATGTACACACAGCACCCCATATTGACAGAAAAACACAGAATTGTTGACATTTTTGCAGATTTATTAAAAACGAAAAACTGAAATATCACATGGTCCTAAGTATTCAGACCCTTTGCTCAGTATTTAGTAGAAGCACCCTTTTGATCTAATACAGCCATGAGTCTTTTTGGGAAAGATGCAACAAGTTTTTCACACCTGGATTTGGGGATCCTCTGCCATTCCTCCTTGCAGATCCTCTCCAGTTCTGTCAGGTTGGATGGTAAAAGTTGGTGGACAGCCATTTTTAGGTCTCTCCAGAGATGCTCAATTGGGTTTAAGTCAGGGCTCTGGCTGGGCCATTCAAGAACAGTAACAGAGTTGTTGTGAGGCCACTCCTTCGTTATTTTAGCTGTGTGCTTAGGGTCATTGTCTTGTTGGAAGGTAAACCTTCGGCCCAGTCTGAGGTCCTGAGCACTCTGGAGAAGATTTTCGTCCAGGATATCCCTGTACTTGGCCGCATTCATCTTTCCCTCGATTTTAACCAGTCGTCCTGTCCCTGCAGCTGAAAAACACCCCCACAGCATGTTGCTGCCACCACCATGCTTCACTGTTGGGACTGTATTGGACAGGTGATGAGCAGTGCCTGGTTTTCTCCACACATATAGCTTAGAATTAAGGCCAAAAAGTTCTATCTTGGTCTCATCAGACCAGAGAATCTTATTTCTCACCATCTTGGCAAACTCCATGCGAGCTTTCATGTGTCTTGCACTGAGGAGAGGCTTCCGTCGGCCCACTCTGCCATAAAGCCCCGACTGGTGGAGGGCTGCAGTGATGGTTGACTTTCTACAACTTTCTCCCATCTCCCGACTGCATCTCTGGAGCTCAGCCACAGTGATCTTTGGGTTCTTCTTTACCTCTCTCACCAAGGCTCTTCTCCCCCGATAGCTCAGTTTGGCCGGACGGCCAGCTCTAGGAAGGGTTCTGGTCGTCCCAAACGTCTTCCATTTAAGGATTATGGAGGCCACTGTGCTCTTAGGAACCTTAAGTGCAGCAGAAATTTTTTTGTAACCTTGGCCAGATCTGTGCCTTGCCACAATTCTGTCTCTGAGCTCTTCAGGCAGTTCCTTTGACCTCATGATTCTCATTTGCTCTGACATGCACTGTGAGCTGTAAGGTCTTATATAGACAGGTGTGTGGCTTTCCTAATCAAGTCCAATCAGTATAATCAAACACAGCTGGACTCAAATGAAGGTGTAGAACCATCTCAAGGATGATCAGAAGAAATGGACAGCACCTGAGTTAAATATATGAGTGTCACAGCAAAGGGTCTGAATACTTAGGACCATGTGATATTTCAGTTTTTCCTTTTTAATAAATCTGCAAAAATGTCAACAATTCTGTGTTTTTCTGTCAATATGGGGTGCTGTGTGTACATTAATGAGGAAAAAAAAAAAAGTTAAATGATTTTAGCAAATGGCTGCAATATAACAAAGAGTGAGAAATTTAAGGGGGTCTGAATACTTTTCGTACCCACTGTATATAAAACTTTCGGAGTTGCTAACACGTTAGAACCACTGGGGAACAACACCACTTCCGTTGCCAAAATGCACGCACATACGTCGCTACGTCATCATTGTGTACAAACAGTAAAATGGTCTATAAGCGCAAGCAGCCGGGTGCATTAGGGGTATTTTGTTTGGAGTTGATTTATGCGTTAAGCAAGATGGTTTGGTTTTTGCGTTAGCAATGTTATGTGTGTGTGCTCAAGTTAGTTTGGGTGGGGTTCATTTACTGCCTTATATAAAAAGTGTGGCTCTCACCGTCATGGAGAGAGATGTGTAGGGGAGGGACCTGGCCTTACCTGTGTAGTTCTTTTTCAGTGTTCAAAAAAGAAGAAAGATAGATGTTACTGTCTTCTGCTGGTCTGTTTTGCCTGTGCTCCTACTCTCAGAGACACAAATGTTTATGCGGTGTATGGGACACGAGTGCTCGTATTTTCCGCTAGCAATTAGCTTAGTAAAAGTTTCATAGTTTAGCTTCTGTCAGCCCCCACGTTCTACAGAATAACTGAGTTATTTCAATGTATAACATTGATATGAGTGATCACCCGAATTTAGACCTACCTGTATTGTATTTATATAAAAGTATTTATTTAAATTCACAAATTTGCTTTATGTATTTCCCCAGCGTGGAAATTAGGCACACATAAGTCTGGAAACACGATTCCTGGATGCATGTCAATATCCATAGATTACTGGATCTTTAAGTTGTAACAGGATGGAACAGTCCAACCTTTAGTTTAATCATTTGTTTTACTAATTTTACTTGCGTTTTTGCAGTTTCCCCTATTAAATAGTCATGCAGCAGGCTCTTTTGCCGCTCACTCCGGCTGAGGCGGTGTGTTCCGGTGGGAAAGTGACGTCAATGCATACCTTCTATAGAGGGTATGCACGTGACGTCATCGTCGACCGTTATGGCTGCGGTCACGTCCACTGAGTGGCACAAAGACAGAGCGATAGCATTGGTTTTCAGCGTGAATGCCGCGAAAAATGCACAAAACACATCCAAAATGGGAAAGAGCTTTGTGATTGACTGTACAAATAGCTTTGACACAAAACCCTGAGGTATATATTTAAAGGCTGCCGAAAGCTACAGAAAAAAAGCAAACGGATCGCTGCAATTCACAGAAACAGCTGGACTCCAGCAGAGAAACATGGATTTGCAGTTGTCATTTTGTCAAATTGTTTGATTTTGTGGTAAAATCATACCGTATATATTGTATTGTTATATATTGTGTTGACAACTGATCAATTAAATATTTACCATCTTATATTCTGCATAATTTGGTGTTTTTAAATAAACACTGACAAAAACTATACATGTTTTAGGGCTGGAAAATATGATAGGCTATATATAACATTGATAAGTGATTACTTGGATTTAAACCTTATTTAAACTTATATTCTGCATAATTGGGTGTTTTTAAATAAACAACACTGACAATAATTATACTATAAAACTATGTTTTAGGGCTGGACAATATAACATTGATATAAGTGATTACGTGGATTTAAACCTACCTATATTGTGGTTATATAAAATATTCACAGGCAGATTTGCTTTATGTATTTCCCCAACGTCGAAATCAGGCACATATAAATGTCAGGAAACACGACTCCTGGCTGCATGTCAATATCCATGGATTAGGTTTATTTGACAAGTTGTAAGAAACCCTTTCGAGTCCAACCTTTAGTGTAAGTTGCTTGATTTACTCGCGTTTTTGCAGTTTCCCCTATTAAATCCAGTCACGCAGCAGGTTCTTTTGCCACTCAGTCCAGCTGAGGGAGCGCGTTTTCGGCGGGAAAGTGACGTCAATGCATACTCTCTATCTGTAAGCCGTCCGCCATATTGGAACAGTCAAAGCCGTTTTTTTTTTTTTTTCAAAGCAGGTTGACTGAGTGTCTGTAACCATAGTTAGACACGTGTATTAATATCTATATCAGAAATAGAATTAAGCGGATAATTTAGCTAAACTAACACAAGTTGAAGGCATCAGCTAACACATTTAAAAAGCTACCATAGTAAAAGTAAAAACATTAAAAAGTACTCTAGTACAAACCTGTAATATTATTGAGTTAATTCATATAAAAAAAACAAACCAACACATTCTCACATGTGAAAGGTTATCCCATTTCTTCTGGAATTTAAATCTGGGTGGTTTCACAAACAGAAGCTGCCCAATGTTGTGGTATTATTGATTCTTACTGTGAGTGACAATATGCTGACTGTTCCAAGATGGCGGGCGCACAGATGCCATATTCGACCACTCCAGACATGTCTAAGTATACATATTTATGGTTTTTCACTGGGAAGTTTGGGGATCATTTTGATACTCAAGTTCCTGAGATGGGCCCGGCCACAGACAGGAGAACGATTGCTGCTGTGACTGGTGTTCTTTGGTATTCTTATGGCACACTTCATATGCACTTACGGTCCTGTGGACTTACAATGGCTTCCGCGTGTCTGTTAAGTCCATGAGAGTATAGGGTGTCCCATTTGTCATTTTAGGTAGTGATCCAACAATTTCTTCTCTACCCTGTCATTCTTATACGCGGTTTACGTTGAATAGACAGAGTATTCTCATCACTTCATAACATTAAGGTTGAAACACTGTAGTCATGTTGACTACTTTAGCGATGTCTTTACTACTTTTCTGGACCTTTCTATGGGGGATAGAAAAACCTCTTGGATTTCATCAAAAATATCTTAATTTGTGTTGCGAAGATGAATGAAGGTCTTATGAGTTTGGAACGACATGAGGGTGAGTACTTAATGACAGAAATTTCATTTTTGGGTTATCTAACTCTTTAAAGTACCGTAAGAGTGATTAGAGAGCAGAAGGCTCCATATGCTTTCGAATTGCTCTCACAGTACTTTGTCATACTCTGATTGGTCTGCGCAGTGGTGCTTCAAATTGAACACAACTAGCCTGTGTCCGAAATCGACCCCTATACCCTCATTCACTATTCCCTACATTTACTCCAGTACTAGGGAGTGAATGAAAACAAGTGAACGAATTTGGACAATGATTTCATCGGAAGGGCTGCCACTTTCGCATAGTTTGTGCTTGCTGATTAATAAGCATTTAGCTTATTAAGCTTAGCATGGGACACAGGATTTTCAAATCTTAACCGATTTTAAAACTGGGGGAGACCACAGACATAATGACAGTTTCAACCGATTTTTATCATTATAATCCTCTGAGCGCACACAACACTAGGTGATTGTGCCAGACCACGACACCACACACTTGTTGATTGTAGGAACGATTTCACAGTGAGATGAGATCTCGCGGAGACTCATGAGATCAAACGTGACTTAAGAAGAAAAAGAAATGGAGGACAGTCGACCTTTGTTAGCTGGCTCTCGTGGAGCACGTTCTGTTTTTCACTGTAAAACAAAGTATAAAAAAAAGAATATGGTCGATCTTCTTTCTCAATACTCTCATGTTTGTGGCTGTCAAGTTTCAGTTATAGAAGCACACAACATCCGGTAGGTGACGCTTGCTCGCTCTCATTGGCTATCGTGGGTATCGTGTCAGAGGCAGCCTGATCAAGTTTCATAAATATCAAACACATAAATATTCAAGACTATGGTAATTACAACATGGCGTGAAAGCAGCATTACGGACGAAAATATTAAAGGTCCAGTGTGTAATATTTAGGAGAATTTGACAAGAAACCTTGTAGCTTGACTGGTTACTCTCCTGTCTCAGGCGACGAAATCTTTGTCCTGTGCCAGCCACTGTAGCTTCTCTACATATGTGCTTCAAAAGGGAGGGGTGAGCAGTGGACGCTGTTGCTTGCAGTTCGCAACCTCACTGCTAGATGCCACTAAAACTTACACACTGCATCTTTAAGAATTCTGATTGCATAACAGATGAGATGGACTCGGTAATTGCGATTTTTTTAATTTGTTTTATTTTTCTGACTATGCATATTCCAACAAATGTATGTGTATTCCATTCTCTTCACTTTTTAGTTTATTAAACAACACAAACCTTTTAAAACTGCTGTTGATAGACTCGCCTGTCATTTATGTTCTCCATTTGAAAACATTAGACTTCATAAGTTTATTTTGCCTGTTAATACTACTGCTGTTGTTATAGAAAGATGCAACTGGGAGTACTAAGCTACACTAAAGTAGCAATGTGTTGTTTTTTTTTTTATGCTTTAATTAATTTTTACATGATTTATGTATCTGTTTACCAGATCAAAGCTTTATTTTTTTTTTAAGAGATGTTAGTGACTGCACTTCTTTGCACTCTTTCAGACCCCTTTATTTATTGATGTAGAAGTGTTTATGTATGCAAGTGAAATTACAGAATTTAAAGTATAGAAAAAAGTTAAAACTATTTTGTTCAGTACTGTTATAACTGTCAAAAACAGATGTATATCAGTTCTGCATATCGGTTATCGGCACATAAACATGCAAATAATCGGTATTGGTTATAAAAAGTAAATATCAGTTGATGGTTTCTTGTAGTGTGAATGTAAGGAAATGCTTTGGAAATAGTCTTTGGTTAATCACTGATAAATTCATTTAATTCATTTAATCCCCCCCCCCCCATATGATGGATGGACTGATAACAGGCTCAAAGTCTCGTTTCCTGCCCAGAATCCAAAATGACAAACTCCAACTCCAGCTGGATGCCTTCAAATTCCACCAAGAGACAAGGCCAGAGGTGTATATAGTGTAATCCCATGAACATGTTCTCAGGCCCAAAACATTAAAATGGTGATGGAGGGTTTGTTATATTTGCCTAGGTCAGGGGTTGGGAATGTTGATCCTGGAGAGCCACTGTCCTGCAGATTTTAGCTCCAACCCTGAAAAGAAAAAAAAAAAACCTGCCTGTAACTTTAGTAATCCTGAAGACCTTGATTAGCTTGTTCAGGTGTTTGATTAGGGTTGGAGCTAAACTCTGCAGGGCAGTGACTCTCCAGGACTGACATTTCCCTACCCCTGGCCTAGGTTAATAATATTGGATGAAAAAAAAAGTGGTGGTGTTGTACATTAAATTCTGATGTCACTTAGTCGTTCCACTTGAGTTCAAATTAACATACCTCTCATTTTGTCGTGCAGATGTACATCACTTGTAATCTTCAGGCTTACCCTGCAATGGATGCAATTAATCCCTTTCATAAAGCATGCTCCTTTATTGATGGAAGGTGTGAAGTTTTGCTCTTTTTTTTTTTTTTTTTTTCCTNTCTCTCTCTCTCTCTCTCTCTCTCTCTCTCTCTCTCTCTCTCTCTGTGTCTCTGTCTCTGTCTCTCTGTCTCTGTCTCTGTCTCTCTCTCTGTCTCTCTCCTTTTTCTATTGTCTAGTAAAGTTTTACATTTAATCATAGACGCTTGCCATTTTGGGGGAACCAACCTCAAGTTTCTCTCATTCCCCTCTTTAATCTACAAGCTGGAAGGCTGCAGATGGAGGTGACTGGGCTTGTTACAGCTGCCAAGGAACAAAAGAGTATGCACCATCCTTCCATTCCCGTCTGCAGCAATCTGGGTCACCTCCTGCTCCCAGACAAGATCAGACCTCATATTACCAAAAGCCCAACAATTTCCAGCCCAGAATTCAAGAGGGTTCTGGAAGTTATTTCAGTTCCTTGCTACCAGCAAGCGAGCCTATTCCCTCTTGGAGGAAATTAATTCTCCCGCAGGAGGAGGATGAGGGTATTAGTTCAGTGGGTAAGCACTCCCAGGTCTAGTGATTGTCTTGGTGTTATTTGTCTTAAAGAGTAAGTCATTTAAACTATTTAAACTGTGTATTTTAAAGCTGAGATCTTGACATTAAAACTGCAGGTAAGCATGTTTGCACTAACCATTTTGAAAACTGTGGTTCTGTGTCAATAGGATGGGAACAGGAGAAAACAGTGGGTCCATTGGCCATCTTTCCAAAGAAAAGCAAAATGGGATTTCTGGCTCCTCCTAGAGTGAAGGAGGGTGTTCCTCCTCTCCCTTCTCTCAGTAAAGATAAGAAACCGATGCCTCATAGTAGCCTATGGAAGAATGGTGTCACTGCTGAGATGGGTTTGTATTCAACACGTTACAATTTCTCTTTCTAAAAGGCATAATTGGGTCAAAAACCAGGACATACAGTAGGTCTTTTTTTCCCTAAACAGAAGTCAAAATTTAAACTTTAAAATTAGTTTTTTTGTGCACTGCCTGAAAGTGAAGTTGGATTTCACTTCTTTTTTTCTTTTTTCTTGCACCGCCTTTGAAATGACACATGACTACACGAAAATGTGAACTGATCGCAAACTGTCATTTTAGGATTTGGTCCTCCTTCATGAAACACAAGCGGAATGAATTTGTATAAATTGTTCGTAAAACATTCTGCTGTACACTTTTGGGTTCATGAATCTTTATTTTCAAAATGTTAGTTGGTATGAAAATATTTACACCTGCTCCCAACCACGTGTAAATGGTTAAAACATCAGAATGTTTTGTTCTTTAGGCAAACCTATGACTTTGCGTTTTGATAACTTTACCATAATATATAACAAAATGAAAAATTTTGAAAAATTTCTGTTATGATAAATAACTGACTACTTGGTGTTTTTTATTTTTTAAATTTTTTTAAATCTATTATTATAGATTTCTATTATTCTGAGAACCAATACTACTCGTCTGTCTGTTATTTGGCTTAACATTTAATTGCCTAATTTTGTTAGGCATTTGGCCAGTTAGGAGCAAAACCTGAGAAGTGTTCCAGGAAATTCCACAGCATTCCTGTACATATAATTCACATAACTAATCATTCTAATTGTAAACAAGTGTGCATGCATGTCCTATTAACAAATGATTGAAAATCATTAGCATACACAACATGAATCTAAAGTCTACGAAACCTTTGTAGTAATTTGTCTAAAATGGACCTTCCCAAAAAACACTCTTCCAGATTTTCTGGACAGTTTCATAAATGAGGACTTTTTTTTTATTTATATTTTTTTTACCTTTTCAGTGTTAACATGGTAATTTGGGTTATAATGGTTATGGCAGTTAAAATGCTTATAACTGCTGAAAACTGCAGCCTAAAATATTAGTCTCCACCAGACCAAGTGGGTGGTGTAACTCCTCCACCCTCACTGGAACCCACTGAACAACCCAATATCACGGAAAGTGAACCAGAATCTATGAAGCTGGAGGAGGAGGAAGAGGATGATGAATATGACAGTGAAGATAAAGAAGACTATGATGGTGGAGATGAAGACCATGACTATGAAGAGAAAAAAGGAGAGGCAAAAGAGTCTGCTCAAGGCATGTGGAAGACTAGAGTCTTGCCAGAAGGTGGTACAAAAAGGCACAAAACCATCATAGTATTTGTTTATTGAAGCATTGTTTGATGGGGTACTTATGTTTGCTCATGGAATAGTTGATTTTATCTTGCAGATTTTAAAGAACGCTTCACAACTCATGCCTCTAAGAATGAGGAAGACTCTGGACTGCGTACATTGGGTACAAGCCCTTCCTTACAAGACGAGGAGCCAGCTGACACATCACCCTCCTAAAGACTCCTGAACTTCTAAACCAAAGGTTATGAATGCTGTCAAAGATGAAGCAATCTGACTGAGGTGGAGGAAAACCTAGTTCATGAAGCACACAAGCAGGAAACAAGGCATAAGAGAGGTTTCACACTTTGGACTGATTTAGTTTCATAAATAAAAAATTTTCATTGTCTTTGCTTCCGTTTATATTACTGCATATACAAAACAAACCTATTATGCTGTTAAAGACTTTTTATTTTTTTATTTTTATGGAATGCCGTGTCAATGAAAACACTCATGATTCGATTTTTGATTGTATTAAAAAAAAAAAAAATACCATAGATTAAAATTAAAGCTATGAAGACCTTTGCTGATACACCAAAAACAAGGTTAGTGCAGCTCACTAGCTAAAGCTGGTGTTTAAATTAGGTTCTGAAAATGCCTGTTAATTGCACATTGTTCAGGTTATTTCACTCGAAGGGAGTTGTTTTGGAGAAAATGCCTGTGGTAGATAAAGCAATCCATTATACATAGTTGTGGTCAAGTTTACGTACACCTTGCAGAATCTGCAAAATGTTAATAATTTTAACAAAATAAGAGAGATCATACAAATGTTTTATTTAGTACTGTCCTGAATAAGATATATTATATAAAAGATGTTTACATATAGTTCGCCTAAGATGGCAGCATAATTTACTTAAAATATTAAATAATTTGAGACCACAAACTACCCAAAACACTATAACCATGGCAATTTTTTGTTTTTATTTAGCTAAACGTTGAAAGGGTTAAGCTCGGAACACACCAAGCCGATGGCAACGAACTAGTGGTGACGAAAGCAGACTGCGGGGTTGGCTCACGTCGGCAGCGTCTGGGTCCAAAGTTGCCCTGACACACCAAACCAATACTTGACACCCGACGGTCAAGCAGCACGTCCGTTCTGTGCTTGCGTAAGAAGAAATGCCTTTCCGTACCAGCAGGTGGCAGTAGTTGAACAGCCAATCAGAATGATCACATGGCCTGACTGACCGACATACTCCAACTTCAAACCAACTTCAGCTGACGGTGCAGAACTAGGGTGACCACCCGTCCCGCGTAGCGCGTGCGCGCACAGCGTTTGAAGCCCAATTCATGCGTCCCGCAAATTGAGACCGTGTCACGCATAATCAATGCTTGCTCAAAAAAAAAGTTGGTCGCTCTATATCCTCGAGCCCCAGGCAGTCAAACGAACATTACTTGACAGTTCAGCACGCTACTGTTGCCACACCCACCCCTCAGTTGAACTGATGACTAGGTTGTTGTCAACTTTTTCGTGGTTGTCATGACAGCGCACGCACGTGCATACCAGACACAATGGGAAGGAACTTTTAGATGCACGCTTTCCAATTCGAAAAATGGAGACAGAGACTGAGTCTGAGGCACCGCCATCAATTTTTTTTTCATGCGCCTGCCTTTACTAATATGCAAGTTCACCAACCGCCCCCCCCCCTCCTCTGGAGTTGTGAGTTAAGAGTTTGTTTGTTTTTTTTTACTGTTCCAGTGGTGTTGAGCAACTACAATTCCTGTTAATCCTATAATTTTATATTATAATTTATTTCAAGTGAATAAATTGTAATAAAAAAATAAATAAATTAAATAGCAAAAGTAAATCGTAAGTGGATGTGCATCTGTCAATTCATTGAATGTTCAAAATAATATGAATCTTTATTTAGAAAAAAAATACACATTGGTTGGCCTATTCATGAGCATACATCAGCAATTACACATGTTTAGGGGAATAGGGCATTATTAATATATCATGTAAGGTGGTATGTGCTAGAAATGAGTAAACCATTATCAGTGAGTCTGCCCGTGGGGTGGGGTCACCGCCTCGCCAGGCAGTGTCCCACATTGTCCCTCAGAAACATACCCCTTGTCCCCCCTTGGGCTTATTAGCAGGTGGTCACCCTATGCAGAACACACTGAGAAAACTTAGTCAGTTGTCGTGTTCAGGGCTTTACGGAAATTACCTTCCATTTCTATTCTTGCAAACTCAAGTCTCTTAGTAGATCTATGCACATGCATAATTTAATTCCACACTGGGAAAAAAATGGCCTTTTAAACATTTAAGTGGATTGAACAATGAAATTAACTTAGGACAAAATGTATACAAATTGTGTTGCTTTAGCTCTTTTTAATTATTTTGAACAAACAGCAAATCTCTCTCTCTCTCTCTCTGAGTCTGAGAGGGTTGGGTGTCCGAGGGTTCCCACGTGGAGAGGGCGACTTTTTGGTTTTTTCTATTACTATTCTTTCGTTTTTCTACTAAAACTAAAATATTATTTTGTAAAGGAGATTATAGTTTATTTTTGATTTTGTTTTTGAGTGTATTTGTGTTTTGTTTGGGATCGGGATGGCGTCCCTCTCCATGAGGGTGACGCCACCTGTTTCCCTCCGTCATGGCGTCAGGTGTGTTCCTGCGTCAGGTGTGGCGGTGGAGGATGTGTTGGTGGCGGTAGGAGAGGAGATCGGATACGAGAATATTACATCTGCGTCTCGTATGAATAAAGCGGTGGTGGTGTTTGTGAAGGAGGAGGTGCACGTAGGCCGTTTGATTACAAACGGGATTGTGGTAAGTGGAGAATTTATTATTGTTTCACCGCTTGTTGCTCCAACCACAAAAGTGACCGTGTCAAACGTGCCTCCATTCATTCTCAACGAGGAGATTGAGCGTGGACTTTCGCGCTACGGGAAATTCGCTAGTGCAATGAAAGCGCTTCCACTCGGCTGTAAGAATGAGTCGTTAAAACATGTAATGTCTTTTAGAAGACAAGTGTTCATGTTCCTGAACGAGCCGAGTATTGACGTGTCGTTTAGGGTGATGCATGAGGGGAAGGCTTACATGAT
>RJVU01059775.1:0-14201 GCA_003731715.1 Anabarilius grahami | reverse complement strand
TTTTTTTTTTTTTGTTTTTTTTTTTGTTGGATCTTGTGAAGCACTTTGGACAATTATGATTGGTTTTAAATGTGCTATATAAATAAATTGAACTTGAACTTGAACTTGAACTAAAAATGGGATTGAGAGTAAGCCTAACGAAGATGACAGCCATCAAAATGCAGCTGCATTTTTGGATGAGCGCCGACAATCAGAGCCAACACCCAGCACGAGCGTTGGCCTGAACAGCCAGGCCCAAGCTCCGTCTCAACCCCAACCCCCTCTGCTGCTCCGAGATGTCCTCGGAACAGAGAGCACGGTCCAGGTCTGCCTGCAATCGTACCCAGGTCGTATGTTCAATGGCAGAAAACGTTCATTCTGCAGTAGTTGGTTTAAAGGAAGGGAATGGCTGGAATATTCACGTTCCTCAGATTCAGTGTTTTGTTTTCCATGTAGAAAGTTCAGTTCAGGGGCTAATGCTGACAAGGCCTTCACGCTAAGAGGCTACTCTAACTGGAGACATGCAATGGATTCTTCAAAGGGATTTTCCAGGTCACCTGGCAACAGCGTCTGTCATAGTAAGATGCTATGACAACATTGTGAATTTTTTTGTCTGACATAGGCCTGCGACGCACAAACAGCACTGACATAAAGTTGGAGGCTGCAGGCTTGAAGTCGGTATCTGAAGCGGATTTCAAGTTCATTGCTTTGATGGTACACAAGATCCTCCTTCTCCTAGACCCCACAAACAAGATACTTCAGGCAAAAGAAACCGATCTGTACACTGGCCTAAAACTTGTGCATAGTGTGTGCGAGTGCATTACGAATCTCAGGTGTGACACTGAGTTTGTTGCATTGTGGGCACAATGCAATGATGGGCAACAAGCGAATTCTTCCAAATGGCGAAAATACGTGATTAAGGATCTCGAGCAGTTTGTAGTCGAACGTTCCGTTGTACAGAGCGACGAAGCAGATGAAACGGAATGCAAAAGACTTTTCTTCAGTACTTTTGGATACTGTCATTGGAGAAATGTCAGCAAGGTTCAGTGAGCGTAACAGCCAATTAGTCAAAGCACTGTGTGCTCTCGACCCTGGAAGCAATGACTTTCTGGACAGTTCAACAGTTAAACCACTATTGGACCTGACCAAAACCAAAACTGTGGATGCTGAATTCACTGTCGCTCGACAGTTTATACTGACTGAAATCACTCTTTCTAACAGGGATAAATGGACCACTCTGGATGTACTGCGAAATTTTTCTGAGGCTCTAACTGCAATGCCAATGGTTCACAATGCGCTCAGACTCGGAATAACTTTTGGAGCATCCACTGCCACCTGTGAAAACTCTTTTTCCATCCTCACTAATGTGTTCACTCAGTACAGACAGAGCATGACACACCAGAGCAAAGAGCAACTCATCCAACTTGCATTTGAACGTGATCTAACTGCAAAATTCAAAGAAAAAGAATGGCATGACAGGTTACTGAGGAGATTCAGTGCCAAATCAAGGAGACTGCAGCTCTTGTAAAAAGGTAAGACATGATCTATTATTATTACTATGCTGTTTAAACTTTGCTAGTCAGTTTTCTGGTTAACTGTGAAGTTGCACATGGAGTGTTCTCTTTCATCATCTCGTGTTCGAGATCCACCTATGGGAAGGGCATCCGTACCTGACCTCTGCAGAAGCATCCAATTGCACCAAGTCTGGCAAGACAGACAGAAGCGCGAAGCCAATGCCAGGTAAGGCCCCATCCCCTTACCTGAGAGCATATATGGGCTGCAAACGCCTCTATTCTCCAGTTGCCTTTCGCTTCTCGCAACCTCAAATATTTTACACTCAGCTCGTGGTTTTATGGACAGAGATTCAAATTTTTGGACCAAAAACTTCTTCACATAATAACCTAGAATACTGTCTAACACTTAATGGCTGCTCTGTTAAGTCTTCGTCGTCAGTTAGGAACCTGGGTGTGCTCTTTGATACCAATCTTTCATTTGAAGGACATGTTTCTAGCATTTGTAAAACCGCATTCTTCCATCTTAAAATTATATCTAAACTACGACATATGCTCTCAATGAAAAATGCAGAACAGTTAGTTCATGCGTTCATGAATTTGAGGTTTCCTCAAGGCTAGATTATTGTAACGCTCTACTGGGTGGTTGTTCCACTCGCTTGATAAATAAACTACGGCTCGTACAAAATGCAGCAGCTAGAGTTCTTACTAGAACTAGGAAGTATGACCATATTAGCCCAGTTCTGTCAACACTGCATTGGCTTCCTGTTAAACATCGTATAGATTTTATAATCTTGCTAATTACTTACAAAGCACTAAATGGTTTAGCTCCCCAGTACCTGAGCGAGCTCTTAAAGCATTGTAGTCCTTCACGTCTATTGCGATCTCAGAATTCAGGCCAGCTGATAATACCTAGAACAGGGATTCCCAAAGTGTGGTACGCGCACCCCCAGGGGTACCAGAGCTGCCACCAGGGGGTGCGCAAGAGGAAAAATTTAATGGCGGTCTGTTTTTTTAAGTGGGATTTTTCCATACAATAAAAAAACATGAACAGTAAACATTTCCTTTGTAATCGCTTTTATTTTAAATAAAAAACTATAATTTATTAGTTTTTGATAGAAACGTAGAAGACAGCTGCTGTCTTCTTCTACACACTGCTCTTCTTTTATGCACTGCAGGCTAGGCTATATGCGTACCAACTCGTTTCATTCATTCCATATATATATTATAAATATGCTTAACTTGCTGAAATCAGGGAAACTGTCAAGTGGGACGTCTTATGATAAAGTTGTTAGTCACGAAGGAGGAGAGGGACCAAGAGAGAGTGGCTGAAAATAGCCGTGCTTTCTGTTACTGAGCCTGTGTCTGTCACTCGTCCTCTTAAAAGTGGAAGCTTGTGCGTAGCTTTGTTGCATTATATTGAAACTTTGTTGATGTTGTTATTGTCATGCGTTTTCTGGTCTTTATATGGCGATAAAACAAAGATTTGTTGCAGTTTTTTTTTAAGTGGGGATTGGGGGTGCGCCAACCCGGTTGGGACATAGAAGGGGGTGCGCAGGAAAAAAAGTTTGGGAACCGCTGACCTAGAATATCAAAATCAACCGCAGGCGGTAGATCCTTCTCCTATTTGGCACCTAAACTCTGGAACAACCTTCCTAGCATTGTTTGGGAAGCAGACACACTCTTTCAGTTTAAATCTAGACTAAAAACGCATCTCTTTAACCTGGCATACACATAACACATTATCAATTTATATGTTCGTTACATCAGAAGAAGAATGGCATCTACGCTAATATTAGTCTCTCTGTTTATCCTGAGGTTTACCGTAGTCAACCGGATCTGGGCCGTATCCAGGTGAGATTGAGGACCTGCGCCTTGACACGACCACAACCCAGCCCTGAAGTGTCAGCAGAGATTGAGTCAACTAGATCATCCACTGTGAAGGCCTCATCGACACGACAGCCAGTGGCACAGCTCCTCAACAAACCGTCCATACCGGCGTGATGAATACGATCCTCAACTGGATGTAACTGGAATAAATACTTTGAATGTTGCGATCCCATCGGACTTATGATAGCTACCTGAATCATAACTAAGCACTGTTCGCCAGAGGAGAACTGGCCCCCGACTAAGCCTGGTTTCTCCCAAGGTTTTTTTCTCCATTTTAACACCTGTTTGCCACCTGATGTCACCTGTTGGAGTTTGGGTTCCTTGCCGCTGTCGCCTTTTGGCTTGCTTAGTTGAGGACATTTGACATTTGACTTGACATTTGACTTGACATTTGACTTGACATTTGATATTCAACAGTGCTTTGATCTGCCTGCATTGACACCATTTTCTTTAAGAGCTGCTGTGCAGCCAAAATTATATACCAGTTATCAACGTAAAGCTGCTTTGACACAATCTGCATTGTAAAAAGCGCTACACTGCGTTCCAAATTATTATGCAAGTGACATATAGTAAGATTTCAGTACAATAAACAGTAAGATTTTATTTTTTCAAAGAAAATATTTGTTTGTTTATTTATCCATGTCTTTTTAGATAACTGGTATCAATCTCAGACAAAATAATTTGCCAGATCTATGGAAACCCTACTTCAGAGGTTGTTCCACATTATTAAGCAAGTCACCATTCTCATGCATTAGAGGGAGGAAGAAAGATCTTTCTGAAGATGTTGTGAAAAAGTAATAATTATTAAAAAAATATAATTAACTAATATTGTGTGAAAACTGAATGGAGATTATCGAATTATCACAAGATTTGTGAGTGATTTAGAGCACTGCAGAACTCGGTCAGATAAAGCCTTATTAATGAAAGTTCTTGTCAAAAAAAATTATTAAAAGGGCAGCTATAAAAAAAAAAGCCAATGTTGAGTAGCAAACAGGTATTTGAAGCTGCTGGTGTCTCTGGAGTCTTGAGAACCTCTCCATGCAGGCTGGCAGTTGTGCGTAATGATGCATTTTAGCCACCTCTAACCAAACCTCACAAAGAGAAATACATTTTCAAACAGTTTTATTGCTGTGGTGATTTTTTGCAGCATGGGATAGTGCATAGTGCATTTTACAATAGTGCATTGTACTATGCACTATCCTCCTTTTTATACCATAGCTGAAATGGCCAGTTATGAACTCCACATATCTTGCAAAAGTCATTTTAATACCCTCCATCTCACTTCACAATATTCCAGCCCAAATCATCACCCGCAGTCTTGTTGGAACTTGGTGGCCATTCACCAACCATCCCGAAATCCATCCATTTTGACCATCTATTGTAGTACGGCATTAGTAAGTCTTCATGTATTTCTACACTCACTGTAAATGTTTCTCTTTGTGAAGTTTGGTTAGAGGTGGCTGAAATGCATCTTTACGCACAACTGCCAGCCTGCATGGAGAGCTTCTTGAGACTCCAGAGACACCAGCAGCTTTAAATATCTGTTTGCTGCTCAACACTGGCTTTTTTTTATAGCTGCCCTTTTAATACAATTAATTTTTTTGACAGGAACTTTCATTAAAGCGATCTCTGGCCTCTGTTAGTTCCTGGAGAGTCACATGGTAGTTCTTCTTTAGATTAATTTGTGGACTAAATGTGCACAGAGCGCCCTCCGGCTGCAAGTATGAATTGAAAACANTGAAGAATTACCATCCACAGTCAGCAACAACAATGCTATCAGTGGTAATGTGAGTACTAAATTAGACTTGTCAACTCTTTCTGAAGAGGATCTTTTGGCTTATTATACTAATACAGAACATTATAGGTACATTACAGGTAACATAATTGTTCAGACACTTTGCATCACAGAAATACATTATATTTTAAAGTATATAATAGAATACTATTATTTTAAATTGTAATAATATTTCACAGTATTGCTGTTTTTTCTGTATGTTTGATATACACCATGATAAGCTTGAGACATGATCACAGAGGGTTTTTTCACAGCCTACCTGACTGAAAGGCCTCATTATTTATGCAGCTCATTACAACTCATTATGCGATTCTTTTGTCTTCTCAGGTGTAAATGACCCATTATTCATGATGATTCAGACAAAAAGTGTCTTACAAAATTTAAATCTCTCTATTGTTTTATATGAAGGAGTAGGCAGCATGATTTTTACCTCATTTTGAAGCAAAAACTCTAGTCTACAACCTCCAATACCCAGAAGTCTTGTGAACACAGATTTAATATATATTTTTAGCTTTATTTCAGTGACTTAAGTTTTTTGTTTTTTCAATAACCACGCATAAACGTTATTCCTTCAAAAACACAAACATGTATATACATGTCCCTCACATATTATTGTAGCCTAGTTTGTGCTGAATACAGTGTAATGACACTTTTTCCATTAATATGTTTATGAACAACTGAAAAAAGCACAAATGTCAGGGCATGTCAAAACTTCTCAAGGGCCCCAAAAATCCTCAGACCCCTGAGGGTTAACAAGCCTTTATCTGACCGAGTTCTGCTGTGCTCTAAATCACTCACAAATCTTATGATAATTCGATAATCTCCATTCAGTTTCACACAGTGTTAGTTGTTTTCAAGCCTTTTGCACAACATTGCACCGTTTCATGCTTTTCATCTTCAGAAAGATCTTTCTTCCTCCCCATATTGCATGAGAACTGTGACTTGCTTAATAATGTGGAACAACCTCTAAGTATGGTTTCCATAGATCTGGCAAATTATTTAGTCTGAGATTGATACCAGTTATCTAAAAAGACATGGATAAATAAACAAACAAACATTTTCTTAGAAAAACTAAAATCTTACAGTTTATTGTACTGAAATCTTACTGATATGTCACTTGCATAATAATTTGGAACGCAGTGTATATAAATAAAGGTGACTTGACTTGACTTGACTATTGTCTGCAGGAGGACACATCTTTTGAAATCAGCCTCCGCTGGACATGTTTGTCCTATCAGCAAGGTTAGCTGAAGTAATTACTGCAAGCCGCCCATGCTCGCACTGTTTAGCAGGCTGCCCGCCTCGCTCTCTTTGCTATTTTCCCCTGTTCTACAGCTACCCGCCTGTCGGACTATGCATTTATTTCTTTGATGCTCTCTAACCCCCGAAGACTACCTGTCTTGTGCCTGCCCGGCCGAGTGTGGCACCCTTTTCACCACTAGGGATTTCTATCCTTACTTTGTTGTGTGTATGGGCCGTAAACACGCCTAAGAGGCTGTTGATTTCTCCGCGCCCTGTAGCATGGTGCTCTGATTTATGCCTGTCCTACTCTGATGGAAAAAAAAGTGACGCAGGTGCGCACACTGGGAACTCCCGCGGTGCGGCCTCTTTTGTGGTGTTGAAAACTCATTTATGGATGAGCGACCCGGCTGCCGGGGACGAGGACAATGCTTGCTTTCTCGATGGCTCAGAAGACGAGGATGCCATCCCGTCATCTGTGATGCCTCAGACGAACGCTCCCGCTGCTTTCAGTCTTCTTTGAGGTTTGTGAGTGAGCGGCCACTCGCCTTAACATCGAATGGCCGACTCTTCAAAGTTCCTCTGACCAAGAGCGGGACGTCTATGACGGAAAACTCCATGGACCCCCTCCCGGCCCAAGAAATTGTTTTTCCCTATCCTCCTTGTTTGTGCTAAACACATTAAACATTGTTGGCATGATCTCACGGGTCTGGATGTTAGGACATGGCTGTTAGGACATGGCTGTTAGGACATGGGGGCAGTCGTGGCCTAATGGATAGAGAGTCGGACTTGTAACCCAAAGGTCATGGGTTCGAGTCTCAGGTCCGGCAGGGATTGTCAGTGAGGGGAGTGAATGTCCAGCGCTCTCCCCACCCTCAATACCACGACTGAGGTGAGACCCTTGAGCAAGGCACCGTACCCCCAACTGCTCCAATGGCTGCCCACTGCTCCGGGTGTGTGTGTTCACGGTGTGTGTGTTCACTGCTGTGTGTGTGCGCATTTGGATGGGTTAAATGCAGAGCACAAATTCCGAGTATGGGTCACCATACTTGGCCACATGTCACTTCACTTCACTTCACTTCACTCTCGGTGTGGGTGACCCCCGAGTCCTATATGCCAGACACATTGATATCATCGCAAGATGGCGCCGCGCATGGCAGCCTCAGTGCTTAGCTCTTCAGTGTTTGTTCTGTTTTTGTTAGTTTTTCCTGTTTTTTGTTTTTCAAACACCATCAGTTTTACCAGGGATGAACTGCTGAACATTCGGCAGTACACACCACAAAATCTTTTACCGGATTTCGATTATTCAGACGTTTTGTTGAATGTTGTAGTCGGCGGAGCGGCAGCGCTGTTTAGACGCTTCAGGATGCGCAGACGGGGAAGCGCGCCGGCGCTCTCGTGAAGCTCAGACAGCGCGGATTAAGAACGCCGCTCCCCAGCATCCATCTGGCGAATCTCCGCTCTCTGCCCAACAAAATGGACGAACTCCTTCTGCTCTCCCGGACAAATAAGGATTTTTCGAACTCGGCTGCTCTGTGCTTCACGGAGACCTGGCTGAACGACGCCATTCCGGACAGCGTGTTAAGTCTGCCGGGCTTTCAGCTGTTTAGATCAGATCCAGACGCAGAATCAACGGGGAAACAGGCCAAATACACACTGGAAAAGGAGATTAGAGTGGCAAAGAGGAATTATTCTGATAAACTTCGGAATCAGTTCTCTTCTAATGACACAGCTTCAGTGTGGAAAGGTCTGAAAGACATCACCAATTACAAGACACCATCCCCCAGCTCTGTGGCAAATCAACACCTGGCAGACGATCTGAACGAGTTTTATTGCAGGTTTGAGAAATCACCATTAACACCTCCAACAACCCCCCTCTCCCCCACACCTACAATTCAGTTCAGTGAAGATGATGTGCGCCATGTCTTCAGAAAGAACAAGAGAAGAAAGGCACCAGGCCCAGAGAGCGTTTCACCAGCCTGTCTGAAAACCTGCGCTGACCAGCGGGCCCCCATCTTCACACAGATCTTCAACAGATCACTGGAGCTGTGCGAAGTCCCCTCGTGCTTCAAACGCTCCACCATCATCCCCGTCCCAAAGAAACCCAAAATTACTGGTCTTAATGACTACAGACCTGTGGCTCTAACATTTGTGGCCATGAAGTCATTTGAAAGACTGGTTCTGGCTTATCTGAAGGACATCACTGGACCCTTACTGGACCCCCTGCAGTTTGCTTATCGAGCAAACAGGTCTGTTGATGATGCAGTCAATATGGGACTGCATTATGTTCTCCAGCATCTGGACAGACCAGGGACTTATGTGAGGATCCTGTTTGTGGACTTCAGCTCTGCTTTTAACACCATCATCCCATCACTCCTCCAGCCCAAACTAACTCAGCTCTCCGTGCCCACCTCTGTCTGTCAGTGGATCACCAGCTTCCTGACAGACAGGCAGCAGCTAGTGAGGCTGGGAAAATTCTCATCCAGCACCCGCACCATCAGCACTGGCGCCCCTCAGGGCTGTGTCCTCTCCTCACTGCTCTTCTCCCTGTACACCAACCAGACTGCACCTCTAAAGACCCCTCTGTCAAGCTCCTGAAGTTTGCGGACGACACCACAGTCATCGGCCTCATCCGGGACGGAGACGAGTCTGCTTACAGACTGGAGGTTGAACAGCTGGCTGTCTGGTGCAGTCTTAACAACCTGGAGCTCAACACGCTCAAGACAGGGGAGATGATCGTGGACTTCAGGAGAAACCCCCCTGCTCTCCCCCCACTCACCATCATGAAGAGCACTGTGACTGCAGTGGAGTCATTCAGGTTCCTGGGCACCACCATCTCTCAGGACCTGAAGTGGGACAACCACATCGAGTCCATTGTGAAAAAGGCCCAGCAGAGGTTGTACTTCCTTCGACAGCTGAGGAAGTTCAACCTACCACAGGAGCTGCTGAAACAGTTCTACTCTGCCATCATTGAATCCATCCTCTGCACTTCAATTACCGTCTGGTTCAGCTCAGCTACCAAATCTGACCTCAGAAGACTACAGAGGGTAGTCCGGTCTGCTGAGCGAATCATTGGCACAACCCTCCCCACTCTCCAAGAACTGTACTCATCCAGAGTTAGAAAAAGGGCAAAGAAGATCACTCTGGACCCCTCACATCCAGCACACTCCCTCTTTGAACTGTTGCCATCTGGTCGACGCTACAGAGCCCTGAGCACCAGAACGACCAGACACAGGAACAGTTTCTTCCCTCAGGCAATCCATCTCATGAACACTTGACAAACATGGAACACACAACACTATTACAGATTATTTACTTAAAACACTTACTTATATTTCAAATTTGCACACATAACTGTACATACAATTGTCTATATTTTATTTTATTTGCTTGTCTATCTTGTAAATTTGTATATTATTATTTTATTCTTTTTATTATGTGTCGTGTCTTGTCGCTGTTACTCTGTTGCACTGTTGAGCTTCTGTCACTAAAACAAATTCCTAGTATGTGTAAACAACATACCTGGCAATAAAGCTCTTTCTGATTCTGATTCTGATTAATAACCCCACTCAAGGTGGGCTGCTCGCCCCTCCCAAGCCTGTTCTCCTCAGCAAAATGGATCGCTTTCCGCGTCCATTCACCAGGCCTGTTATAATGCCTTGTTGTCAAGCTGTCCAAGCTAGCAGGCGTTCTATGGCTCTCTTGGTGAAGAGAACGTGAACTGTGGCTTAATCGATCTGGTCTCCCCGATAGTGAAGAGCGGCGCATCGCGGGAGAGCAGGTTGAGCCTGTCCAGGCTTTCTTTGGTCCTGCCGTCGCTTTAATGCAAAAGCGCTGCAATGTCAAGTATATAGAGGAGGAGGTTTTCAAACGCTGCCTTCTAAGAAAGCCTGCACTGCGTCAGATGCCCTCTGTGAACCCTTTGCCAACGGACGCCATTTCCATATGCAGGCAGGGTTATTAAGATCTGCAACAAGCCACTGGCCTTGCTTCGTATTCCCCCGTTCACAAGACGGAAGTTATCTGTCGGTGAGGTCAGCACCCTCCTCGCCAGTGGGTGCCCACTTCAAGTATGCACAGGTTCCACTGTTCCACGGTGTTGCCCAATGTTTTTTCCCTCTTTTCAAAAAAGGGAAATTGGTGAGAAAAAAGTGCACAAGCAGTGTCACCACACCACACTCTACACTCAGCTCTCAATAGTTTAATAAAGGCTTTTGCTCCAGTGTTCCCCATAACACAAATCAAAAAATTAAAACGAATAAATGAATTCTTTAATAAGAGAGAACATCTCAGCCACCCCACATGCCGTCCCTAAGTTGTCCACTAGATAGCGGCATTGTATCACAAATGAATGATCCGGTTGAATTGCCAGCTCTAAGCAATTTTCCGGTGAGTTTGGGAACTCTTAGGAGTTCTACTTACAGCTCTCACTAATTAAATAAAGGCTTTTACTCCAGTGTTCACCATAACCCAAATCAAAAATTAAAACGAATAAATGAATTCGTTTATAAGAGAGAACATCTCAGCCACCCCACATGCTGTCCCTAAGTTGTCCACTAGAAAGCGGCATTGTATCACAAATGAACGATCCGGTTGAATTGGCAGCTCTAAGCAATTCTCTGGTGAGTTTGGAAACTCTCATGAGTCACTTGAGAGTCTGGCTGTCTGTGTTGACTCTCGAATGGGTGAATTATTATATTATTATTATTATAAAGTGGTACATAATTCAGTTTGCCAGAAAACCCCACTTTCAGCGGTGTTATCTTTTCTCACACAGAAGAGAGTTTCGCTCACATTCTGACAGACGAGATCTCTTCTCGAGAAAGGGGCCTGCACGGCAGCTCTGCGCCACTTGAGGATCGCAGACTTTTACGCACAGGGAATCCCTCGGGGGACGGTGATGTTGCGGAAAGTCATGACGACAGATGCGTCCTTAACAGGCTGGGGTGCCACTCAGGAGCGCAGAA
This sequence comes from Anabarilius grahami, assembly GCA_003731715.1. NCBI lineage: Eukaryota > Metazoa > Chordata > Actinopteri > Cypriniformes > Xenocyprididae > Anabarilius > Anabarilius grahami. The sequence goes on along the minus strand of RJVU01059775.1, from coordinate 2,820 downwards.
CGGTGAATGGTTTGTGGCCGAGCAGACTACGTTTAGCGCTCATAAATTATTTAGAGCTTATGCCATTTGGAAAGCTCTAAATTATTTTCTGCCTCGCCTGCAGGGACATCATGTGCTCGTACGCTGTGACAATACCACAGCAGTGGCACAATATCAATCGCCGGGGCGGCATGTGCTCGTCGAATCTTCACGATCTAGCCTTTCAAGCTTTTGGTGTGGAGCAGGCGGTTTTCTCCTGTCTTTAAGCACGACTCATGTTCCAGGTACTCTGAACAGGGGCGCGTGGACCTTCTATCTAGGGGGAACCCACTCTACGGAGATTGGCTACTCCTCCTTCAGATAGTGGGAATAATATGGATGAGATTTGGACAGGCAACCGTTGATCTATTCGCCTCGTGCGAAAACACCCATTGTCCTATGTTCTTCTTGCTATAATGTGGACGCGCTCCTTTGGGTAGACTCACTGGCCCACCCATGGCCCAAAGTGCTGCTGTATGCTTTTCCTCCCCTATGCCTGATAATTCCCACACTGGCCAGGGTGAGAGAGAAGGGCCTGTCTCTCATTCTGATAACACCCAGGTGGCCCAAAGCACCGTGGCTGGCAGAGATAATCCCTCTGTTTCTGTTATATGCCCAGCCGTGGGAGGGAGATTTATCATCCACAACCAGACAGGGTGGATCTCTGGGCCTGGCCCGTGAGAAGACAAACTTAAACACGTTAGGGCGTCCCCCGCGTGTGGTTGCTACAGAATGCCAGTGCCGTTCCTACACGGGCTTTATATGGTTGTAAGTGGGAAGTGATTGAAGGGTGGTGTGATGGGCGTGGTCTTATATCATATCAGTGCTCAGTGCTTGATATTTTGTGTTTCTTACAAGACCTTATGGATAAGGTCTTGTATGCCACTTTGTACGAGTGGCAATATGGCTGCCTGCAACCTGGGGGCTCGTGCTTTTTAAAGAGTTACTAAACTTCCTTGCTGTGAAAATTAAGACTCTAAGCCAGGATGAGATTGTCTTATTTGCTACAAACACGTTTGACTCTGAGGCAATTGAAGCCTCCAAGAAAGTTTTGTTTGAGCTCTGTCCGGGAACCTCGCAGAGATGTGTTGCATACAAAGGGCAGCACAGAGATGCCAACAACATAAAACTCTGCCTTAAAGTACTGAATGAATGTGGGTCTAATATCCCTAGATTTGTTTCCTATTACTTGGATGAGCTCCCTCCGGTAACATTCTCGAGTCTAGATGTCTCCTGTTTGCTTCGGAGAATGGAGCAGCTTTGTGCGGAAGTGGGAGCTCTAAAACACATAACCCAGCTCCAGACGGGTGTTTGTGAACAAGCTCGTGCTGAAGCTGTGGAAATCAACCACCGGGTATCTGTTCTGGAGTGTAGATCTGGCAACCCGACTGCTAGTGCTGTTGCTGCTGCTGGGATCTCTCCAGGATCAAAGAAGGCCTTTCACCATGGCCCGGGGAACGCTAAGGAGCCGACGCCGGGGGTGCGAGGTGGCGAACATGCGATGGCTGTGGAGCAGGGAGTTGAAGGCTTGGCGGACCGGCATATAATGGGAGACGCATTTGCGTGCTGTCCTGAACTGGTGCAGTGCAGACGCGATGGGACTGTTGCGGTGGATGCAGCTACGGGGAAGGATCCTGCTGGGTCAGTGGGGCTCTACAAGTTGGAGTAAAGTTGTGAGAAACGGCCGGGCTCGGCAGAAGACAAAGTCTGTTGCTACAGTCTTGGGTGGGCATGCGACTACCGCGGGACGTAAAAGATCTGGCCCAGCTTCCATCATCGGCACTGGAACCATGAGTACTATTAAAACTGTGAAGACCAAAATAGTGAGTGTTTTTGCAACAAAATTTTCTCCAGAACTTGATGCTGACACACTTGCTGATTATCTTAAAAGTAAACTTAACAGAGTGGTCACCTGTCAAAAAATAGATAATGCACGTAGCAGGGTTGGCTCTTTTAAAGTGACTGCTGAATGTAATGATATTGGTGAAATGTACACTCCTGAGCTCTGGCCAGAAGGAGCTCTAATAAGGCGTTATTATGAGCCACGTAAGGCCACTGTTGTTGGTCTTTGTCGTGTGCCGTCCGAAAGGTAGGCAAATGGGCACTCTGGTGTTGACCCGTCGGCATGAAAATGTCAATTCGGGTACTGTCTTACAACTGCCGTGGCCTGCGCCTGGGACAGAGTGCAGGGGATAAAGCTCGACGTTCTGTGGTGGACAGTTTGCTCGCCGAATGTGACATTTTATGTTTGCAAGAGACTTTTATTGCTAAACAAGATTTAGAGAAACTGAACACTCTTAATGAAAACTTTCTTGGAGTGGGAGAGTCAACGACTGATCTTAGCAAGGCTATAGTCAGAGGCAGAATCTCAGGTGGGGTGGCTGTGCTCTGGGATAAAAAGCTTGATGCTGTGATAAAACCGATCAGGCTTGATGTTGACTGGTGTATTGGTATACAATATACTTATAAATGTAATAATTTTGTTATTTTAAATGTTTATACTCCATATGAGTCTAGTGAGAATGAGGTTGAATATCTAAATAGACTGGCTTTTATAAATGCTTTTATTCAAGACAATAGCATCTGCAGTGTATATGTTGTTGGGGATATGAATGCTGATATCAATGACAGTAATTCATTATTTGCTAAGCATCTGATCTGCTTCAGTGAAGATAATAACTTCACTCTATCAAGTAGAGTACTGTTGCCTGCAGACAGTTATACATACATAAGTGAAGCCTGGCACTCAACGTCATGGCTTGACCATTGTTTTAGTACAGCTGATGGGCATGCAGCCATAGA
>RJVU01059636.1:5484893-5537024 GCA_003731715.1 Anabarilius grahami | reverse complement strand
CTCAGGCAATCCATCTCATGAACACTTGACAAACATGGAACACACAACACTATTACACATTATTTACTTAAAACACTTACTTATATTTCAAATTTGCACACATAACTGTACATACAATTGTCTATATTATATATATATTTTTATTTTATTTTATTTTATTATTTTTATTTTTATTTATTTTATTTTTTTTGCACTTTGTCTATCTTGTAAATTTGTATATTATTATTTTATTCTTTTTATCATGTATCTTGTCTTGTCGCTGTCACTCTGTTGCACTGTGGAGCTTCTGTCACTAAAACAAATTCCAAGTATGTGTAAACAACATACCTGGCAATAAAGCTCTTTCTATTCTATTCTATTCTATTCTATTCTATTCTATTCTATTCTATTCTATGTTGGCTAAATCTCAAGGTTAGCTCAACATAGCACGTCAGCTAAAGTATCAAAAGACATGTTATTGTCTCCTCTATGTTGTGCAAAATAATAATTTTTAACATTCACATCTAACAAAGTTGTATTGCATAAAATTTAAAGTGCACATTTTTTACTTTTTTAGCCAAAAAATAAGAAAATTGTGCTAACCTCAGATTAGAGCGATCTTGACCACATGTGAACAGGAAGTTGACTATAGAAGAAGTCACACAAAGTGGCTATTTGATTTTTGAGATAGAGCCTCTAGTTTTGGAGTTATGAAGAGTGTGACAACTTACCCCGCTCTCCCCTATAGCCTATATGAAATGCCATAGAGATAACATGAATGTTCAGACGCTTTGCATAACAGAAATACATTATATTTTAAAGTATATTAAAATAGAAAACCATTATTTTAAATTGTAATAATATTTCACAGTATTGCTGTTTTTTCTGTATTTTTCATATACAGCATGATGAGCATGAGACTTCTTTTAAAAACATTATTATAGTAATGCGTCCAATCTTTTGACTGGTACAGTAATTTAAACTATAATAGGCCTATACAAAATTTTCTTCACATGATGTTCAATAATACAGTATGTGCATGCATGAGATCACAAAAATCATGTTTTCTGTGAAGAGTGGACATCACAGAGGATTTTCTCACATAGCCTACCTGACTGATAGGGCTCATTATGCGGATCATTATGTGGCTCATTATGTGGGTCTTTGTCTTCTCGGGTGTGAATCACAGCATTATTCATGAAGATTCATACCTCCATGCATTCTGTGTGTCTTGACAAAAAGTGTCTTACAACATTTAAATCAATATAATGTTTTATATGAACGAGTAGGCAGGATAATTTTAACATCATTTTCAAGCAAAAATTCTACTCTACAACCTCAGAAGTCTTGTGAACACATATTTAATATTTGTTTTGTGGCCTTATTTCAGTGACTTAAGTTTATTTTTTTTTCAATAACCACACATAAACGTTATTCCTTCAAAAATACAAACATGTACATACATGTTCCTCACATATTATGGTAGCCTAGTTCGTGCTGAATACAGTGTCATGACACCTTTTCTATTAATGTTTATGAACAACTGAAAAAAGCACAAATGTCAGGACATGTCAAAACTTCTCCAGGGCCCCAAATCAGCCTCAGACTCCAGAGGGTTAAATTGGTTCTTCTGTAATTAGACATGGTGGATAAACACTCACGACGAGGAGGAATGCAGAAAGGTAGACTTTAATAATGGATATCCAGGAGAAACATAATAAGAACCACATCTATACACAAACGAGAACCGGCAGAGAATGAGGGAGAACACAGGGTATATATTCAAGACAAACAAAGGGAACTTAACAAGATAATTAATAAGACACACCTGAACTGAAACTCAAATCAATCTGTAACTATGACAACAAAATAATAGCGGGAAAAACTGAAAAAAGGAGGACATGACAAAATGAACAAACAGAGAGTACAAAACAGACAGACATGTGACAATCAGTGCCTTCCTGCGAGATTTTGTGTGTATTTAGTAAGCATAAAAGCCAAAGTGTGTGCACGTGGGAAAGTATTTTTTCAACAGCAAACTGTTGTGTTATTGGTACCCACTTTATATTAAGTGTATTTAACTTGTATGTACTAACAATGTACTAGCATTTAAATTAATCATTTGACACAATGCACTTATTGTGTAAATACGTGTTTTACTTTTTATAAAAAAAATCAAAAATCTGCATGTAATTACATTTTTAATTAATTTCTGTAATTACATCTATAATTACACTGTTGACCCGAATCCTAACCTAACCTTAAGCCATACCCATACCATAAAACCTGTCCCTAACCTTACCCGTATTCCACCTTGATAGTATCAAAATTGTTTTGTAATACAACATGAACACAATATGTACCTAACATTTTTTTTTTGTGCAGTGAGTGTGCAGTGCAGTGGTTCTCAAACCTTTCCTGGAGTACCACCAGCCCTGCACATTTTGTATGTCTCCCTATATCTGTGTAATGATGGGCAGACAGGAACAGCAAGGGACAGGCAGAATCGTGGTCACAGTACAGGCAGAAGTCGAGGCAGGCAGATATCACTCACAGGTCGGGAAACAATATACAGTCCAAAGGTAGGCGGCAGAGAATCTTAAACAGGTAACAGACAGGATCGGTAACAGGCAGACAGACAGAATAAGAATGCTCGGAATAGTAACCGTGGTAAACAAGACTTCGCAATGGTGTGATGTGAATGTCGAACAGGGGCAGACAGGAACAGCAAGGGACAGGCAGAATTGTGGTCACAGTACAGGCTAGGGGTCGTGACACGAGATCTCGCGAGACTAAAATGTGACAAGATTTCTTGTCGAGGCGAAAAGAAGTCTCGTGATGTTGCCATGACAGAGTGGTTAGGATGATTAGGAAAGAATATGCCACCGCTACGTTTACATTACGCCTCCACTGTCGTTTTGCTTTGTATTTAAATAAAAAACATTTAATTCAGTTGGATAACGGTCGCCGCCGCTCCATATTTACAGAGTACTCGCGATCACAAAAGTGAAAGTAAACACAAGCACGCATTCAAACACGATTTCAATACCCCGCATTTTGAAAGCGGCTCCCTGATGAATACAGATGTCTCTCAATATGAAAGTTATTTTAGGCTGGGCTGTGTAGTTGTAACCATCTCTTAGCTCTGTATCAAAGAAAAATTTGGTCTTATTTGCACTTTGAATATTGAGAGAGTGCGATTATGGTTGCACTTACTGTAAAGTGTTACAATAAAAATAAATAACAGTTTTCTCTTAATCTTATTAACTCTCTGGAGTCTGAGGCTGATTTGGGGCCTGGAGAAGTTTTGACATGCCCTGACATTTGTGCTTTTTTCAGTTGTTCATAAACATATTGATGGAAAAAGTGTCATTACACTGTATTCAGCACAAACTAGGCTATTTTTGAAGGAATAACGTTTATGCGTGGTTATTGAAAAAACAAAAAACTTAAGTCACTGAAATAAGGCCAAACAAAATAATATTATATATGTGTTCACAAGACTTCTGGGTATTGGAGGTTGTAGACTAGAGTTCCCATTCAGTCAGTCACGTTCGACGTTACATCGATACTGACGTAATGGGGTCTCGCTTGGGAGCCCAATCACCTCCAAGGATACAAAACAAGCCAATGGGAATTGGCCTGTGAGATTTACATGCCGGGCCCCTCCCCCGGCATCCGGGTATAAATAGGGCCGGCATACTCACCTTCATTCATACTTTTGCTTCGGAGCCGATCGGCTGATTTTCCTTTCGCCTCTTCAAGGAGTGAATTTCCAAAAAAAAAAAAAAAACTAAGAGAGCAAATAGCAATTTTAATTGCTAAGGGACTTGATCCTAAAAACAGCAATTATAATTGCTCTACGGCTGTTTTTTGGTGGCTGCTCGAGTCTCTCCAGCTGGTGGGAAGGCACGATCAGCGGTGGGTGTGACGGCGCGCTGTGCACAGGACGGAGGTGCACTCATCCCTGGGTGCTTCGGCTGGTGAGGTGTACTAAAAGAGCAAGCACGGGCGATCAGCATCTTTTTCAAGATGTCTTTTCGTGCGTGTGTTTCTGGATGCGGTCGTTTCCTGACCTCCTCTGACGGCCACGATCACTGTCTCACGTGTCTGGGTAGACCGCACGCTGAGTCAGCGCTCGTGGATGGTACATGCCCTCATTGCGAGGGCATGTCCATGTTGGCATTAAGATCGCGACTCTCCTTCTTTAACACAGAAGTGAGGGTTCCCCCTGTCACTACCCCAGCGCCGGTCCGGTTAGTGCTCTGGGAGATCTGAGGATTACAGTGGGAGCCACTTCGTCGGGTCCACCCCCACGAACCTCCCACTCCTCTGCAATGTCATGTGCCGTCCAGCTGCCGGCTGCTGCTGCGGGGTCCTCCTCGGGGGTGCCCCGCTTCACTTTCGGCGCTCCGGAGGAGGATCAGATGTCGATCGCTGCATCGGGGAGCAGGATCGCTGATTCGGAGGATGACGATGACTCCGAGCTTCCGGGCCGCCGCGGGCATCGGTCTTGTGTGGAACCCTCCACCGTGTCCCGAGCGCTCGCGGTTGGATGATTGGTTTCTGGGTTCGGGGCGCAGCTCCCAGCCGCGTCCCGCCCCAGTGCCTTTCTTCCCGGAGGTGCATGAGGAGCTCCAGAAGACGTGGATGGCCCCTCACACGGCCAGAAACCGTTCTTCTGCCTCCTCCGCTCTCACTACCCTCGATGGTGGGGCTGCCAAGGGGTACGTGGAGATTCCACAGGTGGAACGTGCGATTGCGGTGCACTTGTGCCCGCAGTCCGCGGCCACCTGGCGGAACCGTCCGCGTCTCCTGTCCAAGGCGAGTAAGACCACGGCCGCTCTCGCTGCCAAGGCTTACTCAGCCGCTGGACAGGCAGCTTCTGCCCTGCACGCCATGGCCATCTTGCAGGTCCATCAGGCGAAAGCTCTTAAGGAGCTGCACGAGGGTAGTTCTGAGCCAGGGCTGCTGCAAGAGCTGCGTGCGGCGACTGACCTCGCCCTCCGGGCGACGAAAGTCACGGCACGCGCCCTGGGTCAGACGATGTCCACCCTGGTGGTCCAGGAACGGCATCTTTGGTTGGACCTGGCTGAGATGAAGGACGCCGACAAAGTACGCTTTCTCGACGCCCCCATCTCCCAGGCCGGCCTCTTCGGCGACACTGTCGAGGACTTGCTCAACAGTTCTCGGCAGTGCAAAAGCACTCCTCGCCGAGGGCGTCCTCCTGCGGCTCAGGCTTCCGGGAGATCGGACTCGTCCCATCCTCCCCGAGCTTCCCGCAGGAAGGCCACGCCCCCCGCCCAGACCGCCAAGCCCCCTTCTAAGAAGAAGAAGAAGGGCAAGAAGCGGCCCTGAGACGGGAGACCCGGTGGATCTGGAGACTGCTCTACGGGAGACGGTGACCGCACCGCTCCTTCCCCCGGGAGAGGGCCCGGGGGAAAATCCTGTGTTTCGTTTTCTTTGTGTTTTCAATAAAAGAGCAATGTCCAAATCCTCTGGGTCATATAAGAAGGTCTGCGCTGAGGGTGAGCGAGCTTCCGCTCCCTCTCTCTCAACCATTCCTTCCTTCGCCACGGGCAGGGTCTTGGCGCCCCGGGGACGCAGAGCCTCCCCACGTCACCCTGCCCACTCGGAGCCATGTGAGTGGACTCCACTCACAGCCTCAACTTCGGGACGCACTGCCTCCCGGGTTGGGCCACAGTGCTCCATGCTGCCCCCCCGTGGGTACTTCTGTTGTCCGGATGGTTCCACTCGTACGGTGCTTGGGGGCGTGGCTACGCCTTCCCAACCCGTCCCGTTGGCTCATTCGGACAATCAGACTCGGCTACGCGATTCAGTTCGCCAGGCGTCCCCCCAGGTTCAGCGGTGTTCTGTTCACCTCGGTGGCAGGTCCCAACACCTCTGTCCTGCGGGCGGAGATTGCGGTTCTTTTGGCGAAGGACGCAATAGAGCCTGTCCCTCTAGCCGAGATGAAGTCTGGGTTTTACAGCCCTTACTTCATAGTACCCAAGAAAGGCGGGGGGTTACGGCCAATCCTGGATCTGCGTGTCTTGAATCGGGCCCTTCACAAGCTCCCGTTCAAGATGCTCACGGTGAAACGCATTCTCATGTGCGTTCGCGCCCAGGATTGGTTTGCAGCTATCGACCTGAAGGACGCATACTTTCATGTCTCGATCCTTCCTCGTCACAGACCGTTCCTACGGTTTGCGTTCGAGGGGCGGGCATATCAGTACAGGGTCCTACCCTTCGGGCTGTCCCTGTCTCCTCGCGTCTTTACCAAAGTCGTAGAGGGGGCCCTTGCCCCGCTCAGGGAAGTGGGCGTTCGCATCCTCAACTACCTCGACGACTGGCTCATTCTGGCCCAGTCGTGAGAGCAGTTGTGCGAACACAGGGACCTGGTGCTCAGTCACCTCAGCCAGTTGGGGCTTCGGGTCAACTGGGAAAAGAGCAAGCTCTGCCCCGTGCAGAGCATCTCTTTTCTCGGTGTGGAGCTGGACTCAGTCAACATGACAGCACGTCTCACCAACGAGCGTGCACAGTCGGTGCTGAACTGCCTGAATTCGTTCTCGCGGAAAACAGCGGTCCCACTGAAACAATTTCAGAGGCTCCTGGGGCATATGGCATCCGCAGCCGCGGTCATGAGACCGCTTCAGCACTGGCTTCACGACCGAGTCCCGAGGTGGGCATGGCACCGTGGCTCGCTCCGTGTGGTCATCACACCGAGCTGTCGCCACACATTCAGCCCGTGGTCGGACCTTGCTTTTCTACGGGCCGGGGTGCTCCAAGTGTCCAGGCATGTTGTTGTCACAACAGATGCTTCCACCACTGGCTGGGGTGCCATATGCAGTGGCCAGTTGGCGTCGGGCTCCTGGACGGGACCCCATCGCCACTGGCACATCAACTGCCTAGAGTTGTTAGCAGTACTCCTTGCTCTGCTCCGGTTTCGACCACTGCTGCAGGGCAAGCATGTACTGGTCCGGTCGGACAACACATCGACTGTAGCATACATCAACCACCAGGGTGGTCTATGCTCCCGTCGTATGTCGCAACTCGCCCGCCATCTCCTCCTGTGGAGTCAGCGCCGACTCAGGTCGCTGCGCGCCTCCTACATCCCGGGCGAGCTCAATCGTGCGGCCGACGCGCTCTCACGACAGCTCACGCTCCCGGGGGAATGGAGACTCCACCCCCAGGCGGTTCAGCTGATCTGGAGCCGATTCGGGGAGGCACAGGTAGACCTGTTCGCCTCTCTGGAGTCGGCCCATTGCCAGATGTTTTATTCGCTGACTGAGGGGACCCTCGGCACGGATGCACTGGCACAAAGCTGGCCCAGGGGCCTACGCAAGTATGCGTTTCCCCCAGTGAGCCTCCTTGCACAGACACTTTGCAAGGTCAGGGAGGACGAGGAGCAGGTCTTGCTAGTTGCGCCGTACTGGCCCAACCGGACCTGGTTCCCGGAACTCATGCTCCTCGCGACAGCCCATCCCTGGCGCATCCTCCTGAGGAAGGACCTCCTTTCTCAGGGGCAGGGCACCATATGGCACCCACGTCCCGATCTATGGAACCTCCACGTGTGGTTCCTGGACGGGACGCGGCAGACTTGAGTGGCCTACCGTCCGCGGTTGCTCTGGCCGAAGTGACACCATCACTTCGGCCAGAGCCCCCTCTATGAGGCGCGCTTATGCCATGAAGTGGAGTCTGTTCGTTGAGTGGTGTTCTTCCCACCGGGAAGACCCCCAGAATTGCCCGGTCGGTGTTGTGCTTTCCTTCCTTCAGGAGGGTTTGGAACGGAGGCTGTCCCCTTCCACCCTCAAGGTCTATGTGGCCGCCATTGCAGCGCATCACGATGTGCTCGATGGCAAGTCACTAGGAAAGCACGACCTGATCATAAGGTTCCTCCGAGGCGCCAGGAGGTTAAATCCCCCTAGGCCTCGCCTCATTCCCTCCTGGGACCTCTCTGTTGCCCTCTCGGGCCTACAGAGAGCTCCCTTCGAGCCCCTTGAGTCAGCTGAGCTGAAACATCTGTCTCTCAAGACAGTGCTCCTGACCGCGCTCGCCTCCTTCAAGAGGGTTGGGGACCTGCAGGCATTCTCGGTCAGCGATTCGTGCCTGGAATTCGGGCCGGACTACTCTCACGTTGTCTTGAGACCCCGGCCTGGATATGTGCCCAAAGTTCCCACCACTCCCTTCCGGGACCAGGTGGTGAACTTGCAAGCACTGCCCCCGGAGGAGGCAGACCCAGCCCTTGCGTTGCTGTGTCCCGTTCGTGCCCTGCGCGTTTACGTGGACCGCACGCAGAGCTTTAGAAGCTCTGAGCAGCTCTTTATCTGTTTTGGAGGTCAGCAGAAGGGGAAGGCTGTCTCCAAACAGAGGTTGGCCCACTGGATAGTGGATGCCATCGCCTTGACGTACCAGTCGCAAGCCGAGCCGTGCCCCCTCGGGTTGCGAGCTCACTCCACTCGGGGTGTTGCTTCTTCCTGGGCGTTGGCGCACGGTGCCTCTGTTGCAGATATTTGCAGAGCTGCAGGCTGGGCGACACCGAATACATTCGCGAGATATTATAATCTCCGAGTGGAACCGGTGTCCACCCGTGTGCTGTCTACTCGTAGATAGCCATGGGTGTTCGCTTGCTGTGCCATTTTCCTCGGGAGAGGGAATGCGAGCACTTTTCCCACTCCTCAGTTCAGTTCCCCGTAACGGTGAACCCTGTGGAGTTCCTCCTGCATCCTGCGGCAGCCAGACGTGGAGGCGTCCGGCGCTAGGTCCAGTACTCGTGTGTATGCCCAATTGGTCTGCCCTTGTACTGGGCTAGATGCCCATATGCTGTGATTCCCCGCGGGTAATCCCATTTGTGTTTGTCCACGGTACGGTTTCCCTAACGGTAAACCCGTGTCTTTCCCTGGGCGGCTTCGTTTTGCCCTATCTCTGATTGCTAGTATGTTCCTCTCGGAAGGTAGGACCTACATCAGAGATCTTCCATATGTGGTACTGTCCTCAGGCCAGTCCATATGTGTTTTCCACACATTACCTCCCTTCGGGCAGGGTGTGGTCTCCGTAGCTTTCCCCTCCTCGGGGAACGCTTTCCTGGCGTTTTGGTCATGGCTGAAAAACGTGGGAATTGAGTTCCGAAGCACTCTTCCCCGTGGGTAAGGAACAGCAGCTTCGACCTCTCCACTGTAATGCCCTGTCCTCTCCATCCCACTCGTATGGAAGACATTCCTGGGCTTACTCTGGGCGCTGGAGGGTTGCGAGTATGGGCCGCAATTGCATTGGCATGCTATGGCCTGCCAGCATCTGCCTCCCTAACACTCGTAACGTGGTTCAGTCGCTATGGCGCTTTCCACGGGACCCCATTACGTCAGTATCGACGTAACGTTGAACGTGACTGACTGAATGGGAACGTCTAGGTTACTACTGTAACCCCCGTTCCAAGAAGGAGGGAACAGAGACGTTACGTTCCCCTGCCATAGCTCTGAGTCACCGCTGAGCGGCCAGATACCTATCGGCTCCTCAGCAAAAATATGAATGAAGGTGAGTATGCCGGCCCTATTTATACCCGGATGCCGGGGGAGGGGCCCGGCATGTAAATCTCACAGGCCAATTCCCATTGGCTTGTTTTGTATCCTTGGAGGTGATTGGGCTCCCAAGCAAGACCCCATTACGTCAGTATCGACGTAACGTCTCCGTTCCCTCCTTCTGGGAACGGGGGTTACAGTAGTAACCTAGATGTTTTTGCTTCAAAATTATGTAAAAATGATCCTGCCTACTCCTCCATATAAAACAATAGAGAGATTTAAATTTTGTAAGACACTTTTTGTCAAGAAACACAGTATGCGTGGAGGCATGAATCAACATGAATAATGGGTCATTTACACCTGAGAAGACAAAAGAATCGCATAATGAGTTGTAATGACCTGCATAAATAATGAGCTCTTTCAGACAGGTAGGCTGTGAAAAAACCCTCTGTGATCATGTCTCAAGCTCATCATGGTGTATATCAAACATACAGAAAAAACAGCAATACTGTGAAATATTATTACAATTTAAAATAATGGTATTCTATTATATTCTTTAAAATATAATGTATTTCTGTGATGCAAAGTGTCTGAACAATGTTACCTCTATGGCATTTCATATAGGCTTTTAGCTTAAAAGCATGCACATTTGGAGAAATATTGATGGATTCTCATATGTTTGTAAATTTTCTATACAGAGGAGTAATATTTATTGAATATTTGTTGTCATCACTGAACGCTGGATACTGTGTTTTCAATTCATACTTGCAGCCGGAGGGCGCTCTGTGCACATTTAGTCCACAAATATCTTCTAAAGAAGAATAGGTCATGTGACAATCCAGGAACTAACCGAACTAACAGAGGCTTCCAGAGATCGCTAACTATGGCTATGCAAAACACTTTTCAAGACAATAAATACACGATTGAGACGATGTATACATGTTTTGCCTCAGAATTTGCATCTGAAAAGCGCTGGCTCCGTGGGCGTGGCCACATTAGCGGATAATGAGCTGAATCACGGAGCTCTGACATGTGTCTCTTTTCATACTGATTACTAAACACAGAATATTTGTTTTCGATTTGACTTACACGATTTAAAACCTGACATTTCAAAGTTTTTTTTAGACACAAGTCTCATTTTTGTGTCATTAGTATTCACTAAGTTACAGTTCATTTTCTGAGAACTATCAGATTGGACTTCGTTCAGAGGGAGAACGAAGGCATCATGTTAGTTTTCTTTATTTTGCAAAAAGCACAACATTTTGTTTTTACTCTGAGTGTACACAAATAAAAGAAGATATTCAACAGATTAAAATGGTGTATAACTCTTAATTGTATGTGCAACATTGACGTAGTATTTTGAGTCTCTTTTACAATGGTAAGAAAAAAACCGAGGTGGTATCGCCGGCGTTATCTTAGACTCCAGAGTGTTAAGCACAAACAATAAGGTTTCATTTGTTAACATTAGTTAATGCACTGTGAACTATTATGAACTAACAATGAATGACTATTTTTATTAACTAACATAAACAAAGATTAATAAATACTGTAGCAAATATATTGCTCATTGTTAGTTGATGTTGGTTAATACATTAATGTTAATAAATGAGACCTTATTGTAAAGTGTTAACATTTTCATTTATACTGTTTTATTTCTATGATCAGTTTGTGGAAAGGAGTTCAGTTCAAGCTCATAAATCATGTACAGTAAGGTCTGAAGAGACTGAAATCATACAGAAGAGAAGTCAGTCAGTTGAGTTGGTGGCAAAACCTTTTACAGTACTTGAGTATTGTCTTTTACTGCATATGATAATTCATACTCAGAAAGTAGAACTGAAATGACATTCATTACAAGATGATTAGTTAAAACATTTCAAATACACCTGCAGAATATTTTTTCTAGTCATGTATTTTGCCATCTTGTCTCGTCTCGTGAACTCAATCTCGAGGGATACCTGTCTCGTCACACCCCTAGTACAGGCAGAAGTCGAGGCAGGCAGATATCACTCACAGGTCGGGAAACAATATACAGTCCAAAGGCAGGTGGCAGAGAATCTTAAACAGGTAACAGACAGGATCGGTAACAGGCAGACAGACAGAATAACAATGCTCGGAATAGTAACCGTGGTAAACAAGACTTCGCAATGATGTGATGTGAATGAGAGTCCTTAATAGTCCGGTTAATGTGCTGCAGCTGGGTGTGGTGATTACTGATTGGTGTGGAGTGTGTGCAGGTGACTGGCAGGGAGGATTATGGGAATTGGAGTCTGGGAAATGACAGGAATCGTGACAATCTGACACACCCATTTCAGGTCTTGCAGTCTCTACTAATGAGCTCATGAGTTGAATCAGGTGTGATTAGATTAGGGAGACATACAAATGTGGAGGGCTGGTGGTACTCCAGGACAGTTTTGAGAACCACTGCAGTAGTGTATGATGATTGAAATACCAAAGTAATGTTACCAAGTTAAGTCAAGTGACTGACTATATGGCGCTTTATACAATCCAGATTTTTTCAAAGTAGCTTCAAAGTAATAAAAATAACAGCTGATGATGCAAACTTAAATATGAGACAATTTCAAATTCTGCTGTGAAGCAGCTCTACAGAAGACAGTAGTATTGTAACGGAACTGGGACCTGGAGACAGAGGAATGGGTGACAGAACTTTGTTTGCCCTCTGCTGCATAAATAAACAGGCACAAGGAGAATGCAGGAGTGGAATGCAGGAGAAGGACGCTGGGGAAGATCACTGGAGGAATCACTGGAGATCACGCTGGAGATCACACTGGAGACAACGCTGGAGACGACGCAGGAGATGACGCAGGAGATGACGCAGGAGATGACACTGGAGATTAAAAGACCAGGCACTGGAGCGGACTCAGAGGCTGGAGCTGACACTGGAATGGACTCGACACTGGAATGGACTCAGGGGCTGGAGCCGACACTGGAGCGGACTCAGGCTGGAGCCGACATTGGAGCAGACTCGGGCTGGAGTCAACGTGTGTTGCCTAGACATACAATGCCAGAGCCATTATGAACAGGGCAAGACTCTCTGGGTTGAGCTCTGGGACTGTAGCCGTATCTGGGCTGAACTCAGGGACTGGAGCCATTATTGGGTTGAATTCAGGGACTGGAGTCTTTTCAGGATTGAACTCGGGGACTGGAGCCATTTCTGGGTTCCAAGACACCCCCTCATACTCCACTAGTAATCCCAGGGGCACAGGCGTGGCGGCCATCTTGGGTGAGGGCTCAGGCGTGGCGGCCATGACGGGACAAGACTCAGGAGTGGCGGCCATCTTGGGGTGAGACTCTGGAATGGCGGTTGTGACAGGAAGGGACTCTGGATCAGAGATTTCACACAGCGGAGCGGATTTGGGATTTCACACTCAGAAAGCATTGTGACCACTGGGTTTGGCAATGCAGTTAACCTATGTGTGGGTACTGTGTCAGGGGAAAACTTGTGTGGGGAGACGGGAACAGAAGGGAAATCTGAAACTGCTTCCTTGACAGTGTAGGACGATCCACACAACCACAGAATGTAATCGATGTAGCTCTTAAGGGAACACGTGGTGGTAGCAGATGGTAATTGCCTGAAGAGTGGATCGTCTAAACTGGTCCAAAATATGGTCTTGAGGGTAACATCATTCCAGGGTACTTGGTTGACGAGTTCAAGGAATTCTTCGATGTAATCCTCTATCGGGCGGTGATCCTGGGAAATGAAGAGAAACAGATCGACAGGGTCAATTGGGGTGAGGAGAATGCCCATCATGCTGCAGTCTGTTAGGGTCCAGTCTTCTGTAACGGAACTGGGACCCGGAGACAGAGAAATGGGGGATGTTGTATTTTTTACTTCCTTCGATTAATAACCAACTAGGTAAAAACACTTTCCCCCATAAAAGCTGATCAATAAACAGCCCTTACCTGCAGAATGTCCGGGGTAGATGATAAAACCAGCTGATCAGTAATGCCTAAGGAAGGTCCAGCCACACTCAGTCTGGATTCGTCTCTTGGAGCTCGTAAGGAATTAATATATATTTGTATATATATCTTATATACGATATATATTTATATTCAGGTTTGTTAATAGGTTTATATAAAAGTATTTCACTCTAAGACTTGTTTAAAAGAGTTTACAAATGACCAATTATACTGGTATCTTTTAATGACAAAGTTCAGAATAAAAGATCTTCATACAAAACAGAGGAAAGGAGTCTTCACCAATCGGCAAACTTCTGATACAGGTTTCACACTTTATAATCATCAGAAAGAGGAGGACCTTAGTCGTCTCCTTATTTGGTATAAGAAAAGAAAATATACATTGTAAGAGAAAAACAAAAGCTATAGTAAAGATGCACACCTACGCCCCACAGTTTCCTGTTAACCTTTATAATCCTATAGCAAGCATAAGAAAACATATAGGTGGCATTTTCCGACTGCATTTAAACCGTTAGCGGTTTTCACACTTTCCTAAACTACAAAGCAATTAATACATATCGGTTGCAACAAGTGCAACGCCTAGCACAGCAGAAAGCGAGTAACCTTTATTCTACTAAACTAATAACCTTTTCAACTCATACATGGCCCCAATGTTCAAAACCACAACAGGAAACCCTTTGTTCATTCAGTCAGACACAGGAGAATTTGCAGGCGCCTTGCTCGTCAAGAGTGTTGCAAGTCCTCCTGTGATGCAAGTTAGATCAGCATGAAAGTTATTCGAAACAAAAGATATTTTAATCAACGACATCAATTTCACATTAATTCTCTGTTGTTGTCTAAGCAACTTAATTATCTCCTTGGCTGTAGGGCTGATACGATGTTGTCCAAGGGTAGCAGCTCTTCGCTTGCGTTGCCTTTTTCTCCATCTTGCGGAAGAGCTTGGCTTGTTGTCGTTGGATTCCTTGTTGAATCAAAGCATTCATATCAATTCTAAGTTCAGTTGGTCTACATAAGGGTCTGTCAGCAGAACACACTTTACTTGGATTTGGGCTATCAGGATTTTGGTCCTGACAGGCCGGATACAAAACAGTGACAATAATTTATTTGTGCAGCAGAGGGCAAACAAACAGGCACAAGGAGAACACAAGGGAGTGGAATGCAGGAGTGGAATGCAGGAGAAGGACGCTGGGGAAGATCACAGGAGTAATCACTGGAGATCACGCTGGAGATCACAGGAGTAATCACTGGAGATCACGCTGGAGATCACACTGGAGACAACGCTAGAGATGATGCATGAAATGACACTGTGGATGACACTGGAGATGACACTGGAGATTAAAAGGTCCAACAAGTTCCACACACTAGGTAATAACGAGACTGGACCGCAAGGAGAGACAAGGGGTGTGTCTCAATCAGTTCCCGAGCTCGTGAATCAGTATATCGTGTACACGAATTCGGGCACTGGTAAGGACAGTAAAGGACGCTGATTCACTACACATTGGGACACTTATGACTCTATTTCCGGCGATGTGACAACGTCCTCATTGTACAACATCACTACTGGTATTTATGAACAACAGCAGATATCTTTCTGATATTAATTGTAATGTTATTTAAAGTACATTACGATGAATTATTTGCTTGGTACATATACGTGCAACATTTCAGCAGTAACTAAATTATAAATGTTAGCTAGATTATGTTCATTACCTGTCTAGCGATGTATGTTTATGCTCAAATATAATAAAATAATGGTTTGTATTTTTAAAAACATCTATCGTGTATGGTTACGTGTAGTGAGTTGGCTCACGTGATTCAAGTTTCGCACTTCAGAACTTCCGTTAAGGGAGCATAGTGAGCATCGATGCTCCCTGGTCTTCACGGTGCATTGTGGGACTTTTTAGGGAGCAAACGTTTCAGTGCCCTGGAAGGATTCTGCGATTGAGACAGCCCTTAAAATGGCCGACTCCCTGGTCAGTGCCCTGACTACTGAACTAGTGAGCTGATTGAGACACCCAAGGTGAGTGAAGATATAGTGCAGGTGATGAGGATGATAGCTGGTAGGTGCGGGTGATTGAGAAGGACTTGCAGGTGGGAGCCTGGGAGGATGCTGGGAAATGTAGGGAAGGAGCGGAGGCAGAGATGGTGACTGAGACAAGTATCATCCCAGGTGAAAAAAAAGTGCACTAAAATACACTTTATTTCAGTACACTTCCATAATGTACTTTTCGTGCACTAATTTTGTACTTAATATACTAAAAAAATCTTCTTTAGTACTTCTTAAGATAATCTTAAGAACATCTAAGTGTACTCAACTCTGCTATTTTGAGACCATGAATATGAACTAAAATGTGCTTTTAACATACTATCTCTGTATTAAAAAATCATACACTTTTAAATATACTCATCAGACATAGAAAATAAACTTACAAGTAAAATAAACTAAGAATAATATATAATATATAAATACAAAATGTATTTATAATGTATTGCCCACATTTATATTAAATAATTCATTTCAAAGGTATTGTAACTATGTTAATATTCTTTTATATGATATGAGAATTCAATAGCGAATGCAGCAAATATCAGTTTAAAGTGCCCCTATTATGCCTTTTTTAAGGTTCCCAAAACAATATTAGGAACCTTAAAAAAGGCATAATAGGGGCACTTTAAACTGATATTTGCTGCATTCGCTATTGAATTCTCCAAATATCATATAAAAGAATATTAACATAGTTACAATACCTTTGAAATGAATTATTTAATATAATTCTGTTGTAGGTTTACATGCATGCAAGGTCAAAAAACACTTTCCTTTTCTCATAATATACATTTAATTTCACCTCAGTTTACCAAAGAATGGTAAACGATTCGTTAGAAGCAGTTCAAAGAATCAGTCTCTCTAAACCCCTCCTTTCTGTGAGCCTACACTGCTCTGATTGGTCAGATGGCCCAATCCTTTGTGATTGGTCTACTGCAGTGTTTCTCAACCAGGGGTCCGTGGACCCCTAGTGGTCTTTGACATAATGCCAGGGGGTCCTTATAAAACATCTGAATATGAATATTTGTATATTTTGACATTTGACATGTTCCCATAAAAGAAGAAGATAATATATGTATAATATAACCGACGATATGGCTGAATATTGGACAAGTCAACTAACGTAGTAGTAAATTATACTTGATTGCATTTGGTCATCACAAAGACATTAATGATATCAATGAGCCAATATTATTCTGGGGTCCTTGAGGACGGTTCTAAATATGACGGGGGTCCATTACTCAAAAAAGGTTGAGATTCACTGGTCTACTGCACACACCGCGCGCCCATTGCCATAA
Source organism: Anabarilius grahami (assembly GCA_003731715.1). Taxonomy (NCBI): domain Eukaryota; kingdom Metazoa; phylum Chordata; class Actinopteri; order Cypriniformes; family Xenocyprididae; genus Anabarilius; species Anabarilius grahami. Next base: position 5,520,252 of record RJVU01059636.1, on the reverse strand, counting down.
TTGCCAAAGACATTGTATACAATGTATGGACAGAAAAGATAGCATCGATTTTACCATATCAATTCGAGCCCGAGTGCGATGATTAAATGTCTGAAGTAGTCGATCAACCAGAAACCGATTCGCAATCATGGCTGGAGTACGACGTTTTTCTGTGGAAAGTGTCACAATAGTTTGTGTTATTTATAAGATGTGATAACAGCGTCACTGTTATACTTTATGTAGGTGCTGTATCAGAATGCCAAGCGAAGCTGATAACCTCTAAACATTAGATTTAGGCCAGATATGTACAGACTTTTTTGTCATAACTATTTACAAAGAAAAATGGCTAACGTTATATCATTGTTTGACATTACAATGGGTGTTTACTGTTTACAGAGAGAATACTAGTTAGCGCGGACTAGCATCTTAACATACAATACAGATAGAGCTCCACTCTATTGGGAAAAAGTTTATTTGGTAACACTTTACTTAAAGGGGTGTGCATAAGACTGACATGACACCTTCATAATCATGACATGACACGTGTCATGAATATGAAGGAGGTTTTATGCATGTTTATGACAACTGTCATTAAATGTCAGTCGCTCAATTGTCCTTTTTAATGCAAAGATGACATTGTTTGAGATGTCCGAGTTATGACAACTTGACATAAATCAATACATCATAACCTGTCAGTGTCTTTGTCATGACAACTTGACATTATTTAGCTTTATGGGTTAACATTACATTAAACTGTCATGTGGTTGGTTTTGACATTGGCTGTCATGAGGCCATTATAATAGTGTCATGAATATTTATCTTAACCTCAACTACAGTGGTAAAAATTGAACTTGTCATTAAAATGTCATTAAGTGACAATACTCTGACAAATAATTTTATAACAGCATGAATATGTTTCATTTCTTGTTTTTTATTTTATTTTATTTTTAAGTTTCCTCCAACAGAAGGTCAGATAATATACAATTTCAAATTTCTTAAAAAAGATGACACTGTTATAAAATAATGGTAACACTTTATTTTAGGGTCTTTTAACTAGTTGCTTATTACTATTAGCATGCATATTACTAGAATATTTACTATTTATTAGTAATTAATAAGCACATATTAATGCCTAATTCTGCATGACCATATTCTAGATTCTTAATCCTACCCAATACCTAAACTTAACAATTAACTATATTTAGAAGCAGTAAATTAGGAGTTTATTGAGGGAAAAGTCATAGTTAATCGTTTATATATGTGTTCCCTATATTGAAGTGTTACCAAAATAATGTAATGTAATGTTAACCCATAAAGCTAAGTAGTTTTTTAAGTTTGATAATTAATCTGCTATGTCATGTTTATAACAGGTTATGATGTCTTGGTAATTTTAAGTTTTCATGACAAAGACACTGACAGGTTATGATGTATTGGTTTATGTCAATAAAACATTTAACCTGCATGTTTTATTTTTCATGAAAATCCATTAAAATAGAACTTAGTGAACTTAGTGACAGTATATATAAAAATCCACTAAAATTGTATGTAAAGCGTTTATTGCACACTTTGAAGTAATGCCTTTATAAAACACTTCTGTATATTTGGTTTATTTTATCCACAGTTGGGAAAATGTATTTATAACTAGTTCATTAGTAAAATATTTTTAATAAAATCAATTTAATTTAGGATTACTATATAAATGTTTACTAAGATTAAAGGTCAAAGCACACTTTTAAGAAATGCACTTATAAAACTCCTTTGTATGTTTTTGCAGTAGTATACTTTATTTCAGTGCTAACGATCAGTCAGTATTAGTGGCATTTAGTATACTTTCTGAAGTACTACTGAAGTAGAAATATACTTTTAATTTGTGTAGTTATAGTGTATAACTTTTACAGTTTTATTTAGCACAAAAAATAAGAATGTACTACAATTGTACTTGCTTATATTTAAGTATATTTTTAGTGCATTCAAGTATACTTTTGTCACCTGAGATTATTCAGTCAGGACAGTGTTGATTCAGTTTGTTAAATTTCATCAATAATGAAATTATTTCAATTTAGCAATAAGCAGCTCTACAGAAGACAGTAGTAGTGTAGATTACAATTTACGGTTATACTTTATTTAGTTAGTTGTAGTTACTTTGTACTTACCCTAGTAATAACAGTAAATTACGCATGTTGGATGCCTGTTTGGATGTACAATTAAACTTTGTCGTATTGACTTTGATTCTTCTGCCTTCACCTGATTCCCTGTATGCACCGTGACATAACCATAACTCTATATAGTAAGTACATGTAGTTAATTAATATTACTCCGTACTTATTTGAGTAAGTACATGAAGTAACTTGTAACTATGCCACATTAACATAACGTGTTACCCTATTTATTACCAAAAAACCAAAGCACACAAGGAGAAAAACGAGTACACGTCATAACCTGACAAACAAAATGGGAAACACAAGGGCTATATATACATACAGGGCAAACAAAGGTTACAAGGAAACAAGCCACACCTGTATGGAATTACCTTTGTTCCAATAAAAATGAATGTAACTTTTCAAAAAATCTAATAAAAATATAAGTTGAAACTGAATAAAATGTCTTTGAAACTTCAAAAAATTAATCGCAGGCAAAATGTTTGACTTTGTTTTTAATACACTGCATGTTTTGCTAACTGTTTCTCCTCTTTCTTTCACTGATCTGTACTTACAAATGTGTTTCCAGAGCTTTCATCTATGCTTCTGAAGTTTTCGTTTACGATCCCGGAGTTTTCGTTCGTCTTTCTGGCACAAATCTCTTGCGGGGGCGGGGCCAGCAGTGGTGTGTTCTCATTGGCTACTGAGTTTTTGATTGACAGCTTCTTGACCTGGAAGTGAAGACGTCAGTGTTGTTTACAATTACATGTGTGGAGGTGAGCGTCTGTAATGGCTCGTTTCCACTGAGCGGTACGGTACGGTTAGGTTCGGTACGGTACGCAATTTTTACGCAAAAGTTTCCATTGTCAAAAGTTGTGAATGGTACCCTAATTCCGAACCGTACCGTACCACTTTTTTGAGACCCTTTCGTTGGGGTACCAAGTACAACAGTACCGTACCAAAAGGGTGGAGCTACACTCTGCAGAACGTTGATTGGTTGACAGAGAATCGTCACTTGCGCGTGCTACAAGGAGAATGACAACAGAAGAGACGCCACACACAAATGTGTTCCAGGCAACGCGTGCATTGATTATCTTCACTTCATGTAGGCTATATAACAAAACAAAATATAAAACACAACCCTGCCTCTTTTCGTTTTTATTTAAAAAATATGAAACCTATTAATGTGTGGTTCAGGCAATATGTGCATACGTACAGTGATTATCTTCACTGTCAATGAAATAAGGCAAAACAACCATCTCTTTTTGTTTAAAGTCAGTTTTAATTATCAATAATAACTATTATAAAGGTATAAGTATAAAATACGAGAAGTTATACAATAAGAAATAAAGACAAGCAAATAATTCAGTCAAACGTACAGCGCACTACAACTGTAAAGTTAAATAAATATATAAAGTTATGAAACTTCACTTTGCCCTCAGCCAAAACGATTTGCCCGGGATCAAATTATAAATTCATGCGACCAAAGATTGCCCGTTATACACAAGATGAATGATATCTTGTTTTTAACCACTACAGAGACATCTGAACCAGCGGGGAATGTCAGAAGAACTAGCCGAGCTACAGCTGCTCTCGGCAGGGTACATTAGCACTGAGCGCCCGGTGATCGCCTCGATCTCACAACTCCGACAACGTCAGATCAGATTTTCAAATAGGCGCTATCTTTATAAATAAACCACAGATTTGAGCTTTAAACAACTACATTCTCGCCTGAAAAACTTTTAAAACTACATTTCATGACACAATAAAATAGTTTTTAAATTACGCGGGTTTTCTCCTCGGCTTGCTGGTAGGTGCTGCTGCATGGACGTCTGAACTTTGCATACTTGGTATTCTGAAACGTCGAATGTTGGCGTGCATCAAGTAAAGCTCGTATCCTTCTTGTGACAGACAGCCTCAAGCGGAGAAGCAAGAACAAGATCTGCTGTATGTCGTTTTCTTCTTCGCGCGAGAATGACGTTGATCACTATTTTTCGGCTTCACCACGCCTATCAAGTAAGGGTACTGTTGGCGGTGGAAGCAAGCCTGATCAAGGTGTACCGTTCCGAACCGTACCGAACTGTACCGAACCGAACCAGTGGAAACGAGGCAATAAGCGGCTTCTTATTTCATTTTAGTGATATAAAGATAGGAGTTTTCTTTTTGAATTTTATCTGTATTTATCCGCGGCTTCTACTTTGTCGACATAAGCTTTTAGGAGCGTGAGAGATCAAACGCGAGAGAAAATGAATGTCTTGAGGTTTAATTGTACATTAATGTATATAATACTGAAAATATTGCATAATGTCCAATGTTTTCGGAGAATATTTGTTTATTCCTGATGATTCTTCTCTATTGTTGGGTCTGATTAGGTTGTGCTGTTACAATTTAAAGAGAATACTAGTATCATTCAGGCGTCAAAGTCTCACTTCAACCAGGTAATCAAGGTTGGCAACCATGGCCATCACTCTACCCATTGTTAGCATATGCACATACACCATCACAATTAATGATCACTTAATTCTGAAGAATTCAAAAAATATGAAATTACCATCGTGGCTTGCTGCAAGACGGTATAGACCTCAAAGGGCATTTCAGTACATATTCCACACAAAGAATGGTCTTGTTGCCATTTTTTTATCATTCTGATAATTTTATTTAATGTAGTTCCAAACGTAGGTTCAGGAGGAGCCTAAACATTCAGTCCTGTCAATCATCATTACGAGCGTATATAAGCAGCATCACTGCGTCATCCCAGCGACAATTCTTCCAGCATTTGGTCCCGCCCCGTCGTTTGAATGCATGTCCCAACCCAACGAGCTCTAGCTGCATTTTACCTTCAACAAAGAGTGTTCCGCAGAATACTGTTCCGTTTTCAAGTTACACCAGGACCCTCTACCTCTGCTGGTTCCCCTTCCGCACACAACAAGGGAATTTGAGCATGTCATCCTCGGCGTCCTCTTGCAAATTTGTTCAGGCGGCCATTAAAACCCGCTCGACTTGTCGTACACGCACCCCAGCTCAGCCGCTTTCATCCAGTAAAGTGATTTGCCGCAGCGAAAGACGAACAAAATCCCAGCTCTCTTTTTCCTCGATTCGCAAACGGGCCAATTGATCCGTCGCTCCTCACGCTCCCTGTCTCTTCCAAGCATTTTAACCCGATGATTTTAATGATTTCATGCCTAAACGGTAAAGCTATGATAGACCTCATGGGCCACTCGTTGCGCTCTGTCTTCCGGGTTGTATTTCCACACAAAGCACGAAGGAAAGATCTACTTTTTTTATGAATGAACTGTTACGACATCCGCTCCAAACATTACAAAGCTCGTGATAGCTTTCGTTAACTCTCAGTGGACTAGACAATGTTTTTCAAAAAAAAAAATTCAATACTGCATCTTCTTTGCAACACAATCGGATCCCGTGAGTCTATGCATCGTGTAATTTTGTGCATAGGCTCGTTTGAATCGAGATCAACTGCCCTAAAATATTTACATGTGAATTACTGTGCTTAACTAATGTTTCGTGAATTTATGAACTAAAACGTGGCGCAAAGCCTAACGTTTACACTGTTTACATTTGCGTATGTGGCATTTGTCTACAAAAACTCGGAGTAGATTTCTCTTATTAAAACAAGTATGCTTCTTCTATTCTGCTAGTTGAGATCTTTTCAAACTAGACATAACACAAGACATGTTTACAGATCACATTTTCAAGTATAATCGTAATTGTTTTTCTTTTCATGCCATGAAAAATCAGCATTTCTTACACTGTAAAAAATATTCCATAGTTTTTGCAAAATAATTTTTTATTATTACAAGCTGTGGTTGCCAGAATAATTTTGTAAAAAGTACAGAACAAACTGTAAATTTTACAGTATAAAACTGTAATTTACAAACAAGGAAATTTGAATGTAAACCAGTAAATTCAACAATGCACACTACTACTAAAATCTGTTTTGTACCTTTAACATATACTGACAACCACCATAATAATGCAGGTGGTAAAAGAGAGAGCCACATGAAGAATCAGTTCATCACAAGTAGCTTCTCCACGAGCTGAAGTATATACTATAAAGAAGGTGCACAGTGTCATTCACGCAAATGCAAAACACCATCATGGTAACCCACATCACTTACATAATGCAATAAACATTCATTAAACAACAGAAGATGTAACATAAAACCCTAATGTACATAACTGATAACAAAAACTATTAAGAAACATGATTATTTAAACAAAATACTTTCAAATGTGGAGTGTCACACGGAATTGTGGGAATATCAGTTTGCAGACTGTAAATTATACATTGATTTTGTCTTTTTTATTTATAAAAATTTTAAAATTGACAGCATTTTACTGTGAAAATTACATAAAATATCTGGTAAGAGCTTTTACAGTTTTTCCTTACGGGAACTTACTGTTAACCTATTTACAGTTTTTTCTGTTTTACAATATTTTATCGTTAAAATCACTAATTTTTTTACAGTGTATACATCAGCAAATTTAAAAGCTGTTGTTAAAGACCAACTTTTTCTCTATATTCACTGTAAAGCTAAGATTCTAAGTCTTAAAATGTCACCCCCTCTTTTGCCTGTTCAAACAGGTGGCAATGATTCTTTTAGATATACAAAGTTGGTGCACTCATATTACTTATGAATGGTAGAAATTGCAAAAGCATAGGAATAAGAACTGATTGGTAAAGTCACTGTGTCACTGCAGCTGCCAAGCTCCGGTTGCTATACAAAAAGACAGTGTTCTGAGATGCATTAATTGCATTTGCTCATTGGCTCATCCAGTCCAAAATATAAGCGTTTTAACACTGAGCATAAGAAACAATATTTTTTGGCTTAGTTCATATCAGATTTGTTGCTGAATTGAATCGTGTTATTTAAATATGCTTGCAGTTTTTACAAATATTTTCAAATATATAGGACTTCTTCTTGGGTGTCCAAAATAGCTGCCCGGCGACATCGCAAATATGGCTGCCAAATGTGAACAGAATTTCCTTGACCGAGCCTTTACTCCTACCCACTGCTGAGTTACTTAGCCTCGCCCAAACACAACCATCTCCGCTCCTCTCCGTTTTCCTCCTCAATTCTTCCCAGCCATCTCCGGAGTGGCCCTTAGCGTGAGGCTGCCTCTGCAACAAGGAACTGCTCTGGCTCCTCCTTTCTTCCACTGAACCTAGCAAGAGGCTGCCTCCGCAAACAGTGCCTGCCTCTGCTCTAGCCTTCACTAGCTATCCACTACCTACATCAACTCAAATGCCATCTTACACCCTCTTTACAGCTGCCCTATTACCAACCCCGACCCACAACACCGCTATGTAACTTCTGCTTGTTCTCATTTTCAGGAGCCTAAGCATGGTTCGCTGGACTTTTTGGCCCATATGTTGAGCATTCCAAAAATCTCAGATCTTTCAAAAAGAGAACCGATAGCATCTTGGCTGGTGGTCTGAGTACGGTTTGCTTTCAGCTACAGGTACACTTCACTAAAAATGTTTATCGTGAATGCAAATCACTCTCCTGACATTTTTCCATTTGCTAATTCCAACTGGTTCGGTCATCAGATGATTCTTGTACAAATCTTAATCGTCATGGCTGCTTTTTCTGACAGATCTCTATAAATTGTTCGTTTATGACATACATGTACCAGCCACATCCAAATTGGAAGAGAGAGAGCCTCTCTTGTTAATTTCGTAAAGTCCACAAGATGATATTTATTTATGATGTTAAACCACTGTGTGAATATTTCCATGCTGATGTCACCATTGCTTTGTTCAATAAATAAACATGATTCAAGGAAAACAATCCAAAAGAAATGTGACTAATTATAATAATAATTTGTGATCTCCTCTTTTAGACTGTATATACAAAAACAGCATGAGAAAATCAGTGCTATACCGCATCGTTCTATTTCTAAAGATGGATTGCTTAGTTCGGGCTAAGTAAACCTGCTGATTCCAGCCACAGTTCTCCCAACAGCCTTCAGACTAAAACTTTATTCCCCACTGCCGCAGCAGTGATTTTGTCCACCACTTCAGCATCAGGTTTCAGACTAAAACTGTATTCCCCACTGCCGCAGCAGTGATTTTGTCCACCACTTCAGCATCAGGTTTCAGACTAAAACTGTATTCCCCACTGCCGCAGCAGTGATTCCAGCCACAGCTCTCTCAACAGCCTTCAGACTAAAACTTTATTCCCCACTGCTGCAGCAGTGATTTCGGCCACCACTCTCGCAACACTCTTCAGATCAAACTTTATTCCCCACTGCCGCAGCAGTGATTTCGGCCACTACTCTCGCAACACTCTTCAGATCCAAACTTTATTCCCCACTGCCGCAGCAGTAATTTCGACCATTGATCTCGCAACACCCTTTAGACCAAAAAAACTTATTTCCCACTGCCGCAGCAGTGATTTCGGCTACCGCTCTCGCATTAGCTTTCAGACTAAAACTTTATTTCTATCTACCACAGCAATGATATCTCCCCCACTGCTCTCTAAACTTATTTCTCACTGCCGCAGCAGCGATTTCAGCCTCCACTCTCGAAGCAGTTCTCCAACTAACCATCTGTAGGGACAGAAAAGTATCCCTTCACTACCCCAGCAGTGATTTCTCTCTCTGTTCCTGCAGGAGCCTTTCGTTTTCTCTTTTAGCTCACACAGGAAATTCACCACACAAGCTGCCTTATTTTTTCCCCAATACGGCAATAGCAAAAAATATTCTACTCATCTTTGGGGGGGGAGAGGGATTAAATCCTTTAAGTCTTCTGTACTCATATTGCTGAACTACTCTTAGTTGACTGCCCAGCTTGCTGTCCTTGTAAATATCTTATTGGGGGTTTAACTCATAGCTCGAGACGAGCCTCGGGTTCGAGCCTCTTTCGAGGACAGCAAGCCAAGTTTGTTTTACCATTAACCATTCAGACTGAATGGGCAGGCGAACTTGTGAAATGTAGTTCCAAACGTTGGTTCGGGAGGAGCCTAAACATTCATTCCTGTCAATCATCATTACGAGTGTATATAAGCAGCAGTCACTGCGTCATCCCAGCGACAATTCTTCCAGCATCCCTCCTCCTCCCCATCTCCTCCTCTATTTCTCTTATTCTCCCTCTAGTCAAGTCAAGTCACCTTTATTTATATAGCGCTTTTTACAATGCAGATTGTGTCAAAGCAGCTTTACATTGATAACTGGTACATAATTTTGGCTGCACAGCAGCTCTTAAAGAATAGTGTCAATGCAGGCAGATCAGAAGCACTGTTGATTAAATGTCAAGAATACTGTTGAATATCAAATGTCAAGTCAAATGTCAAGTGTCCCCAACTAAGCAAGCCAAAGGCGACAGCGGCAAGGAACCCAAACTCCATCAGGTGACATCAGGTGGCAAACAGGTGGCAAACAAGTGGCAAATAGGTGTTAAAATGGAAAAAAAAACCTTGGGAGAAACCAGGCTTAGTCAGGGGGCCAGTTCTCCTCTGGCGAACAGTGCTTTGTTACGAATCAGGTTGCTATCATAAGTCTGATAGGATCGCAACAATCAAAGTGTTTATTTCAGTTCCATCCAGTTGAGGATCGTATTCATCACGCCGGTATGGACGGTTTGTTGAGGAACTGTGCTACTGGCTGTCGTGTCGATGAGGCCTTCACAATGGATGATCTAGTTGACTCGATCTCTGCTGATACTTCAGGGCTGCGTTGTGGTCATATCCAGTTGAGGATCGTATTCATCACGCCGGTATGGACGGTTTGTTGAGGAACTGTGCTACTGGCTGTCGTGTCGATGAGGCCTTCACAATGGATGATCTAGTTGACTCGATCTCTGCTGATACTTCAGGGCTGCGTTGTGGTCATGTCCAGTTGAGGATCGTATTCATCACGCCGGTATGGACGGTTTGTTGAGGAACTGTGCTACTGGCTGTCGTGTCGATGAGGCCTTCACAATGGATGATCTAGTCGACTCGATCTCTGCTGATACTTCAGGGCTGCGTTGTGGTCGTGTCATGGTTCCGGTCCTTGGTCTCAGCTGGATACGGCCCGGATCCGGTTGACTACGGTAAACCTCGGGATAAACAGAAAGACTAATATTAGCATAGATGTCATTCTTTTTCTGATGTAACGAGTACATCTGGTGTTACAGAGAGTGTTCCCGGTTCCGGCTGACCTATTTTATGCAGCCTAATAATCCTTTAACGGATTTGAAAATATAAATTGATAATGTGTTATGTGTATGCCAGGTTAAAGAGATACGTTTTTAGTCTAGATTTAAACTGACAGAGTGTGTCTGCATCCCGAACAATGCTAGGAAGATTGTTCCAGAGTTTAGGTGCCAAATAGGAGAAGGATCTACCGCCTGCGGTTGATTTTGATAATCTAGATATTATCAGCTGGCCTGAATTCTGAGATCGCAATAAACATGAAGGACTATAATGCATTACGAGCTCGCTTAGGTACTGGGGAGCTAAACCATTTAGTGCTTTGTAAGTAATTAGCAAGATTTTAAAATCTATACGATGTTTAACAGGAAGCCAATGCAGTGATGACAGAACTGGGCTAATATGGTCATACTTCCTAGTTCTAGTAAGAACTCTAGCTGCTGCATTTTGTACGAGCTGTAGTTTATTTATCAAGCGGGAGGAACAACCACCCAGTAGAGCGTTACAGTAATCTAGCCTTGAGGTCATGAACGCATGAACTAACTGTTCTGCATTTTTCATTGAGAGCATATGTCGTAGTTTAGATATATTTTTAAGATGGAAGAATGCGGTTTTACAGATGCTAGTAACATGGCCTTCAAATGAAAGATTGGTATCAAAGAGCACACCCAGGTTCCTAACTGACGACGAAGACTTAACAGAGCAGCCATCAAGTGTTAGACAGTATTCTAGGTTATTGCGTGAAGAAGTTTTCGGTCCAAAAATTAGAATCTCTGTTTTTTCTGAATTTAGTAGTAGGAAATTACTGGTCATCCAGTTTTTTATATCAGCTATACATTCTGTTAATTTAGCGAATTGGTAAGTTTCGTCAGGGCGCGAAGAGATATAGAGCTGAGTATCATCAGCGTAACAATGAAAACTAACGCCATGCTTCCTAATGATATCTCCCAAGGGTAGCATGTACAGAGTGAAAAGCAACGGTCCTAGTACTGAGCCTTGCGGTACTCCATATTTAACTTGTGATTGATATGACATCTCATCGTTTACTACTACAAACTGATAACGGTCAGATAAGTATGATTTGAACCATGCCAATGCAATTCCACTAATGCCAACATAGTTTTCGAGTCTATTTAGAAGAATATTGTGATCAATAGTGTCAAATGCAGCACTAAGATCCAGTAACACTAATAGAGAGATACAACCACGATCTGATGATAAGAGCAAATCATTAGTAACTCTAATGAGAGCAGTCTCAGTACTATGGTACGGTCTAAATCCTGACTGGAAATCCTCACAGATACTATTTCTTTCTAAAAAGGAACATAGTTGTGATGAAACTGCCTTTTCTAGTATTTTTGACAGAAAAGTGAGATTTGAAATCGGCCTGTAATTGACTAATTCTCTAGGATCAAGTTGTGGTTTTTTAATAAGAGGTTTAATAACAGCCAGCTTAAAAGTTTTTGGTACGTATCCTAGTGATAAAGATGAATTAACAATATTAAGAAGAGGATCTATGACCTCTGGAAGCATCTCTTTCAATAGCTTAGTCGGTATAGGGTCTAACATACATGTGGATGATTTTGATGATTTAACAAGTTTAGACAATTCTTCCTCTCCTAAAGCAGTAAATGAATTGAATTTTTCTTCAGGGACACTACAATGCACTGTCTGACACAATACTGTAGTAGACGGTTGCATGGTTATAATTTTTTCTCTAATATTATCAATCTTGCAAGTAAAGAAGTTCATAAAGTCATTACTGCTGTGCTCTTTGGAAACATCAGAAGTTGAAGCTTTATTTCTTGTTAATTTAGCCACTGTATCAAATAAATACCTAGGGTTGTGTTTATTTTCTTCTAAAAGTTTTGAAAAATAGGCAGATCTAGCAGTTTTTAAGGCCTTTCTGTACTCAATCATTCTCTCTCTCCACGAAATGCGAAATACTTCTAGTTTTGTTTTCTTCCAGCTGCGCTCCATTTTTCTAGCTGCTGTTTTTAGGGCCCGAGTGTGCTCATTGTACCATGGCGTTGGATTAATTTCCTTAATCTTTTTTAAACGCAAAGGAGCAACTGAGTCTAATGTGCTGGAAAAGACAGAGGCAATAGTTTCTGTTGCAACATCGAGGTCTTCTAAGCTGTCTGGTATGCTAAGGCGATGAAACTGATCAGGAAGATTATTTATAAAGCGATCTTTAGTGGTAGAAGTGATGGTTCTACCATATTTATGGCAGGGAGGCAGTTTAGCCGCTTTAACTAAATGTAGTATACACGAGACTAGATAATGATCTGAGATGTCGTCACTCTGCTGCAGAATTTCAACGGCATCAATATCGATTCCATGTGACAATATTAGATCTAAAGTATGATTACGACAATGAGTGGGTCCTGACACGTGTTGTCTAACACCAATAGAGTTTAGAATGTCTGTAAATGCCAATCCCAATGAGTCTTTTTTATTATCTACATGGATATTAAAATCACCAACAACAAGGACTTTATCTGCAGCTAGTACTAATTCTGATAGAAAATCGGCAATTTCTTTGATAAAGTCTGTATGGTGTCCTGGTGGCCTGTATACAGTAGCCAGCACAAATGTCAACTTACATAATGTTACGTAAAGCACCATCACTTCGAAGGAATTATATTTGAAAGACTTCTGGCTGATACTGTAAATATTACTATAAATTACAGCAACACCTCCCCCTTTGCCTTTCTGTCGAGGATTGTGTCGATAATCATCACCTTGAGGGCTAGACTCATTTAAAGTAATGTAATCGTCTGGTTTTAGCCAGGTTTCTGTCAAACACAGCTAGATTATTGTCTGTGATAATATCGTTCACAATAAGTGCTTTTGAAGAAAGTGATCTAATTTTTAACAAACCAAGCTTTATCATTATTATCTCTATTTTTTATTTGTTGAACATCAATTAAATTTTTACCATTAAATGGGTTTGGAAGTTTTTTGTTTTTACTAATTCGGGGTACAGACACAGTCTCTATGTGATAATATCTAGGTGCGAGAGTTTCTATGTGTTGGGAATAATCTGACTTCTGTAACGTGAGGCAGCTAGCAGACGGTCGGTTTAGCCAGTCTGTCTGCTTCCTGTCCTGGGCCCCAGTTTGTCATGTTTCAGCTCTAAGACTATGTGCCATATTACTAGAGAGAAGAGCAGCACCATCCCGAGAGGGATAAATACCATCTCTTTTCAACAGGTCAGGTCTGCCCCAAAAACTTTTCCAATTGTCTATGAAACCTATATTATTCTGCGGACACCACTTAGACAGCCAACCATTGAGTGATGATAATCTGCTAACTATCTCATCACTCCTACGAACAGGAAGGGGACCAGAGCAAATTACTTCTCCTGACATTTTACTTGCAAGTTCACACACCTCTTTAGTGTTAATTTTAGTGATCTCCGACTGGCGAAGTCGAACATCATTTGTGCCGACGTGAATAATAATTTTAGAGTATTTACGATTAGCATTAGCCAGCACTTTTAAATTTGCTTTGATGTCAGGTGCTCTGGCTCCCGGCAAACATGTGACTATGGAGGCTGGTGTCTCTATTTTCACGTTCCGTGTAATAGAATCGCCAATTACTAGGGCACTTTCAACAGGATTCTCAGTGGGTGCGTCACTAAGTGGGGAGAACCTGTTTGATGTTCGTGTTGGAACGGAAGAGTGGTGTTTTCCGCGGCTAGGCCGCCTCACCGTTACCCAAGTGTCCTGCTGCGCGGGCTCTACAGCCGGAACCGAACAATGTACAGAGTTCACTAAGCTAGTCGCATCCAAAACAGTATCTGAAGCCCCTGCATTCTTACTATCCTCGATTAAAGTTTGGATGCGTGTCTCTAATTCTGAGATTCTCTCTGTCAGCCTGACTATTTCCCTACATTTATGACATGTAAATCCCTCGTCGCTGACAGAGAGAGCTATGCTAAACATGTGACAAACTGAACACGAAATAACACTGGGAAAGGATGACATGACTCACCGTGTTTGTAGACTGATCCGAGTTACCACAGCTGTTTGATAAACGCGTTGAAAAAGGAGTGCGCGAGACTGATGACAAGTTAACAAGCTAGCGAGATGCAAACGCGTTGTAACAGCGATTTAGATTCAAAGATTACAAGCTAGCGACGTCAGATTAATGTGGTAGGCAATAATAATAATATAAGCAACAATGAATTAAAGTAAGAGATTCAATAAAAGTAAGAGAAAACAAAGCTGTACAGAGACGCAAAACACGAGCAGCGAGGCAGAGGCAGACAGGAGCAATCGAGCAAGACAAGACTCTATGCAGTACTGTTATGTGGGGTTTAACTCGGAGCTCGAGACGAGCCTCGGGTTCGAGCCTCCTTCGAGGACGGCAAGCCAAGTTTGTTTTACCATTAACCATTCAGACTGAATAGGTAGGCGAACTTGTGAAGTTATTTTATTTAGTTAACATTATCATCTAACATATAAAAGTGGAAATACTTTTTTTAACAATCATCAACAGTTTCAATTGTGACTTATAAAAACCAGTTGAATAAATGTAAATGAAAATTTGAATCAATTCAAATAAATTTAAATTCTTTATTGTCACTACAGCATGCACAAGTATCAAAGTGAATGTGTTGGATGCAATTATGTTGTGACAGGAAAGACCAGAATCCACAAAACACTAACTGCATAGTATTCTTGTAATGCACAGTATTCTCATGATATACAGTACATACAGTGAATAAACTGTATTAATGAATGAAATGTTCATGGTGTCTGAATAAATTTTGGTTTGACTGTATATGACTTACTTTCTTCACATAAGCAGAAATATCTTTAAGAAAATAGTCCATCTCTGTGAGTCCATAAGTGGACTGTAACCCATGCACGTATGTTGGTGGGAAACGATTGTTAATAATTAAAACAGTTAAAATTATTAGTATATATTGTTTCACTTCAGAAGACATTGATTCATCCACTGGGGTCGCATGGATTACTGTGTCTTTAGGACACAAAGACGTATTATTTTCCTAAAAATCCAAATTTTTGGGCGAACCATCACCTTAACATTCATATATTGTTGGTATGCTAATCCAAGATATGGACTAATAAGAATAAAGTACAACCACTTGTGTGTTTGTGAACTGTTTGTTTTAATTTAGAGCTCCAGAGAAATTAAAATATTTGCATGTCAGGTGTCTGAAGATCAAGATGGGGACAGTGGATCTCTGGTGCTACCACTCCATCCTCTAGGTCAGCATCAGAATTTTGTTAATGGAAAAGTTGCTTCACTCCCTGGAAAATGAGAAAGGAGATGTATTATAATCTAAAAATACAAACTGCTTTGAATTCCCACATAACAAATTATGCAGACTTAAAATATTTATTTCAAACAAATTATATATAATTTCAGTCATAATTACTTTCATGTAGGTTTTGCATTTGGACATATAGTACTGTGCAAAAGTCTTAGCTTTGTTGTTTTAGCAACGTTTTAATGACCATCCATGTTTATTTTTTGGTCTTTATTACAATACAAACAGAAAATACAGGAAATATGTACACAAAATGGAAAAAAAAATCAGAACAAAATGACTTCTTTAAGCAAAAATCAGTATTTAGTGTGTCTTCCTAGACTTTCATTTTTTTTTTCAAAGGAGAAACTTCTGATCAGATTTTGAAAATTTTCTTGGCCTTCCAGTCATTTTCCATTCCATTTAGGTTTAAGAGAGCCAGGTTCCTGCTATTGCTCAAGTGTAAGGAGAGGTCACTAAATACTTGCCACTTTAGCCATTTTTTCAGTTTTTTAATACAGCTTACAAATTTAATGTATTTCCTGGTTATATTCTAATAAAGAGACTAATTATAATTATATGGTCTCTATACCATTGCTAAAACAACATCTAATGGTGTCCTAAGACTTTTGCACAGTACTTTATATTTATTATTATTAAAGACTACTTTTTCCCCCTTTAAATATGATCTAATCCAAGACTGTAACTGTATGTACAGTACATAACCAGGTCCTGTAATGATTGGGTTAAATCAAGACAGCACTGCTGTAGAATGTGGGCTCTAAATGAGCTCTAAAATACCTCTCCACCTGAAAAAGCAAAAGCAAGTACTTATATTGATTTTGTAAACTTAAAAAATACTGACTTATCACGAGTATCCAGGTAACGATGATGATTGATGATGATTATATCATTCGTCTGTGCTAGTCCTAAGAAATCATCTCACCATAGTGTAGCAGCAGATAAATACAGATAAAATAATAAAAACTCCTATCTTTATATCACTAAAATGAAATAGGAAGCCGCTTACAGATGCTCACCTCCACACATGTAATTGTATCCAGGTCAAGAAGCTGTCAATCAAAAACTCAGTAGCCAATGAGAACACACCACTGCTGGTCCCACCCCCCACGAGAGATTTGTGCCAGAAAGACGAACGAAAACTCTGGGATCGTAAACGAAAACTTCAGAAGCATAAAAGAAAACTCTGGAAACACATTTGTAAGTACAGATCAGTGAAAGAAAGAGGAGAAACAGTTAGCAAAACATGGTGTATTAAAACCAAAGTCAAAAATTTTGCCTGCGATTTATTTTTTTACGTTTCAAAGACATTTTATTCAGTTTCAATTTATTTTTTTATTAGTTTTTTTGAAAAGTTTTATTGGAACAAAGGTAATTCCATACACCTGGTAAACAATCAAAGAGAACCAATCAAGAGAGGAACTACAAAGGTACTAGAAATCTGGCACAGGAAGTCACATCACAACACGGAACAGTTAGTTTGAAAGATTCATTTGATAGAGTCGTTAATTATAACAAAACAGATAATAAAAAAAAAACTTTTTTTGTAAAATCAAAGTTATATAGTGCATGTAGAAATATTAAAACACACATACACACACAATTATTTTGAATGTCATTGGCCCATAGCTTGATTTTTCGGTAAGCTACTTTGTTATAAAAGTGCAAAAGTGAATCACAGTGTTTTTCCACACACTGCATGGTAAAATTACTACAATTGTTGTATGTACATAAGTCTCAGGGTGTGCACCATGTCAATGTGAGTCAGGTCTGGAATAGACAGGAATCCTTGTTTAATTGGGGTGAGATCAGGAGCTCAAAGGGGGGCAAAGAGGGACCTACCCCTTTCTTTCTCCTCCAGAACCGCTTTGGCACTACTGCTGCTTTTGATGTGTGCTTTGGCTCTTCGAGGCCGACTTTGGAATATGTTCTTGGGAGACCAACGGTTACTTGCCTCCAGGCAAAATCTCAATTCCCGGGATCCGGCTCCTCTTTGATGGAATACTTTCGGGAGCAGATAACCACCCCCAATCCCCACTCTGACTTACCCCTCTTCTCATTCCTCTTCTGCTCTGTGAACTCTCTCTGTCTCATCCATCTCTCTCAAAGATATTCACAAAGAGAACTGACTGATTGCCTACATCTCTATAATATCAGTAGCTCCATTCACTTCAGCAGAACAGATGATAGTGATAACAGCGAGAAAGGTGTATCGTGTTATTCATGTCTGGACCTCTAGACTCATTAGCTTTTAAATATATTAAATGGTATTTAGTTGAATAAAAAGCACTTTGAGGCAGAAAACTTTACAAAAAATATGCCAGTTTCATTAAATTACAAATTTACGAAGTTCTTTTATGTACCCAAATACATAAATGAACACACTTGAATGTGGCTTTTGTAGCTTTCGTATACTGTATAAATGTTAGATGTTATGTGTAATGGATGATCTTGGTCAGAGGATTTTGTTTTACTGTCCCCCCCCCCCCCCCCCATTTGTTTTGGTAACTATAAATCTGAAGCAGGTACATTGGTTAAGTGGTTGTTGTACATTTGGTTAACTGGTTGTCCTATATTGGTTTTCTTTGGATTCAGGTGAAAAGCTTAAAAAAACAGGACAATTTCTGTGTGATATTGAACTGCTTTATATACAAATGAGATCAGCATTAATAGTTTTAAGGGTAAATAAATGTTTATAATTGCACAACCATAAAGTTTTTCAGCATAAAATGAACTCTACTGGATTTGACTTGTCGGCCACACACAGTCAGATTGTGTTTAAGAGATTAGAGTGTGATTTTCAACTGTGAAAAAAAAACAGTTACTGCCCCATTGATTGATGGTGAGCCCAGAAGGTCTTTTTTATAAGCCTAATTTCCCTGTATATTGATTATGTATATTGATTAGGAATAACCCTACAGGAGGCACTGTTTTCCTTTCGACATTTGTGAACATCATGGTCTTACTTTGAGGCTTATTGCCCACAGAGTTACCAACTTCTACTCTGTAATCTTGTCCACCCCCCCCAGAATATACCTGGTTGAGCTATTGAAATAATGCAATGAGAATTAATTGCTATAACTTAGAAAGACATTACAGACTACATTCTGATTTTCAGACAACAAATGCGGATTTTATTTAAAACACATAAAGGCTGTTAGATTTGAGTTGTCAGAGGTGATAATATGCTAAAATATTTATTAAATTCTTCTACTTAACAAGAAATCCCTGTTTCAAAGCATGATAATAAGTGTTAAAGTATAGACGTTGACAACTAATCGATGTAATGTAAAACATGTCTTAGTTTTACCCTCTTTTTAATCAAAATTTTCTTGTTTTTCTTGATGAGGTCACTGATTATGAAGCTTTGGAAAGGAGAATTTGCCTAAAAAATTACATCCAAGCCATTTGTATAGTTAAAGCGTAACCTTAAATATTACTTAACATTTTAGTCAGTGAAATTAATATTTTACTAAATGTTTTATTTTTTTGTTATGTTAAATGTTTATGTTAAACTTAAATAAAGTTTAGATTTTGTTTTTATTTATTTTTTACTTCTTACCTGAGAAATTTCAGTGAATGCTTTTTGAATTTGTGCTTGGCAGTGCAGAGCCATCTGAAACAACCTTTCTATTAATTGATTTAGTTTTAGTTTTTATTGTTGTTGTTTTTCTTGTTGGTGAAGAATGTAAGTTCATTACCATATTTAATTTACTTATTAAAATTTTTCAATGCATTATTAATGAACCCCAAAACCTCTATAAATGTTGCACCCAAAGCTGCTTACTGTTCTTATAAAGGGTTTGTTTAAAACTTCAGTTTATACATGTTGGAAAATAATGTGAAAGAACCATTTGAAACAAGCTTTAAATGTTTTATGTTTTAGTGTCTTGTGTAATTTTCTCCCAGGCTTCATTATAACATTTAGTTTACAAATCCAAGAATCAACAAATCCTCTTTTTAAGAAGTTGCTGCATCCACAGCTGTCCAAAGTGTCCTTTTGAATGTTTGCTTGGTATCACTTTTCATTACAGTGTCAGTGTTACACATGTTATATAGAAATTAAAAAGTACACTTACAAGTTGCAGGTTACGTATTAACATAAATATGCACACATAGCCTATTTGTAAAGTGACCATTTTGCTTTCCCTCTTCAAACATGACTGCACCGTCTCTGGAAGGATCGCTGGGATAAGACAAGGAAAGAGGGAGGGAAAAAGGGGGCAGAAGGAAAAAGAGGGGAGGCAGTGTGTCTGCTCTCCGAAAGGGAGGAGTCAGGCACAGGGAAAGGGCAGCTGGGGCTCTACAACTCAAATCTTCCTTCCCCGAGAAACTCTGCGTTACGGTCTTTACCGCGATAAACATATAGAAGTTTAACGAGTCGCTGTACTTTTGTGTTTAGACTATATGGGCAAAGACAAGGCGCTAGTTCAGTGCTGTGCTGCTCCTGCCAAGCGCACATAGGACAGAAAGAGAAGACGAGGGAAGAAAGAAAAAAGTCCGCAGAGCAGTTTTCGGAGTTTCTAGTGAAGAAGCCAAGAGTCTGTTTGCAACAAGCATCTGCTAGCGAGCGAGAAGAAAGTCTGTAAGCAGAGGACAGAAAGTTTCACAACAGCTGAACGAGTAAGTGCAAGAAATGTGCAGTTTTTTCAGCCTCTTTGGTTCCATGAAAGTTTTGCAAACCGAAGAAGAGGGGGGAAGAGTCATGTAAAATGTGAAATGCAATACTCCTGCCAGTCTGGTGCAAATGATTACATGAAAATAGGACAAAGGCATAAACATAGTTTATTGGCAGCGGTCGGTGGCTGTTTTTTGAGTTTTCTGCTTTATACAAAGTTCGACAGCGCCGTTTTGCGAACTTGGGCTCTTGTTGTCAAACTTACAATAAGACAAGACATTTGCCTATTGGTCTGTTAAAATGTTTTGAAAGTGTCCATTTGTTTTATGCTTTTCACATTGATAAGTATCTGTAAATAACGAGACCCACCATAGTGCAGCTGGTTTCAGTGCAATGTGTCCTTGCAACAGTTAAATATTCCCAAATGCTTAAGTGAGTTTTTATTGTAAATAGTCCTGAAGAAAAGTTCGGGCTCCCGCATAAGCGTTCTTTTCCCTTTAGCACAGAAAGCAGAACGTAAGAATGTTTCTCGTATTTTCATCTTGTTTCAAAAACGAGAATCATATATAAAAAAAAATTTTTTGGCTCTTTGATGTACCCTAATAGGGCGAACAAACATTTTAAAATAATTACGTGCAATAGTAATATGTAAATATTTTATCTAGCATTTAGGTGGAGTAAGAGTTCTAAAATTGAACAAATTAAAATTGAAAACTTACGTTTATTTGCAGCATTTTAATTTCGTAAATAAAATCAAAGTTACAGCCTGCAGTGATACTGTATGTCCATTGCTCTTTTTTTATTCACTTTGAATTTAATCAATGCTTAAGAAAACATCTCTGGAAACTGATAAAATCGAGTAGAAATAACAGAAATTATTCCGACTATTAAATAGATAGAAACAAACAGGCAATGATGAAAACATTTTAACAGTGTGTAATTATTACGTAGTAATTATTAGGCTATTTGTACGTTTTCGGCTCTTCATATAGGGATAAAATGATAGATTAGTAGCCTAAGTGAAATAATTGTGTATGAATCTGTTTATTATAATAGCCTAATGCTTATTAGCAGCCAAGATTTTATTAGAGGAAAAGATCATTATTTGCCGTTTGTATTTTGTGTAAAGTTTTTGTCACAGCATTTGTGTAGATATTTGCTTTCAACTTTTTTAAACTTTTCACACACTGATGCCACGAAAGACTTGTTTGTAGTTTGTAGACGAAGCTTCAGAACATCCGTGTCCCGCCAAACCCCTCCGGACACCTGCGCGCGATTAACTGAGGACATAGAGTCTCACATTTAAATTCAATATTCAGTTAAGTTAAACGTTCCGTCACACTTTGAACGTTTATGTTACCGTGGGTATATTTTAATTTTAATTTTTTTGCAAGCATGTTAATAGTAATGAACGTATTCACATGATATTGTTCTGTATTATAATTTATTACAGTAACATACATTTAAAGTATAAAGTGAAGCCTGCTTGATGCTTTTTTGGCAATTAAAGTAAATGAGGTCTGCTCGTTCTGCATATATTTTTGCGTGTCTGAGGTTTGATTTTCTTTTCTCCTCTCTCTCTTTTAAATTTTTACTTTATTGCATTTGCCTTTTATGTATGAGAGTGGTTTCCCAGTGAATTGTCTGTATTGAAATCTGTATGTAGCTACTATATATTTGACCCATGCCTGTACAATTTTCTCATATATTAAATGCAATTAATAATTTGTTATATTATACTCTTTGTGATATGTCAGTTATTATCCGGTGACCTATGAATTTGCATGACGTCAAACAGGGTAAAGAAATATGTCAAACAATCTGTAATCTGTCTTTCATGTCAAATTTACCGGTCGGCCATTACAGAGATTTATGCTTTTTTGTCTGCCTGTAGTTAATGTTGTTATGAAATAAGCATTCATTTGAGTTCTTTAATTCAAGCTCTGTGATGATAATAAGACATTGTTCTCTAATAAGACAGGCTTCAGTGTGATTAGAAAAAATCCACAGCATGAGTTTTCAAGTCAGTGTTTATCTCTTCTTTCTTTTGGGGAAAAAATTGTACCTTGTTGCTTTAAAAAGATTTTTTTTTTCCTTTATATAAACTAGATATTATATTATATAATCCAGGAATTAATCAAAAAAATGTTTTTTGATAATTTTTTGGTTTAAAATAGAAGATTTGGTTATTGGAATATGAATTTCACTGGAATATGAATTTCACTGGAGCTTTGTAAATAACCTAATTTAAATATTTATGGTTGCATTTGCTCAGTATGCGTCACAGACTTCATAAAATCTGTAGAATTTTTATACTTTCATCAAAAATAATTCCATAAATATTTACTTGCAATGCTTTGATCAAACAGGTGTAATTTTAGCAAAAACACTCGCCTCATCATAAATTATTCATCCTCACTCGTGAGTGGAGTTGACCAGATTAAAAAAAGTGTTTATCTGTTCAGAGTCACTCATCAAACTGGAGTTTATCACACTTCATATATGCAAGGCTGCATTGCAGAACAGAACCGAAGGTTAGCAGGTCACTCTTGCCAGCCTCCCCTTTTCTTGTCTGCCGTACTGAGCACACTGTGTCACCGGCTAATATTAACAAGCGGAGATGACATACGATTATCCTCAATGTCATCCCACCCCCTCCTTCCACTTACTCCATGTGCATAAAACCCTCAGATTAGGCCCGGCATTGGAGAGGGATGCCTGTACCCTTCACCCTCAGGGTGCTTTAGCATCGTAAAGCAGTTCTACCTGTCATTAGGTGCATGAGATGAGATGAGATGAATGAAATGACTAACAGGGGGGCATTGAGATGGTAATGTGGGTTTGAGTAGCGCTGTGCTTATTGTCCAAACCAATAAGGAACAAATGAATGGGAAATTTGTGAGTCTCTGCACGGCCAATAGCACATTGCTATACTGGAAGTGCTCTCGGGAGCTTTTTTTTATGCTGTGGTTTGTGGTGCAGCGGTAAAGAGTGTTTTTGTGAGTCTGATATCTTGGAATCCTGGTCGGGCTGATTGCTTTTAGGTAAAGTGATTTGTTATGATAGATCTGTAGCGGCATGAGGTGACTACTAGGCTTTTTGCGCATGTGGTATATCATCAAGAATCTAACTGCCTGAACTGTTGTCAAATTTGTATATCTTGGAATAAAATGCTTTTTTCCCCTCTCAAAGTATCCAATGTGTTTGGCCATGTTTAGCATTTTTGACCCTAACAAGCAGCACCTGATCTAAAATTGCCCGTAAACCTTTGTTATGCGCTACTGTGGTGCTCTGCTTCCACTTGCCGCTGTCAACAAGCCAGGACTTCCAACCAAACCTCTCACTTTGATGATTCTCAACTTTGATACGTTCAACATCAAATGAAATGGACACAAAGAGCAAGAAAGAGGAAAGGGAAACAAGTGAAAGTGAGTAATTGAGAAAAAGGGGCGCTACTCTTGAGCTGTGGGTTGTGTCGGCTCGTGGGCCACGTCGGATCAGAAGTTGAGTAGTTGTGTATAAGTAGAGACACGTCAAAAGTGTTCGTCTATATTTGTGTCTCAGTAGAGGGGGTCTCTAGCTTTGTAGGGGGCTTGCTCTCAAGCTCTCTCTCTTCCCTTTTCTCTTCACCCCCTTCTAATCCCCAGGCCCAGTCATCCCTTTAGGGCATGCCTCAGATCTGCCTCTATGTCAGGACGACCCCTTCCTTCTCTTCTTTCTGTTGCCCTTTCTCTCTTTCTTTTTGCTTTATCTCCATTTTAATTTTATCTTTTACCATTTCACACTCTCTTTATATACAGTGGCTCTGAAAATATATGGACATGTTTGGACACTTAAGCCATACTTGAATGTACAAAATGTGTGAATATCACTTTATAAGATACAAAATATCACACCAAGACCTTTTTTTCAGGGATAACTTCACTTTTCAGAGCCATTTAAAAACAATTTTTTTATTTTTATTTATTGGTCCCACCATGAAGTAATTTCTCCTCAAGTTCACAAAGGTGTTCTAGCTGAGTGTAATTAATCACAATAACTATGAACATGTTACACTAATGTTTGACAACCAGAAAGTGTCGAAGTGTCCTTAATTTAAAGCAATACACTGTGTGATCATTTAAAGGCAACATGAAATGAAAATTAACCCTATTTTCCAAATGCATGCTATGGATCGTATTGTGAATGATTTGTCCATGTATGTTTCATGTAAAAAAAAAAACGTGACCTTGTAATGTTTAATCAAAATATCATACTGTAACTGGACCTTCTGGTAAAAAAAAGCAGACTTCTTTCTTGTGATGTATGCAGGACTTCTACAATAATTTAGTCCGCTTAAACCTGCTTCTGCTAGCTCACGTTCATCTGCCGCCATGTTTGAGTGCAACGGCCATCTCAACTTTCAATCAGCAACCGATGCATAGAATCAGGTCCCCACTCTACAGTTCTTCATTTTTGATAATCCGCTACAATCGGATATTCGTCAGAATATGGAAGAAAATCTCTTTTGCTACTTTTATTTAAATTTGTGACTTTAAAACTGTTTTGTCTGCTTGTGCTGTCTGCCTTTAAAATAAATGCTTGGTATGATATTTTGCACCTGAAATAAAGACTTTCAGGTTTTAAGTGTGGCTTAAGTGTCCAAATACTTTTGGGTCTTCTGTTTTTTGCAATTTTTTTTTTCTTTTTAAAGTCTTTTCTCTCTCCCTCATGTTTTTTCATTCTCAGTTTTTTTTTTCTCTCATTCACATACAGCCTGCAGGATGAGCAAGTTCATACCAAAGAGTGACAGTCTGTTTTCACTTGCAGGACTGGCTTCTTGAAACTCAAATTGACCTGCGAATTAGCCTGGCCATTTACCCTTTTAGAGAAGCATTAGCAGTGGCAGAAAAAAACAAGTGATTTCACCAGAAAAAGAGTTCTCAAGAAATGTTATTCTTAAGTGGATCTTCAGCTTGCCATGCAGAAAAGATGTTAGCAAAATCAGTAGGCCTGTTAACCAGCATAAAGCAGTCCGAACCACCAGAGAAATTTATGCTGGTCTTTTCAGGCAGAGTGCTACTCGCATACATGTGTGTGCATCATGGATAATGCTAATGTTTTCTTTTCTCAAGTAGGTAGCTGCAAACAACACACATTGTCTGTTGGCAAGAACTTCTTGGTTTGTCTCTTTAATTTGCCATCCGTAAAACCATCTGTAAACCTGTGTGTGAAGTGCAGCAACAAGAGAACTAAGTACTTCCCCATTAAGTGGCAGGGTGTGTTAAGGAGTTGTAACAGAGTGGTTGTGTGTGAATGAGTGTTGTTGTAAATGTACCAGTATGTTGGCATTGATGTGAGGTATTTTAAACAAAAGTGAAAACGCCCAAACACACACACATAGAGGGGACAGATAACATGGTTCTTCCATGTGATCAATGTCTTGTCTCAGTGCTGCTATTTTTAGGTATTTCACATATCAATTAATTAATAAATTAATGAAAATACAATGAAGAAAATGTTAACTGTAAAATGTAAAAAAAAAAGAAAAAGAAAAAAAAAGTAAATATTTAAAAAAAGAATATGGTTAGGATTTTTAGAGCATTCAGTTCTTTTATATAAAGAACAAACATAAACCATTTAAATGTATCCATTTAAAAAATGATATATTAAAGCATTAAATAAATAAATAAAATTAAATGATAAATAATTTAAAATAAGAAAAAAATGACTTTAATGACTTAACCTTTAACCCTGAGCGATATCAATGCCAGGAGAGTAGCTGAATATCCGATTCATATGTAGAAAGATAAAAACTGTCTATGCCAGGGCATGTGTTCTCCCAAATTTCCTAAGTAGAACTCCTCTCCTGTTTGGCTCTTCTTCTCCATGTTTTGCACTCTTCTCTGTCGCCTTTGAGTACTTTAAAAGTAAATGTCAAAGCCTTTGCTTCCCTATTCCCTGAGATAAATAATGTCCCTATTTACAAAAACAAAAGAGTAGACTCAACTCTATGAGCAAATTTGAGGCAGGCCTGAAAGACTCCCCAATTGTCATCAAAGTATCTGAAGACTAATCGCTTTTTCTCATGCAAAGTGTGCTGGTTTTAAGGCCTGGGCATAGATGGAATGAGAGGGAGAAGGAGAGAGAAGGGTGTGTGTGTGTGTTTGTGTGTGTGTGTGTGTGTGTGTGTGGGGGGGGTGCTTTGTTTTAACAATACTCCACAGGGAACATTGAAGGGGAGGCAGGGTCTGGAGGGGTCCCTCTCCCGCTGAACAAAGGCCAGTTCCTTCCAAGCAAAGAGAAGGGGAGGGGATGGAGGTGAAAGTTTTACAGTCTAGTTCCCTCAAGGAGATTTTGGAGTGGAGGGGAGCAGAAGGGAGGTGGAGAACATGGTCTTTGGAGTCCGCGGTTGTTTATTACAATAATATGTCACTCTTAATTCCCAATATGACAAACAAATACTCCTAGGGGCAAGGGAGGTGGAGGAATTGGCAGTATGTTTTGGGGTGGCTGAAGTGTCATCCAGGAGAGATTGAATAATAATAATAATATGACAGTACAGTGCATGACAAAACAAGTTCAGTTGAGTTTTGTTGTTTACGGTTGCCGAGCAATATCGCAAGTTGTTGTGTTAATATAATGCCACTGAAGTGCATTTTTACAATGATTTAAATGTGGCTCACTATTGATATAATTCATTTTCATAAATTTTTTCAATTGTAGTTTTGTTTTGAACTGGTAATACATAATGTAAAGCTGTTTTTTGCAGTGATGCCAGACTTATATTTTGTTTGCATCCTTCAACTTCAGATATCAAGTAGCATTTTGTTAATTGGTGGTTTCTTTCTTTCTTTCTAAAAATAGGATGTGTGTATAACTAATATATAATTACCATGGTATTACAATTGTCTTATACTGCCCTCCCCTAACAGAGAGGGCAGGAAAGAGAGAAACAGCAGGATAAATGTGCACAGGAGCAGAAAAGGAGCTATTGCCATACCACTCCAGAAGGCTGTTTTTTATTAAGATCTCTGCTTGCTTGAGAAATACATCTTATTCATGTAGGAGGACAAGGTTAGACTTTACTATGAAATGTATTATTCAGTCAATACTCACAACCACAGGTACACACATACAAACACATAATCTGACTCTTTAGGTTGTCGGCTGCTCATGGTGGACAGCGAGCGTGCCGTGTGCCATAGTAAAAACTCATCCAGCAGCCACGGTTTAGAGCGAAAGGTTCCATTTGTCAAAAGTGCTTGAGAGTACTCCCCCTCTCTCGCTGCCCCGCAGTTTGGCGGCTACTTGCCGAAGTCATTGTCTGAGAAGAGGCAGGACATTACTCACTGCTGAGGAAGAGAAAAAGAGTTTTGGGGCCCCAGGCACCCGGACTGACCGGGTTTATGAATGGGGAATTAGGTTAGCATACTGTGAGTTAGTTACTGTGACAGTAGAGCCCTTTAGACTTGAACTTGACTGGGATGATGTCCACCATATGAGGAACAGAAAGAGAGGAATGTTTGGATGCTTGTCTTGTGAAGTAAGTGGGTAGCTGACATGTAAAACTCTTAGGAAGTTGACGTGTACCGCAGCGTGACATTAACTTAACTTAATGTAATAATATTATAAACAGCAATTTGTGTTTTTTATATACAATCATAAAAGAAAAATTAATTATTATTATGTTTTGTTGTATATTATATTATATTATATTATGTATAAGAGATAGTGTATGTTTAACATGTACTTCTTTTTAAGAGTACGGGAGACTTATGATGTGGATGCTGCAAGTTGTTAGATTTTGGAGGGAAAAATGTGGTGAGAAAGAAGAATGCAAAAATGGAAGAGGAGAAGGAAAGTGTCGAGACAGTTCGGAAGACTGCGAGGAAGAGAGTGTAGAGAAAGGTGGAGGAGAGAGACTGTAAGAGAGAGTTGAGCGGGATTGTTTTTCCTCTCAGAGCTCAGTGTATATGCTCACGTCTACCTTCCAAAGCTTCGTTCACAAAGAGATTTACAAGACAGGTCTCTACCGCCCTGCATTTTAAGTGTGTGTGTCTGTGTATGTAAGTCTGCCCACCTGTGTGAGTTATTTTATGCATATGTGCATGAACACTGCAGATTTTCACATGCACGTTTCAGATTATATTTCAGTATGTGTGCTGGCAGTTTATACAATATCAGTAATGTTTACAATATTAGTATGTACAGTAATTTTTGTTTCACATGGGCTATGGGATACTTGGCACAGGCCTGCTGACATACTTTTAATTTTTTCACAAAAGCTTGAAAAACCTTCAGATGCCAGGAAATGTGTGCGTGCTGTGCATCATGTGTTGGCATGTGTGTGTCGGCACTGTATTCAGGGGTACTTCCACATACAAAGGGGGCTCCTTAGCTTTTAGAATTATTTATGTTGTTTGGCTTTTTGTGCTACAGTCTAAGCACTTGTCTCCTCCTATTAGACTGAATGACTCTACTGAACCCAGCTGAAATCTCTCCAACTCATCCCACCAAAATCCCCCTCCGCTACACTTTGCAGACTATATAATGTCTTGCAGGTTCATGTTTGCAGCCCATTGTTAATCACATGAGGTTTTTGCTGATAAATGCTTGTAAATCAAAATGATCAGTGAAGGCTTGATGTGGTTCACACATCCTAAATTAAGATTTTTAATAGCTATCACATGCTTTCAAATGTCTTGCATAACTGCAATTATCCTTCTGCAAGTTATACCACTTTTAAAGGAACATTTTTGGTTCAGTATAAGTTGTGTTGCTTGACAGAGTCAGGATTGTGCTGTCAAATAATTTAAGAAAGGTGCATTACTGTAAAGCAACATTTGTTACTTCAGTACAAGTCAGCTGTTTACATTGTTAAAACCAACTGGCTCTTATTCATATAATTTAAGTAAAAGTATAAAAATAAATAATGTAATAATAAATGTATTAAAAAATAAATGGAACAAAAATAAAATAATAAAAAGAATATAAGAATACATAATTATGAAGAAAGAAAG
Organism: Anabarilius grahami; assembly: GCA_003731715.1. Lineage (NCBI taxonomy): Eukaryota > Metazoa > Chordata > Actinopteri > Cypriniformes > Xenocyprididae > Anabarilius > Anabarilius grahami. Next base: position 5,491,057 of record RJVU01059636.1, on the reverse strand, counting down.
AAAGAAAGAAAGAAAGAAAGATTTATATGATTAAAAATTTAAAATATGTAACCACAATACAACAAATCGAATGTGATATTTAAATCCTTGAGACTGGAAATGTGAACATTTTCCATCAAGGTGAGGGAGCAAAGGCCTAAATGTCGGATAAAATTTGCCTGCTGTTTAAACGCTGGGCATCCCTGCAAGTAGCATATGTTAATTGCGCAGATATTGGGAGTGTGTTTATATGATTAGCGAGTGAGAGGTCGAGATGAGAGTTGAGCCAGAGTGATTTGTCTTCTCACACAGTGAAAGGAGATCAATGCAAAGTGCCTCTCGCCTGCTCAACAAGCCATGTAAACTCATTAACTCCCTGAGTCCTGTCCCTGGTTTTACATACACACACAAACATGGCAAATCAGTAAAATTACATGTGTGAGATTGGGTTAATGTTTTAATGACTGTGAATGAGTGACTGTGATTTTCTAATTTTATTGTGTCAAAGTATGTGTGGAGACTGGCTGTGTCCGAAATCGGACATACACTATTTCCTACACTGATCCACTAATATAGTTCACTTGAGGGAGTGAATGAAAATGGCTGAGTGAATTTGGACACTGAGTGGGCCGAAAGAGCTGCCGATTTTGCATAGTTTGTGCTTGCTGTTTAATAATTATTTGATACTTAGCAAACTGGCAGCTCCAGTAATAAAATGAAAAGGTTTATCTTGAACTCTGTCATGGAAACTATGTATAAACCTTAAACAATTTAATAATCAATTAAAAGGAATTTATATCTGTATGATATTACACTGTAGCCACATTGGAACAGCAGTTTGGAAAATGGATGGATGATTCAGCTCGGGGCGTCATCTTCTGTCCAGACTCGGGAATTAATTTGGCGCGCGACTCTCATAGTGCATTATGGATATTCTCTAGCCATTGAGTGTACTTCGGTTGATATTACTGTGGTGCATTGTGGGATTGAATGAGTGCGTTCGATAACGTCCACTATGGTTTCTGACACCACTACAAATGACTGTCCCCTCAAACAGTGAACTATTTAAGTGTATAGGGCAGGGCCTAAAATTAACACTCGTCAAGCGCCAAATGCGAGTAAAAATCTGTGCTGACGAGTATATGAAACTGTGTCAGTCGCCAGATGGCTGGTAACATTTTTATGAATTCTAACAATGCAATGTTATGAACATAAACGTGAACAAATGTGAACAACGCTCGGGGCAGTTGGCGGGTCAGTGCTGCATCATCACGAAAATTTAAGCCTTTCTAATATAAATATTGAAGCGCTAGAACACGTGAAATGACGTGCTGTGGGAAGTTCAACATCCGAAACATCAGAATCGAGCGCTCTGAACACCGCGTCTTCAGACAGCGCGCAAATATGAAGCTCTCTTCATGCCTTCCTGTGCTTGAACGGGCAAATTTACACAAAATTATGTCAAAAAATGCCTCAGTGAGTAGTAAACATAGTCATGTATGTCTTCAATTGAGAAAGAAAAGGCATGATTCGTGTGTGCATTCACTCTTAAAGTGACAGCATCCTAAATAATCCTGCTGCTGTCTGGTTTTCTTTGTCTTTTGTTCTTTGATTAACAAGACAGACAGCAGCAGGAATATTGGACTGCTGTCACTTTAAGAGCTTACAACATGAGTTATCTTTCTCAACTATTTAACATTCCAAAACAAGACTGTGTTTAACTGAATACTCGCCAAGACGGGTATTTTGACATAATTTTATATGTATTTGACCGTTTAAGTGCAGTAAGCCACTCATTTTGGTAGTTGTGACTCACACGCTGTTTGAGACTGATGAGAGGCGGCTTGTGCGCTCCACTAATATAGATCAGTGGTGCGCGTGCTTTTGGTGTGAGCGCAAAACCTGTGGGAATTAGTAACATATGCGTAATACAAGCACTATTTAACTGGAGCGTATGAGACAAATGAGAGAGAGGAGGCGGGGGTGTGTTATTTCACCGTCGGAGAGAAGAGGGCGAGAACGCACAGCTGACGTTATTGCCTGTGCTGCTGGAAACAAAACAGATCGGCTCGTAATCGGAAAGACGCGAGACTGACCGGCCGGTCATCGATTGCACCGATCATGAGGAAAATCGGCCGATTCCGTGCCGGTCGATCATTGCATCTCTAGTGTACACTATAGTCTCTGGGCTCACGGCATCCCGGACACCAATATTTTAATGATTTATAAAAGATGAATCACTGTTTGGCCATCTGAGATTTGTTGTTTGCTTTTGGCATCTGATAGAGCGTTTGGACCTAACTGTGATGCATGACATGAGACTTAATAACCAGATTGATGTGGTTTCTCTTAGAAACAACAGAGAAGGCAATACAGATGCATTTCATTAGTTACATGCAGGGCTTGACATTAAAGGTGCCATAGAATTGAAAATTTAATTTAACTTGGCATAGTTGAATAACAAGAGTTCAGTACATGGAAATGACATATAGTGAGTCTCAAACACCATTGTTTCCTCCTTCTTATGTAAATCTCATTTGTTTAAAAGACCTCAGAAGAACAGGCGAATCTCAACATAACACCGACTGTGACGCAACAGTCGGGATCATTAATATGTACGCCCCCAATATTTGCATATGCCAGCCCATGTTCAAGGCATTAGACAAGGCAGTATGTATTAACGTCTGGAGCTGCACAGCCGAGTCATCAGACGTTATGCAGGTGAGCAAGCAAGGACAACGGCGAAAAATGGCAGATGGAGCAATAATAACTGACATGATCCATGATATCATGATATTTTTAGTGATATTTGTAAATTGTCTTTCTAAATGTTTCGTTTGCATGTTCCTAATGTACTGTTAAATGTGGTTAAAGTTACTATCGTTTCTTACTGTATTTACGGAGACTGGAGCCGTCATTATTTTCATTTTTAAACACTTGCAGTCTGTATAATTCATAAACACAACTTCATTCTTTATAAATCTCTCCAACAGTGTGTAATGTTAGCTTTAGCCATGGAGCATAGCCTCAAACTCATTCAGAATCAAATGTAAACATCCAATTAAATACTATACTTACATGATCTGATGCATGCATGCAGCATGCATGACGAACACTTTGTAAAGATCCATTTTGAGGGTTATATTAGCTGTGTAAACTTTGTTTATGCAATGTATTATAGAGTCGCGAGCTTGGATTTAAAGGGGAAGCGCGCTGAATCGGCGCATTTATAATGATGCCCCAAAATAGGCAGTTAAAAAATTATTTTAAGAAAATCTATGGGGTATTTTGAGCTGAAACTTCACAGACACATTCAGGGGACACCTCAGACTTATATTACATCTTGTGAAAAAGCATTCTATGGCACCTTTAACATTTTTGCTCACCAGCCACTGTGGCTAGTGTTTTTCCAAAGCTACTAGCCACTCAGCATTTTCACTGGCCACAATTTTGACATCAATACTATGGGTGAAAACTGACATGTAGATATTTTTAATATAATTTCATAATTTGGAAGCAGGTATATTAGGCTGCTGTTACTTTAAGACCTGACGCACAGATCCATTATATTGTTACACATGCGTTTTCTTTCTCAACTGTTTTATGTTCACTTAAAACATAACTGACTGCGTTTACGTGAATATTCACCAAGACTGGCATTTTGACATTATTTTGTGTGTATTTGACTGTTTAAGTGCAATAAGCAATGAAAACAATTCAGTTTAGTACTGAGAGGCAGCTTTATATGCTCACACTTTGGGTGTGAGCACAAAATCAGCGGGAATGAGTAAAATTAAATATGCGCAATCCCACACCAAAATTCAAGCCCTGTAACACCAACCCTTCATCTGGAACAAATGAAACGTGACTGAGGGGAGGTGAGTTTGTGTGTCAACTCGCTGTCAGAGAGATGAGAGAGCAAGAAATCTCAGCTGGTATCGTGTTCTGCGGAAAATAAGTATTGGAAGTGTTCAGATATTTCAGTATCGATATGTATTGAAAAATATATATTTTTGACAACACTACATTGCACGTAGTTTATTATTTCAGATGCCTTTTTAAAATACTACAATTGAAAATGTATATATTAGGCCTATATATAAAATTCAACCCACCAAAATGGCTAGTAGGAGTGACTGCGTTACACGCCACAGTTGAAGTCCACCCGCATATATTCGGGTTGGCGGGTGCTGGTTACATGTAATGGCTAAAGCTGTACAATAGTCTCATTACATTTGGATACAGTATGTTTCTGATTCTTTGGAGTCCATGGGCCTGTTTACACCTGGTCACTTCATACGTTTTCTTTGATTGGATAGCTATCAGATTGTGAAAAGACCAGGTGTAGATGCCCTCCAAAACACATTTGAGATTTGAGCTCTACACGATCCCAGCCGAGGAATAAGGGTCGTATCTAGTGAAACGATTGGTCATATTCTAAAAAAAAACTAATTATATACTTTTTAACCACAAATGCTCATCTAGCTCTGCGATGCAACACGCTTTACGTAATAATGTAGGTCATGCGTGACGTAGGCAGAAGTAGCGTGGTAGGGCGAAACACTCCATCTAATTTTCTCCTCCAACTTCAAAATCGTCTGACATGGTTGTTTAACTTTTTTTGTAAAGGGCGTTTGACTTAGGCTGCGTTTACACTTGGCATTAACATGCGATCACTGTGATCCGATCAAGCAGATAGGATCATTAGCCAATCAGGACACGGTGCATTTACATTTGTTCACTTTAAGTGGCCTCTGTATCTAGATAACCGATCGGATTTCTGTTTCCTGCAGAATATTTAAATTAGGCGCTTTTGAAAGGCAGAAGCTTCAAATGGCTTCATAACGTGAAACAGCAATGCAGTGCAATCAGTACAGAATTATTGTGAAGTATTCAATCAAAGTACAATCGATGACAAAAAATGACCGTGATTTTAATAGTAAAAGACTGTAAAAATGCTACGGTGAAAAAACGTTAATTGGTTTACAGAAAGTTTTTACTATATACAGTGAATAACTGTAATCAGAATCAGAATCAGAATGTGCTTTATTCGCCAAGTCAAGTCAAGTCAAATTTATTTATATAGCGCTTTTTACAATTGGTAATTGTTTCAAAGCAGCTTTACATATTAGAAGCACAGAAAAAAGATAAGTGGTTAAAAATAAGCTGTACAAGCAAGCGTGGTAATATGTAACATATACAAGATGGTGCTACATTAAGCCAATGTCGGCTGACTCCCAGGGGTGGAAAAAACCCCCTAGGAGAAAAACCCAGTGTGGTAACACTGGGAAAAAAGTCCTAGGAGGGAAAAAACCCCTTGGAAGATATATATAATATATGTAAATGGATATGGAGATCAAAATCTGAATTATACAATTTTATTATAGGGATTAAAAATAGATTATATATATAAATATATGTAAGCGGATACGGAGATTAAAAATCTGAATTATAGATGCAGCCAGAACTGGATCTGTAGGCCCATTGTCTCCTGGGCTACGTTGTAGTCAGGTCCAGGCACAGGTTCTCCATCTGATCTGGATACGGCCTGGGTCCAGCACCCGGCAAACCTCAGGATAAGCAGAGAGACTGATATTAGCGTAGATGCCATTCTTATTCTGATCTACAGGTATATCTAGTGTTATAGGAAATGTTCTCGGTTCCGCCCGACCTAATTATTGCAGCGTAACAATCCTTTAACGGATTTGAAAAAATGTTTATGTATTGATAATGTGTTATGTGTATGCAAGAGCAAAGAGATGTGTTTTTAGTCTAGATTTAAACTGACAGAGTGTGTCTGCTTCCCGAACAATGCTAGGAAGATTGTTCCAGAGTTTAGGTGCTAAATAGGAAAAGGATCTGCCGCCTTCGGTTGATTTTGATATTCTGGGTATTATCAACTGGCCTGAATTCTGAGATCGCAATAAACGTGAAGGACTATAATGCACCAAGAGCTCGCTTAGATATTGGGGAGCTAAACCATTTAGAGCTTTATAGGTAAGTAGCAAGATTTTAAAATCTATACGATGTTTAATAGGGAGCCAATGTAATGTTGACAGAACTGGGCTAATATGGTCATACTTTCTGGTTCTAGTAAGAACTCTAGCTGCCGCATTTTGGACCAACTGTAGTCTGTTTAAAAGCCGAGCAGAACAACCACCCAGTAGAGCGTTACAGTAATCTAG